>CM041635.1:57108495-57151125 GCA_023333625.1 Bothriochloa decipiens | reverse complement strand
ATGCGTGATATGTTGGCCACCGACGGCGAGACGACGCAGCGGCAGAGGCAGGTTAACATCAGGGCCACCAACCCGCGCTGACGTCTGTTGCGTTCGTTCGTGCCAAACTGCCAATGCCACGCTGCTATCGCCATGCTATGTTGCTGGCTTGCTGCTGAGACTGTCACAGAGAGGAGGTCCGGCCGGCTGTGTTTACCGATGGCTGTCTTGGCTAGGTACGGTCTCAATTTGTTGGTGCCGGATCACTCATCAGCCATCAGCACGTACTACTACGCCGCACAGGCCGAGAGTCCATTGGCAGGCCGAGCTGGCCTGGCAGTGGCATCCATCCATCCAACTGCCGCTGCCATCTAGATGCACAGACAGATCGTCGCTTGCACTCCCAGCAAGCAAGCAGCACGACCGCAACCACCCAACCCAAGCACAGACCTGAAAGCCGCTCGCCTTTTTTTTTCCCCCACCCCCTCGAGATCTGCTGGTAGGCTGGTACCAAGGAACATTGTGTCCGGTCCCGATGGATCGGAGAAGCTAGCTACTTGCCCTGCCCTGCGGCATTACTGGCGCCACGGCACGCGGCCGAACGAGCTCGATCGTCGGCCGGACACGGGCGCAATGAACGGCGATTTATGACCGGCGGTTGGTCTCGCGTTGTTCTTAGCCGATCTCGATCGATGCACCAGCAAGGCTAGGCCAGGAGGCCCCGGTCCGTCGGTCGGTCGGCACGGGCCGATAACTGCCCGATCCATCGTTTGGTGCGCGCTGTTGGGGTGTTGGCAGCCAGCGGCGAGCCGAGCGCCCCAGGGCAGGGCACAGCACGGCCTCCTCGCTCCCGTTCACGGGGGCGCGACCAGACGAGGAGGAGGGACGCGCGCGCCCACGAGCCCACCAAGTTGTCACGGGAGGGAGAGGCAGAGCACTAGCCTGTCTGATTAGCCGGCCAGGTAGATTATTGGTGTTAGCCGCGAGATGCTGCCGTAACAACAGCCTAGTAGTACAGTAATCCATTATTGTTGGCCAGTATAACATGGAAAAGCAGGGAATGGCCGATCGATCTCTGACAACGCTGGCATATAGAACTCGCCGCGCCGATCCCGAGGCTGAAACCGGCTATGATTGCTCAACATGCGGCCTCTGCTGACAGTAGTGCGCTCTTGTTGCTTGCTTGCTTGCTTGCTGGTGGCAAAAAAGAAATCCAAAAGGCTGTTACAGTTACAGCATGCCAACCATTCAGTAAGTACAAATTACTTGCGGACGCAGGCAGTAGTATTATTCAATTGCAAAAGGCGGATCAGCGGCAGATTCTCCCCGTCTAATTATTAAGTGGATAAAAGGGGGTACGTGAAAAGAAACTTAGGAATTGTTTGGATCTAAATATATAGCTGATTGTTATCACTAACTGCCGGTCAAAAAGTGTTGATAGAGTTTCATTAGTGAGTAACTGCCAGTCACTTACAGCATGTACAGGCGCGTCCATGGGCCCGGCGGGACAGCGCCATGTGTGCCGTACATATAATACGGTGGCGCGCGGTGTGTGGTGAAACTGCATGAACTGGCGGTGGGCGATCGATCGATCCACCACACACCCGTCACCCATGACCGTGATCCGCCCAACCACTCCCTCGCTGGAGGGCTGGGAGCTAACGTGCCCCGGTAACATGCACGCACGCGTCGTGTCCTGTTGCTTGCCCGAGCGATCGCGAGTTGCTGCTTTGCTAGTGGGGCTAGTGTAATGGTAAGTGCGAGCATGCACAGGACAAACGCAAAGGCACCGGCATCATGCATCTATGACCTATGTGTACAAGTGCCGGGTGTGATAACAGGCGCAAATCAAGGATTAGTTTATGATATGACAGCGTAAAAAAACAATTCAGAACATGTATATGGCATCTATGACCTATGGAGTATCTCGCGATGGAAACAGGTTTATCCAAACAAAGCTGTGGGCTCGATCGGCTATACATAAGTGTTCGTAGGTGCATTTTGTAACAAACAATTGGTAAGTTCCCCTAAAAAGACAAAGAATGGTAAATAACACACAAAAAAGGGGAAACATTCAGAAAGGGAAAACGTGTGAAAAGCTAGCTTGAACGCTTGCAAACAAAAAAAAAAGAGCTTTTATTTATTTATTATATGAAGTGTGGAAAAACTATTATAAAAATTACAGTCTGTTTGGAGAAATGAAAAGGATGTCAAGTTACATGCTACAAAAATCTTGCTTTGAATGATTCTGAGGTTAAATTAAAGGTACACCCCCGGCCAAGGTGAGCAAGTGTGAGCCGAAAGCAAGCACATGCACCGTCCAAAAACTGTTTCGGCCTGTTCAATTACGTATGCACGGTAGTTACATACCACGGAAATCGTGGTTAGAATAATTTTGAGGTTAAAATAAAGAAAGGCACCCTCGGTCTAAGCAACAGGGTGTGAGAGGGCACATGGCTGGGATCGGAGTTGAAAGACGACAGGGCGTCCCAAATTTAATGGTTAGATCGCCCAATCGCTTGCGTCTGGACGTATTGATAAAATTAACCATAAACAAGCAAATAAACAAAGGGTGGTGGATCAACCCCCCTAGCGGCCTCGACGTATAGTAGTAACACCGATCAGCTTTGACGCCGATGGAATGCTTCGTGTAATTATATATTAGTCAGCAATAACAACCACCATATATCACCATGCATGGAGAGCTAGCTGATGGGGGTGAAACTAACAACCACACTAACTTGGAACTATTATTGTTAGAATTATTAATGCAGCTAATTGATGAATTATAAAGTAGGAGTACACTGTAACACATACTAGTGCTAGTGATGGATCACCAGTGAGGCCCGCCCGAGTCATGTGTGCGTGTGTGATCCGGCCACCGGTGCGACGACGTACGCTGCCCCCACCGGACGACACCACGCATGTGGCTGCAGGCTCACCTGGGGCTGGCTGGACCTCGCCGTCGGTTGCCCGGTCGCTACCTGCTGCTGCCGCTGCTCATGCGCCTGCACCGGCGTGCGTGTGCGTGGGTGTGGATCCATGCATCTTGGTCAGCACATGCATATATATACACATGGGCAACACTACTACACCCCCTCCGTCTAATAAAAAAAAAATCTCGTTTTCTCCAAAAAATCAAATAATTTTAAATTTATCAAAATATATAAAAAATATTTATATTTATATTATGATATTGAAGTAATTATGAAAAACAAATTTCATAGGCAATTCACAAGTATATATATTTATTTATATTCTTTTATTATGAAATACAGCATATTATAATTATTAAATATTGTTTGTTAATAAACTTTTAATTTGGTTTAAATAGAGAATTGTGTTTGGACTGGGGAGTACGTACAGTCCGATTCAAACAAAGCTAGCATCATCTCATGTGCATGGATGTGTCGCCTCTATTATTATAGTTATAGTATCCTACTACCACTACTACGCACAGTGCGCACCAGTGACAGTGATTGTCTGATTGATGATGCCGTGCTGGTTCCATTGACCGGACGATCTTAATTGGTTTGATTTGATGATAGTAGCCTGTGATGCCAAGCATGCCAGCCTGCAGAGTTTGCTGCTTGCCTTGGCCTTGGCCTGCTAACGACTCAGTCTGATTGTCTGAAGCTGTATGCGTGTGCGATGGATTACCCGGTCACCATGTTTATTTCAATATTTACTGCAGTGGGGTTAACTTCGTAAGGCTGGAGACCGTACTTTACTATAGCCGGCCCCTGCCGTCACCGAACCTTCCTTCTTATTTGTTGATGTCAAGCGACAGTGACGCTGACCGTCCTAGGAGGTAACGTGAATGCGTCGACTACATATGCAGCCTGCAGGCGACTGGTTCCCTCTTTTTCACTTTCACCCTATTCCACAGGTCCTAGTACTACTCGTCAAAATGTTTCTTTCCCTTGTCAGACGTTGAAGTAGTATTGTACCATTTGGGGACTACTTGGTGAACCTGTCAAATTTTACTGGATTGATCGATTCTTCCAAAAGTTCGTTGCGTGTGAGTGCACAGCATGCAATGCGCGTTGCAGTTTCCTTCCTCGAGTCCCTGCTGTGTGCAAGCCTGCAAGGTGCATGGGGTTTACAGGCAACACGGCCTGCAGAGGAGCAGCTTCATGTTCATGAGTTGTAACCATGCACGCACGTCATGGGCATCACTTTTCTCTGTGTGTCTCTCTCTCTCTTTTTATTTTGTTTTATTTACTTTGTTGCAAGAAGGGGATGGATGATGAAGCGCGTCGTGCATCCCTCGCTTTATTTTTCCTTTGCCTTTAAGTTGCTATATATGGTTAGGTTTTCTTGAGGGGCGAACCTGGTCTAGATATTCAATGGTATACCTTGACTGGACAAATTTCTAACGATACAAATCAGCTACAGACTTTCTTCTTCTTTTTTGTTTCTAGATTGCTGCGATCGCATCTAGTAATAAATATACAGAGGAGAAATTAATAAAAATAGGGTAATGAGCCAGAAATACAGTCTACGACACGATCATGTCAGAGGTTACAAAATTCGACCAACTTCCGTCTCATTTTACCTGGCAATTTTGGCTTCATTGTTTAGTGTTTGACCGCTTGTCATTTATGTGCAGCATGTCTAAAGTGCTTGTAATGACAGTTCCAATAATACATTTCTTACTTTATTACTTAATAATTATAAATGCTAATACAAATATTGTCAGCCAAAGTGTGGAAATGAAAAGTCAAAGTCACATAGTATTTTAAAATCGATGTTCATAATGATGCCTCGGTTTATTTTAGTTTTTTTTAAATAAAAAATCGGCAGGAGCTCTGCTAAACTTGTACTGAAATGCCTTTGGTAGGTATTATCTGCATGCACAATACCCATCCAAGCTAGACACTAATGTCTTCGCATGCCAATGAAAAGAAATCGAAGCAATTTGGATGGCCGGCCATATTATATTATAGCTCTAAACTTGCCAAGTTGCTCTTTCCCTCTGTTTGTGTGGCTTGAAATATTTGTGAGTTACCAAGGAACTGTGCTATTCCTTGGGCTTAAATTCTGAAGCTAGTGTATCAAATTCTTTGGGACAAGAGACTTTGACCAACAACTACAGAAAATATAAAAACAGCAAAATAGTTGTTACGTGTTGATTATAGATCTATAAAGTGTTAAAGAAAGCTTAGTTTTGACTGTGTTTTCGTATCACGTGAATATAATTGATGGAGTAATTACCTGTCGACGTCTTTTGTACGTAGTAATAAATACGGAGTACGTAGAACAAAATAAGATGGGTTGACAAGGACGACTCTGTTCCCTAGCTGGTTGACCGGGACTCTGTTTCCCAAACTGGTCAAAATGGATGCGCCGACGCCGACAGATGGAAGCCGAACGATCCCAAGCCCCAAAAGCCAAAACGTGTGCGTGTGGTGACGCAAAGGCAGGCAATGTGGGGTGTGGTCGTCGACGTACACATTCACACCGCTGCATACACTACACCATTGGGTACAGCAAGTACAATGCGCATTTGCATGCATGCATCAGTTCACACGTTTTTGGGAAAGATGGGATGATGCTTCCGTAGAAGAGAAGAGAAGAGCAAGCCATTTTTGGCTGCAACTGCCAGGCCTGGAGTCCAGCAGAGAGGAAGACGCCTGGCCGGCCCTCGTAGAGAGAGAGAGAGAGAGGCAGAAACAGAACGTGGGCGCGAGTACACAAACGATCGATGAGCTCGCTTTCACTTTCACGTTTCACCGTACCAAAGGCCAAAGGCGCCGCGTGCAGCGCATGTTACTACCTAGGATACCCTCATGCGCGCCGCACGTTGCCGTGGGGAAGCGCTAGCTTTGCGTCTCTCCCGACTCCCCTTTGCCCTTTTGGCCTTTTGGGTGGAATCGGCTGCTTTGTCTAGTCTAGCTGTGTCTGTCCCTTTGTTGCATTGCTTCCATGATCCCACCCCTTCCCATTCCGTCCTCAATAATCCTGGTCCACGCACTGCATATACTGCCTAATTAACGCGCAGCCTCTCTCGCTGCAGCCGGGCCCCGCCCAACACATAGGAATAGGAGCAGTACTTATATACCTGTATATACTCCTATATAATACTAACAGGGGGAGAGAGAGGTGTTGGATCGCATGTAATGCGTAGCTGCTGACAGACACATCACACATGCGTTTATGCTCGAGGTGAGCGCGAGTGGCGTACGACTGCAGGGGCACGAACAGAAGGCGAGAGGAGAAAGCGGAAACCGGAGGCCGTGAGTGCAGAAGAGCAGAGTAGGCGGAAACACCGGCGCAGGCACAGCTCAAGCAAATAAACTGCGTGCCAGCCGGTCGTCCGCCGCGCCACCCATGTGCCGCGCGCTCTCCCGCCCCGGTGCTGCGCGGCCACCGACCGTACGTCGCCGTCGGCCGCGGGAGAAGGAGAAAGGACAGCTGCCTGGCCATCACGGTGCGGGAGTCACGCGTCGGCGAGTGGACTTTGCTGTCTGTCTGTTCCAGTGGAGTGTGGGACCACCACCACCGGTGGGCCACACCTTCACCTTCACGCACGCGTTTATCACCTCTCAACCTCGTTGATTGTTCTCAAAAAAAAAAAAAAAGATGCAGCGGCGAATACAGAAGAACTCGAAATGTTAACAGAGTGTCACTAGCCTCTTCCTAATCGTACGTGTGCCACGAATGAATTTCCAAGTCATATACAATGCTCGCTCACCCGCACGCTGCCAGGAGCCACCTGACAGCAGAAAAGCAACAGATGAACTGAAACAAAAACAAAAAAATTTCGGGGCAGCCACGACTATGAAGGATTTCATTTCATTTCTGCACTTGTGCAGAGTTAGGTGCAGTGGCAGGGACCCACGCCCGGACGATTAACAACAGCCCCAGCCGACGGACCGGACGTGATTAGCTTAATTTGCCCAGGGTACGTGACGGCAATTAGGTGCAGTGTGGTGAGCGAGGATTTTTGGACGCTTCCCCCGACGGCTGGTGATGGCGACCCCGTTCCGTTCGGGGTGCCAGCTGGAGGCCGAGCGTGACGCGCGCGGACGTCCCCGGCGGCCGTGTAACACTGACCTGGCATCGCCCCTGAATCCGACGTGCCACTTGTAGCCGCCCGCTCCGCCTGCCCGCCAACTTGTAGCTCGCTCTTGGTCGTGCCACAAGCTGACAAAGCGTCGCCGTCGCCACGTAGGCGCGTTAGGACCCATCACCCCCCGGTGATGCGCCACCGGACGTGGAGGAACAACAACGAACGGTGTACGTGCGCGTGTTCATCTATTACGGGTGATTCCTTTTTTTCTGAAAGCCGTGTTCATCTATTTTTTTTACGTCGTGGCTCGCGCGCCCGCTACGCCTGTGCCGCTGCGGTTTCGTAATCACTAATCAGCAACGTGTGCGCGTGTACCGAAGCGGGTGGAACAGACAACGTACTAGGAGTCCTAGGCCTGCTTGGTTGCAAATGCAAACGAAATGAAAATGATCAATGATCGTCTCGTCTGCATGCATGCGCGAGCCACGAACACTATAGCTGAAATAAATATCTGAACATTTTAACCAACAGAAAGAGAGAAAACTAACATGATTTTGGGTTGCATGGATGGTAGTGTGCATGTAACTAGTACGTGTACATACGAGAGCGGTACTGAACTGTACGTACATTAGTTTGTGCACAGTGTAGCAGTGATCTGTAGCTAACCAAAAAGCAGTTGGTGGTGCTTAATTCTAAGACACGGCTACTTAGCTCATCATTGTCTAATACTGCTACTGACTATTTCCATCAGTTAGTTAGGAACATTAGGTGATGGTGGGATTCCAGGCATGATTGCATGCTCAAGCCCAACCATACAAAAAAACAAAGGTATTTGGAAGCAAGAGTGGAAAAAAAAAAAGGAGAATACAAAACAGGGGATCACGTTGCCTGCATGTGCGGCAAGACTCTTCCGGTCCTACCAAGACCAACTACTACTTAATACTAAGATAGGTCCAGTTGCCTTAGCTTGCGCGTATAATTAAAGAAATCAATCAGAGTGGAAACTTTAGCCTTCATAATATAATATACCTACATGGTTCTTTCATTAGCTTTGGAGTGAGAAATAAAAAAAAACAAAAAAAGAGAAATAATAAGCTGCAAGGTTGACCGCTCCTTAGCAACATTCCGAGCACTACCGATGGATACACAAAAATACAATTATTCTTCACCAGCAAATCCTTACAATAAGTCTCTCTCTCTCTCTCTCTCTCTCTATATATATATATATAACACAACAATGTCTTGTTCTCTACCTTACAAGCATTTTTGTGATGTCTTTGTTCCAACAAACGCGATCGTCTCTGGATATTTGAACACTTGCAAACTAATTGTTTCCGAGTTTATTTTCAGGCTAGCTACTACTTCGGAGATCCTCTTTATCGAACACTCTATACACTTTTTGGCTTTTGCCATGGACATGGACTAGGAGATGTGAATGAAAGTGTATATAAATAGAAGAAGAGTAAAGGCAAAGAAGGCTTGGGACAGGGGGGACAGGGGAGGGAGCGTCGGCCATGTGGAGTATATTCTAAGCACGCCACTGATAATAATGCGACAGTACAAGATTTGAAATGTAGGAGAGTGAACTCAGGCGCTGGTGATGATACCTATGCACTGTGCGCTGCGACCGGAGCCTGCAGCTAAGCCAAAGCCAGCGTCGGCCACCGACACGGCGACTCCACCGGCTGCAGCCCGCGCCCGGCACCGGCGGTCGGCGGTGGCGCAGGCCTCCGGTTTACTGTCTTCATCTAAAAAAAGATGTAATTTTGATCTGATTTAAATCAAATTTATAGAAAATAGTATGGACACTTACAACTTGAATTCAAACAGATGTACTATAAAAAAAAGCACATTTCATGACAAATTCAATAATATATGTTTAATACGTTAAGGATATCAATAGTACAACTGAATCTTTGGACTGAGGTAGTATATCCGCGAGTTTGCCCCGCAGTTTACACCGCGGCAGAGATGTCAAATGGTCCCAGTCAAATCACCCCACCCAACCACAATTGCAGCGGAATTGTATATTTTTTGGTTGCTGCCGGACCTTCGAACAAAAGTTAAACAAAACGAACAGACGGAGGACCACGTACGACGTGGTTCCTAGTACGCGAGCGACCGCCTGACAAATGTGAGCATACCAGCTGCAGCAACTAGCGCCACAAATATAACAAGTCAAGGACCAAGCTACTGACAAAACAAAATAAATGACGTCCAAATCAGAAATTCAACTCAAACCACACTACTAATTTCTTCCACAAGTGCATGTTGGTGATCGATACAGCAACATCTTCTGCATAAAATGAGTGGCGGATCTGATCTCGTCTGCTAATCCGGCCTCCATTTAGCGCTCGATCGGTGAAGTGGTATATATGCATGTGGACGACAGTGGAGTATTCCTTCGTTTAAAAACCCTGCCGATCTGAATCTCAAAGACTGATCAAAGGCAATGTACGTGGCTACTGAGAGCTAGCATAATGCCGGCCCGGCGCAACACAAAAGGGAGACCAAAATGATGTGAAGAATTCGTTGGGTCACATGCATTTGTGTATCTACCATGTTGGTTGCTGCTGCTGCAGGTGGTGGTGTGGAGATGGATATGATGAGAGAGAGAGGTGGGCTTCCAGGACAATGCATGTATGCAACCCATGTGAGATATTCTTCTTCAGCTTCAGATCAGGCCCATGCGCCTGCTGCTCCGATCCCTAGTCTTCCCCACCCCACCCACTCACCTGCAGACACCAGCAAAATCTCCTCAATTCCTAGATCAAACCAGCGCAAAATGTTCCAAGCAATGCAATGCTCCAACAACCATACAAGATCAGAAAATGGCCGGTTAGGCACTCAGGATCAGGGCGTCCGGCCATTGTCTAGGATCCAAGTTTTAGCTAACTGTGTGGCTGTATGAACAGTCAGGTAAGCGTCTGGTCAGGACTCAGGAAGCTGCAGCACAAAATGGGCAGTGAAATTGCAGCTCCGAACATACAAAAATAATAATCCAGCTGAAAATTCTGTACAACTGAAACTGCAGCAGCATGATAAGTCTGAATGGCCACAAGTTAGACCACAAAGTTGCATTCTAAATCTATGTGCATATATAGTTTCTTCACAACATTCTTAGCAAGAGATCGAGCAAAAAATAAGTAAGTGCTGACATCTATCGTAAGATTTTTCCTCAGTTCTCCAGGCTGTCTGTCAGGAGCTCTGGGTCGATTCATGTGAATAAGCGATAATACATGTACCAACTGATGTATGTACATCTGAAAGGAGCATCTGTGCAGGATTTATGTATTCCAACTTCATTTCCTGACCAAATCGACTTAGAAGGTTCAAATTTTGGGCACTAGCTTCGTCATGAAGCTGTATTGCATCGGTTTTGCTATCTCAGGAACTAACCATTTATTTGGCTCCTTCTGCTACATGGACACAGTTGAAACCTTCTTGTTTCTCTATACAGTGTTTTCTCCAAGTCCCGAATAATGCTAGGACAACATCTCATCAGCGTAGTCGAGCTAACACGCTTAACAGTGCGTGCCAAAAAAATGTGCCTTTTCAACCGAATGAGTGAAAAAAAAATACAATTTTGTACGGTTGGTTGATTTGAAATTTTGAACACTTAAGGCCTATTTGGTTCTAGCACTCAGGACTAGGGACTACCCTGGACCACCAATCTTAGTTAGCCCTTCAAGAGAGATTGGACTAGAAACTATTAGTCTCTCTTTTAGTCACTACTATGTCTAGGGATTCAGAGACTATAAAGAACTAAAAATTACAGTAGTCCCTAATCACTAGTCTAATTAGAACGAAACAGGCCTTATTCAGATTATTACTCCATCCAAGCACTGTTCGCTCCTGCAGCCCAAGCCCACATAATTAGGCCCAATTATCCATCCATCGGCCTAGCCCACCTATCTTATTTGTACTGCCTGTAATCTGCACTGACGCGTGGATCTGATTTGCTGCTTGGCCCGTTTTCGTATCCCGTCGCTGACGGCTTTAGCCAGGAGCAGGCCCAGTCTCTATGTCCATGCTGATCGGCCCAATCCACTGGGCCTTTCAGGGCGAAGCGATTATCTCGAAGCGGACTCGCGCGGCTGGTAGAGAGACCTGTCGGCCCCTGTGGGGCCGACAGGCCCCAGGTGCCGACTGTTTTTTTTTGGACAATAGGCCCCCCGACTGGTTGGCTTGGCGTTCGTGGACACGGCGTTGACCCGATGACGTGCGCAGCGCAGAACCAGTGGCCTCCCCGCCCTGTCCCGTGGCGACTCGCGACCACCAGTCCTGCCCGTCCACCGCCACCCACCTCGGCTCAGCCGCTCCCTCCCAGTCATCTCTCGCTGTCCACCGTCCTCCTCCTCGGCTTCTCCTAAAAGCTTGATGCGATGGCGACGCTGGTGTGGCCGCCCGTACTGCACGTCCGCGCCGTGACCGGCGGCGCCGGCGGCGGAGGGAACAAGGACAGGTGGCGCAGCGGCCGTGGTGGGGGCGGGAACAAGCCCGTCTCGCCGCGCCAGCCGCGGCAGTCGGGCGGGAGCGGGGCTCGAGGAGGCGCGGGCGGCGAAGAGCTGGACCAAGTGCTGGGCGTGCTCCGCCGCGACGGCGAGTTCCTGCAGGCCGCGGCCGGCCCCCCGCTCCGCGACGTCTTCTGGCTCCGCTTCCTCGAGAAGAAGCAGCGGAAGCAGCAGCAGCAGCCGAGACCTAGGCCCAAGTCTCTGCGGCAGCAGCAGGAGCAGGAGGAGGTGGTAGTGGTGGATGAGTCGACCCCGGCCTTCCCGCCCCCTTCATACTCGCCAGGTTCGTCACCGGCTACCAGAGCGCATCTCAATTCGACCCCGTTGCGCGCGCATCCTCTTGCTGACGGCCGCATTTCTCCGGGTTTTGGTAGGGTTGTCGTGCGTGGAGCTAATGGCGGCTGACTTCCAGGCCCTCAAGGTATACGCCGGTAGCGCGCGGCACTCTCTCGCGCGACGATTCCTCGGTAGCGAAGGGCAGTCGAATTCTGAACAGCAACCTAAACCCAGACCCCAGGAACAGCAGACAGAGCAGCAGCAGATACTTCAGGCCCCGGCCTTCCCCCCACCCTCCTACCCACCAGGTTTCTAGTTCAGCTAGCACGATGCAGCCGGAGCTCTAGATTTGGTGTAAATTAAATTAAGCTACGCCAGTCACATTATTTTCTAATTTTATCAATGTTATGGTAGGGTTGTCCTGTATGGAGTTGATGATGGCTGATCTTGAAGCCCTCAAACTGTACATCAACTACTATTCGGCCATCCTCACTATGCCGCTCCCCCAGCATTATGATCCTGACCTCCTTGCTTATTACTTTGCTTCACGTCCTCATATCCTTGCGTCTCGCATCATTCAGGTTAACTATGATCCCTTCCTTTCTTATAGTACTAACCTAAAATTGCTTCCAGTTATTGTAACTAACAGGTCCATTTGCTCTGCAGATACTTTTCGCATTTCTCTCAGCTGTGGTAAAGATGCAGATTTATAAAAGAGCTCAGTTGACCACAGATGCTACCTATATTAGTGGGAGCAGCAGCAAAGGCTTTGATGATACTCAATATATGGTCGGACAACTTCTCAAGGAGACATTTCTTAACCTTGGGCCTACTTTTGTTAAAGGTTGGGCAGTCATGCTTGGCAAGACAGCATCAAGGCAAGATGGCGGTCACCTGTATCTAGTTGCCTCATGACATCTGTCTTTTCTATGTATGCAGTTGGACAATCACTTTCT
The DNA here is from genome assembly GCA_023333625.1 of Bothriochloa decipiens. NCBI lineage: Eukaryota > Viridiplantae > Streptophyta > Magnoliopsida > Poales > Poaceae > Bothriochloa > Bothriochloa decipiens. The sequence continues at coordinate 57,138,385 of CM041635.1, read as the reverse complement.
ACAAGACCTGATATCATAGGTTCAGAGATTTGTGAGGTTAGGTAAATTTCTCCTCGTTCTGCATTTTCGGTGTCTCATTAGCATTTGCTTGATAGTTAAGTGGTCTTCACATTCTTTCTAGAAATTGACTAGTTCCTTGCTACTCAATTTTAGGCCCTTGCTGAGTTGCATGAAAGAGTTCCTAGTTTCCCAAGAGAGGATGCAATGAAGATCATTGAGGGAGAATTTCAGTGCCCTGTGTCGCATATGTTCAGTTACATTTCGGATGAGCCTGTAGCAGCAGCTTCCTTTGGACAGGTAAATATCCTCATGTGCCTCCTTCCTACCTGTGCTATGTTAGAACAAGTTATTTGGAATTTCTAATGTAGTCTTATTCAATTTTCCGTATCATTATTCATTATGCTCAAGGAAGTCTTGTGTTTTTTTTACTCCAGGTCTACCAGGGGCGCACAGTTGATGGTGCTCTTGTTGCAATAAAGGTTCAGCGGCCAGACCTTCTACCTTCTGTACTGAGAGACATCTATATTCTACGCCTTGGGGTATGTATATTTTCATCTAACATATACGCTGTTACTCTTCACTCACATAGTGATTTATTTTGTGCTTATGACACTCTTTGCTTGCTTTCTCATATTGTGCCCATGATCATTTTCCTGGGTTTTGGTGCTTTTATTTACTGTCCCGTATTGTGCTATCTGCGATTTTATTGTTTGCATGGTCCTGTTCATGGGGTTTGTTTGTAACAGAAAAAATGCAAGGTCCTATTTCCAAAACGGATAGCCTTTCTCTCACCTTAAGAAATGCTGCACTTAGCTTCCCTGTACATGAACTTGCTTTTTAGCTATAACTTAGTGTAATTGCGACTGTAGCATCACAGCATTTTTTATCACTTTAGTCTCATTCTTGTAATGCTTTTTTATTCAGTTGTTTACCTCCTACAATTTATTTCAGCTTGCTTTCATACGGGAGATGGCCAAGCGAAGAAGTAATATTTCTCTTTATGCTGATGAGTTGGGTAGAGGTTTTGTCGGCGAGTTGGACTACAACATTGAAGCTGCTAACGCTACCAAATTTATGGTGCTTTTTTTTCTTGTCTCTTACCTGTGCTTTTGTTATTGCTAACTTTTACGATCCTGTTAGGTTTGGTATTTTAGCTAATAGTTTCCATTATTGCAGGAGGTTCATTCCAGATATCCTTTCATGCTAGTTCCTAAGGTTCTTAAACAACTTACTACAAAGAGGGTTTTGACAATGGAGTGGGTGGCTGGTGAGAACCCCAAGGATTTGCTTTCTTTGTCTAAAGGAGTTTCTGAAAATATTACTCAAGCTTCAGATAAGCAGAAGTTGGAAGCAAAATCTCGTCTTCTTGACCTGGTATTTTTACTAATGATTTGGATAAATTGTTATCAACTAGCCAGTATTTTGCTCTTGGAAAAATTTTGAATTGAAGTTTTTTTATGGCTCTATCAATTTCACATCGTAATTTAGGTAGTTGTGTAGTGTGTACCATTTCACACTTTTTTCAGAATCCCAGCACTTTAGAGCATCAATGTATCGAATCTTGAGGGGTATTTTTTTTAATCTTATGATGGTGTACATAAACTTACAATGACTAGTACATTTCACAAACTCAATTTAAACTTGCTTCCCAATATTTTTTTAACATTTTGTTAATTACTCATAAGGTCAATAAAGGGGTAGAGGCATCGCTAGTGCAGCTTCTTGAGACAGGCTTGTTGCATGCTGATCCTCATCCCGGTAACATGCGTTATACTCCTGATGGTCGTGTTGGGTAAGCTCTACTCCAAATAAATTCTAAACATGGTTTCACATGCTATATACTTACATAGTTGCTTTTCGTGTTTCCCTTAGTTCTGAAGCTTTTGTAATAAAATACTTCTGAAACTATTGACAACATATTCCTAAATATACCAGGTTTCTAGATTTTGGTTAGCTATGCTTGATGGAGAGGAAACATCAGCGTGCTATGCTTGCAAGCATAGTACACATAGTAAATGGAGATTGGGCTTCCCTCGTTTATGATTTGACTGAAATGGATATAGTTCCGCCGAAAACCAATCTACGTCGTGTGACAATGGTAATTCAGCAAACTGCATCTGTACCACGTATTATGTTTTCAGTTCAGTTTCTTGGAATTGCCACTTATATAGTCTGTTGTTGATGTTTGGCTGAAATGAAATTATTGAACATATGACAGCCACTAAATGAAATGAGCAAGAGAAGTAAAACTAGACAATCAGAGTCCATTTATTTTATTGAAATTCATGTAGAAACTATTTGTCGGTGACTTGGGGGGCAGGAACCCTCATGTCGACCTCACAAGTGGGTGCTGCATTTATTGAACATGGGCTTAATATTATATGGAAGATAGGATTATACTAAAATATTGTGGCATTGTTTGATGTTGATATCTGTCTTGCATTTTGTATGTTCCGTCTTTACCAGTTGGATAAAAAGTAGTTTATAATCGATGACCTGATATCTTAATGTGGTCTGGTCTTTGTTTAGTGTATTATTTGTATATAGTATACAAATATTAATGCATACACTAACCATTTTTCCCAATGATTGTATTTTTTGTCTTCCATGTGTTAGGATTTGGAGGATGCATTAGGCGAAGTAACCTTTGAAGATGGAATTCCAGAAATCAAGTTTAGTAAGTTCGGTAGTTCACTCTATTGTAGGTTCAATTCAGTGCAGGGGTGGCTTGATATATCCTTACCTATATTTTATTTCAAAAGAAGCACCGTACCTAATCAGATCAGTTATTTTCACATTGCTTTTGCCCTTGTTTATTGCTGCATATACCTTTTAGGTCCTTGGAAAAATTTGGTCGGTGGCATTTAGATATCACTTCCGTATGCCACCTTACTACACACTGGTTCTCCGGTCACTTGCCTCTTTGGAAGGTTAGCTTGTTCATTGAAATTGAGATACCAAACTAATTCAATGCATATGCATATATAGGCTTATTTCTTTTCAAAGGCGCATATGTTAGTGTCAACTATTTGACAGGTTTATTGTTTTCCTTCCTTTCTTACTGATAGGACTGGCTGTGGCAGCAGATGGGACTTTCAAAACATTTCAAGCAGCATACCCTTATGTTGTTCGGAAGCTTCTTTCTGATAATTCACTTGCAACAAGAAGACTCTTGAATCAGGTAACATTCATTTATCTCATTTAGTATGTCTGCAGAACTATCCTCTGAGTTAGGCCCATTGGTGTAGTGCTAGGGCCAGCATCGGAGCCTTGTTGGCTTCAACATCAAAGTTGGACCAATATAACCATGTTATGCTGTACTCCTGTTCTCCTTGTAGACTGCTTTTATGTGATAACTAACACCGTTCAGTTTTCTTACACAGGCAATTTTCAACAAAAGGAAAGAGTTCCAATGGCAGAAGATTGCTGCGTTTCTGAAATTGTCTTCAGCAAGGTTTGTGTCATGGTTCTGGTTTGTTTTAATATGTTGGTTCTTTCAGTGCCCACTTAGATTATTTAGTTAGTGATATGTTGGGGAAGGGCGGCCCTGGTGCAAGCGGTAGAGCTTTACCGCCTGTGACCAAGAGGTCCTCCAGGGTTCAAGCCCCAGCCTCTGCACATTTGTGCAGGGATGGCTGCTGGCTATTTTTTCTTCCCCAGACCCCGCAGTGCGGGAGCCTACGGCACTGGGTTGCCCTTTTTAGTGATATTGATATCTTCTGGTTAGTCAAGTACTCCTTTCAGTCAAAAATTCTTATCACATTTGGATTTGCATGGTCTTTGATATATATATTTGACCACCAATTTCTTCTAGAATATACTCTTAAAAACTTTTTTCAGTTCAATTCTACACATATAACCTACACATTTCAAACTAAATAGTTTAAAAGTTCGGGGGCATAAACTCTTTGGTGTTTTTTTTAGTTAAAGAAAATAGGAAGAACAAAATGCTTGGATTGAAGGATGATATGTATGTGCTAATTATACTTGGCAAGCAAACAGACAGATGTTTGTAATACTTACATGCCCATATATGCTATTTTCATGTTTGAAGGACCAATTTCAAGTATAACAGTGAAGTTGTGCCAGAGCCTGACATGAAGGCCATGAATGTGGCTAGCCTTATAGAGATCAGTGATTTATCTTCACTTGACCTAGCTACAGCTACACCAGAGAAGGCATTGCATACTGCAAACCTGTGTGTGAGGCTTTTATTATCAAAGGACAGCATTGTGATTAGGAGACTTATTATGACAGCGGTATGTGTCACATCTTATCTGCACACTTCTTTACCTGTGTTGTAGCAACAGGCCCTCCTGACTCCTGAGCGACATTTGAGATTGACCTAGTTAGCTCAATCTGAATCCTATTGTGCAGAATGCAAAATCTCTTGCCCGTGATCTGATCTCCAGAGATGCTTTGATGTTCCGGGTGCTCCTTAGTAAGGTTATTGCGGATGTTGTCTGCCAATGGATGTTGAATGCCACAGGCTTGAAACGAGTTGAGGAGGCCAGGATCCAGACACCTATGACCACAGAAAAGAATGAGGGACATCTGGTGCTGGCTGAAGAATCATCGAGCCTGATGGCACTCCAGGCGGTAGTAAAAGACCGAAGGATGCAGCTCATATTCACCAAGTTTGCGAGGGAGTTGAGAGAGGAGCCCGTCTTGATGATTAGAGTGAGCTGGAACATGTTCCTCATCTCAGTCTCAGCTGCCGCTGTAGGCCTGCACCGTTTCATGGTGTTACTCTTGAAGGAGGGCAATGCCAGGTTCTTGGATGACGTCAAGAAAATGAAGATTTGGCTGATGGAGTTCTCGAAGCGGACGGCTAATTTGGAGATTGAAGGAGTTCGGTGAATGGTGGTGGGTTTTGGTGAAGGATAGTTGTTGCTTCTGTATGGAGTGAATTCTGTTCCTGGTTTAGCTGGCTGTTTGAGCCTTTTTTTCTCTTTCCTTTAAACATGTAAATAACGTTGCTATATAAAAGAATGGTTTTCTCCTCCTATAAAGAACAGCGACCACTGTATATAAACGTTGCAGGATCAGTGAGTAATTCTGTGGCTGAATAAAGTGCGGTGGTGGTTCCTAAACTTGTTTAGGTGTCACTTATGTCTATAAATTTATCGGGTTATTGTATATTTTTTAGCCCATCCTAATTTGCTTGGGACAAAAGGCTATGTTGTTGTTGTATTGTATATTTTTTTAAGGGAATTTATCGGGTTATTTATATGAACAGTGGTAAAAGGAACTGTAAAGCAGTGCGCAATTGACTGGAAGGCTGGATCCGACGACAATATTTGACCCTTTGGGCCAAAACATGGGCCCGTCGTACCGGGAACCCACGGCCCACGATGATGCAATTGCTTCGTGTCCCTCTCTTCTCGACGGAGCTCGAGTCAGAGGTGGACGGAGTTTTGGATTCGGAGGTGATCTGACCTTGTGACTGGAGGCTGGAGGGGCTGAGGGCGGAGGATGGTGGGGGGACGAGGAGGAGGAGGAGGAGGGATGGGGCGGCGGCAGGAGCGGCAGGCCCTGATGGTGGCGTTCGCGCTGGCGCTGCTTATGGGCACCACCGTCTACTTCCGCATCTGGGCCCGCCAGTCCAGCGACCCCTCCTTTACCGCAGACGACCGCGAGGAGCTCCGGTTCGATCCCAATTCATCTCCACCTTCCTTCTTTTCACCTGCCTACGACTTATAATTTCCTGTATCTTTTTGAGTTATCAACAGATTTTTTGGGAGAAGGAATCAAACCATGTTTTCTCAAACTTCTGTTCACACGATGAATGGATTTAAGTTTTTTTTATAATGTCTGAATCTGGTTAATCATTTCCCTGAATTATTCACCAAGAGGAGATTGTTGAGTACCAATGTATTTTTTTAACTTATTATAGTAAGAACCAAAGGGCAGGGCTTAATCAAATGTAGTCCTACAGCACTTCATACAAGTCATAGATATCACCTGTTTGTTAACATAGAAAAAAGAAAATGGACAGGCATAGATTTGTTATTCGTCCATGTAACCAGGCTGATCTTGTTTCTTTGACATCTGGCAACCTGCAACCTCTTTACTATATGAACATTTTCATGGCTGTCATCCACGTCTTGAGCTTTGGAAGAGAGCAACTATGAGGGATTATCCTTACCTTTGCTTCTCTTTTCATATGTTCTTTCCCACATCAACCATCAGGAGGCAATTTGAACAAGCAAACCTAGAAGCGATGGATGAATCTGCTGAATGGAGGATGAAATGACAAAGAAGTAGAGAAAAACAGGCAGTTGCATGATGAACTTTCAAAGGTATTGCTCACTTACCATATTACTTGTACATGGCTATGCTCCTCAGATACTCCACCAGAATGCTCATGTGAAAATTCTGTTCACAGGTTAAGGCCTCGTTAGCTGGAACAGCCCGCCGTCTTGAGTTGTTGCAGAAGGTAATTTTTCTGGGCGGTTAAATTTAGCCCTCTCTCTACTATATCATGCCCTTTCTACCCTGGGCCACCTTTAAATTTTTGCCATTCTTTCCTCTCCATTCATTTCATTCCTAATTCTCTCTATATTTGTACACACCACTCAGTCATTTCCATTACTGCAGGATAACGAGTTGCAGAAGCGGCAGACTGAATCACTGAGGCAGCAGTGCAATTGCACTCTCCATTGAAAACTACGCAAGATTAAGGGCATGGAAGGAGTTTTTCAGCTTCTTTGGCGGATTAGCTAAACACTTTCTGTTTGTTCAGCACCAGAGGGAGGAAAACCAGATTGAGTTCTAGGAATTAGGACATATGAAAATGATTGAGAACATAGCTGTGGTAGACCATAGTGTTCATCCGTTATACCAATGATGAGCTGCGCACTTCATCTGAAGTGATCAGTTGCAATTTCATGAGTGGCAATGCAAATTGCATAAGTCAAAACGCAAAAGATGGTGCCATGGTGGTTAAGTCCAATTTCTGAGTAATGGTTTTGGTTTTCGAGTAATTTTGCAGTGGCAGTCTGCATGTTTCTAAGCACCTCTGTAAAAAATACATTATACTCGGGATGGAAAAAAAATAGTGACAAGTTTGAAATCCGGGACCAGGCTTACTGGCAGGAAACTTAGCAGTCCCTTGTATTAGTTCCTAACCTTGGCAGCATGTCCACTTCCTATGTGTACAAATATTTCATTTACTAGCATGTTAACCCATGTGACTAAAAGGGGTAAGATTGATTGCAGCATATTAATTTATTAAGAGGAGGTTTATTTCTCTAGGAACCTTATTTTGTAACCACATCTTGTCACTAGACATGATGGAAACGAGTACATTTGACTAGTGCCAATTTTGAGCAATTTTGTAACACTTGGATGGTATCGTGTCAGCCATTCGATTTGGTTCTAAAACCTGCTTCTTCTCCATTATCACCAGCAAGATCGGCGTGCAGGAATTGATGCTTCCTTCACCATTCTGATAAAAAAAAAAAATCTTGGTAGTTATCCGAGGTGAGCTCCCGGAGAATCCAGGGATCTTTTTGGCTCCTGCTCCTTGTATTCAACCGTGAGAAAGCACCCCAAGGTCCATGGGGTTCATGAAGGCTGAGGCTCCCGTTTGGTCGACCGGGAAATGAAGTTTTTTTTTTCCGAAAGATCCTCCGGGAAATGGAGTTCACCAATATGCTATAGGCTCGTCGTCGGCCGGCCGAGCGACGGGATAGAGCCATCAGGCTACGATACATAAACATATATCTCTACATATCTATAGACTGCATCAGGTACTGACGTACTATAATGGGTCTGAGGAAGAAAAAATAACCAGCAGCCTATATTATATCATACCTCACGGAAAAATGTCATCAGCAGTTGAAGGATCCCATTGACAAGAGAATTGCTCAGGGGGAAAGATCCCATCTAGTATACAAGAAAAATAGGCAATGCTGCACCAGTACACCATTCATGCAGACTGTCACAGAAGTTGTATATGTTCTTGAACTGACTCCTTCAGAACAAAGAGCGCAAATGCTACAGGGGCAGTCATGGAAGCAGCAGTATCTTGCCGATGTGAGTGCTAGCTTCCATCAGCCTATGAGCCTCAGCAGCTTCAGATAATGGAAACGTCTTGTAAATCACCGGCTTCACCTTGCCAGCAGCGACAGCAGGCCACATGTTCTTTTCTACCTCACTAACAATCTCTGCTTTATTAGCAAGGCTTCTGTTCCGCAGTCCAGCAGCTGCACACAATCATGGAAAAAGTATATCAAATATATATATAAAAAACTATGTGAAAATTTTAACCAAGTGCTAAAATAGGAGTGGCATTTAGGATCGTAGAGGTTAGTTTCTATTGCCTATACGCTGACAAAACATCAGTAAACTGGCATAAAAATTCCTACTGAGCATCACTGAAATGAAATGGATGCCATTGCCTTGTAGGCTCGCGCAACTAAAATACCTTGTATGGTCAAACGCCGCGCGAGCACAGCTTGCTGGTTCAGTTCAGCTGACATGCCCCCTTGAAAGCCAACGATGAAAAGTCTACCATCAACGCCTAAGCTGTTCAGGTTGCGCTGGAGATACGATCCTCCAATATTGTCGAGAATCACATCAACACCTGGCAGTGAGATTTTCAGATTACAGTCAGGGATGTTGCACTATTTGATGATAATGCTGGATACATACTGGCTGCCAAAAAAAAGAGAATCATGTACCAGTAGCTGCATGCCTGCATACGACAACTTGAACCTTATGTACAATGTAAAAGACCAAATATAATCAGGTGGGCCTTTCCGTTGGTTTCCTGTTTGATACGTTCAACAAAGTCTTCAGTTTTGTAGTTAATGCATACATCAGCACCCAAACCTTTGCAGGCTGCTAGTTTTTCTTCACTTCCTACAGTAGTAAAAAATTTACTAGGGGCATTACCAGGAACATTTGACTTTATCTTATATCTGTAACAGTGAACAAACCTGCAGTGACAAAAACATTAATTCCGAGGTGCTTTGCGATCTGTATAGAGAATGTACCAATTCCACTTGATCCTCCATGGATCTGCAAATTTGAAGATACACAATCACCAGGAACTAACACGGGCAGATAGATTCAATGCTAAGAATAGATTCAATGCTAAGAACATGCTTTTTTTCCACTTGTAGTTAGGTAATTCCGAAGAGACTCCACACCCACATCCAATTAGATGGCAGGGAAGAATTTGGTAGCCTTTTTTATTTTAGGTATATACCTTAATTATTTATTTAACCCAGTATATTTTACTATTTTCAGTCCACAATTGCAAAGGCTTAGCAGAATTGAACGCCTGTTGATTTATGTGTACAAGATTATGGTCAGGAAATGAGAAATCGAAATGCAATCAATTACCAAGAGAGATGCTACTGATAAGAGAGCTGTTCTTACAAGGAATGATTCACCGGGGGAGAGGTGACTGGCCATGAATACGGTTGACCAGACGGTGCAGGCCACCTCGGGCAAGCCGGCTGCGTCCGTCAGCGACACCCCCTCCGGTATCGGCAGCAGCTGCCCCGCCGGCACCACCACCTTCTCCGCGTACCCGCCGCCGCTGAGCAGCGCGCAGACCTGTGAAGCAGAAGCACGGAAACCAATCAGAACACCACCAGCAGCAGCAGCAGCAGAAGAAGAAGAAGGTTCAGGACTTCAGGTTCACCTTGTCGCCCACGGCCCAGCGGGAGGGGACGTTGGGGCCGAGCGCGAGAATGGTGCCGGAGCACTCGAGCCCCGGGTAAGGGGACGCACCGGCAGGCGGCGGGTACCGGCCCATCCGCTGCACGGTGTCCGCGCGATTGACGCCCGCGGCGGCGACCTCGAGGAGCACCTCTCCTTCGCCTAGCGCGGGAGGGTCCTCCACCTCCCGCGCCTCCAGCACCTCCGGCCTGCCGGCGCGCGTGATCACCACGGCCCTCATTCTCCTCCCTCCCTTGCTTCCCTACACTTTGTTTTTTTTTTTAACTTTTTGCCATCCTTAAGGAAGGCAATACCAAGTTTACGATTGCATCTGCTCCCTCTATTCCGAATTATAATTTGTTTTATTTTTTTTTACGTAGGTTGCTATGTATCTAGATATATTTTTATGTCTATATATATTTTTATACTAGATATATAACAAAATAGATGAATCAAAAGAAGACAAACGACTTATAATTTAGAACGGAGAAGGTACATTAATAGCGCTGAGGACACAAATTAGATATATTTTTACCATTTTGCTGATATGGCATGCAAACTCTACCTCACAGTATGAACTCACCATAGGAAATGACATTTTTGCCTCTATCTATTTCTTCTTCCTCTCTCCCTTCCTGGTTTTGAGCTAATATCAAAGCAGCCAGCTCGTAGATGCTAAAAAAATCAAAGCTAAAAAAATTGAATAGATAATAAAAGGAACCATGGCCGGATTGGCTTGCTTGCTCGACGGCTGGGGGCAAAAGTGTCATTTTCTACGGTGGGTCCATGTTATCAGGTCAAGTTTACATGCCACATCATTGAAAATGGTAAAAGTGTATCCAATTGGTGTCTTTAGTGCTATTAGCATGGATGCACTCCTAAACTTAGTATTTGAAGAGTGTTCATTCGTAAGAATGATAAAAAATTAAATGCCCCACTTATCCCTACACCCTATGCCTTGTGTCCGCTTTATAAATACAGTTTGTTTTCCTTAAACAAACCGTTGCATACAGTGAAGTGAAAACGTATAATGAAATGTACATGAAAATGGCTTACATTACCAAAGATTAAGAACTCGACTAATAAGATAAGTATCAGTGGTTCGCAACCAGCAAAGCATGCATATATATGACAATCTATAGCTCTATCGATGGGGGACCATAGGGTTCCCTAATGGGCCCTTTCAATAGTCACACCACCTAACAAACAAGAGCCCAGAGCTACGCTACGGGCGGATTACCAACTCCTTGACAGATCGTACAAGGAAAAGTGTTTAAAACTTAGTTTAGGACTCTAATTTTGCATCTGATTAGGAATTAAACACCTTCAGTAGTACCTGGACTATAAATGGCCGTTGAGGGCACCCTTATAAACAGATCCAACACAATACCTATAATAATACAACGTAAACAGGCTAACGCAAACACCACGAGAGATTTGATGCTAAGCAAACATATTGGCTCCACCTTTTTCTAGCTCACTAGGAAATGACATGTTACAATACTCGTGACAATGTGCCAAACAAGCGTAATACTTTGGCTCCGATTCTCCAACGTCCAAGAGATTTTTTTGAGAATACCATGCTGATGCAATGTTCTGATCATTAGTTATAGGATTATAACCTCTATATTCCTTTAAGCAAGAAATTATCTAACTTTTGACTAGCTAACGTAAAGTATAAGATGCAGAGCTTCCACTGCACTACCAAGAAACTAGGAAGAATTGGATAGAAGGCCTCAAAAAAATCTGCGTTTAGATTTTGGACCTTTTTTTTTAATTTATCTGGAAGGCCTTCATGCAAAATTTCATTAACTAGAAGGCCTTCTGTTAGGTCTGTTAGAGGAATCTGTTATCTGTTGACGCGTTGTAGCGCACGCGAAACGATGACTTTACCCTTGTGTTCTTTCTATTCATGACTCAACCGTGAGTTTCACTCCCCACCCGACCCCATGCTTCGACACCGCCCCCGCGGCCACGGCGGACGGCAGAGCCGTCCGCCCACGCTGGCAAGGAAGAGTCGCCGCCGGCTCCCCCAGGACGAGATCCGGCCATGGTTCGTCCCTGATCCGCCTCCTCCCCCGTCCCTTTCTCCTTCTCGCGCGGCCGTGCCCCGGCGCCGGCCCGACGGTGCTGCAGCCATGGTCATGGCGCGCGTCCGGCTGGGCCTGGGCGGCCAGGGTGGCGAGGCCAGAGGCCCCCGTGAGGATGCAGCTAGGGCGGGGCTGGCTTCGTCAGCTAGGCCCCCATCACGGCGACTCCTTCCCGGTGGCGGCGATGGATTCGGCAGATCCGGTGGCGGATGCCCCTCCCTCACCACCGTCGACGGCGCCTCTTCCTTCCCCACCCTGACGGCGGCCCCGCCGACCCACGCTGACCCCACGCGAGCTGCGTCCCCAGGCGGCTGTGCAGAGTGCCCACACAAGCAGCAGCGTCCAGCAGCGACGCAACACGCTCCACACGGTGGGCGTCGTTCCGGTCTCCACTGATAGCGACGGGGGATCTCGGTCCTCACCCAAAGAATTCTACCACGATACTTTGTCCCCCAATTTCTTTAGTAGGGTTTTTTCTTTCTGAACTCCCCAAGCTTTGTCTCTCTATCTCTTAGTGCATTTTGTGATGGAAATTGTTCTCAAGAAATGCTCTGTTGCTCACGACTGCACATATGTGCATCTGTGCGTACAAATTCCAGGAACAAAGGCTGGAAGATCTTTTTGTTGGATTTTATTTGTACAAAATTCAAATGAGTTTGTTTGATTTTACGGTAAAAGAATTTAAGAGACAAATATTTACGTTCTGAATATTAATGTACAGGATAAATTGCAAAGAAAAAATATTATCTTATACAAACAGACAGAAATTATAAATAATAGAAATCATATTTTTTATTTTTTTTGACCAGGGGCAAAATCGTTTTTTTTACTTTAACACCGTCAACAGCCTAAAACGGACGGAAGGCCTTCTAGCTAACAAAATTTTACGCGAAAGCCTTCTAGACAAATTAAAAAAAGACCCAAAACCTAATCACAGTTTTTTCTGAGGCCTTCTGCCCAATTCTCCCAAAAAACTACCCATACTGATTATTATGATTATAACATCGGTCCTTATTGTACCAACTTCAATTTTAGGGCGAAATGTTTTTTTTTAACTAAAATCGTGGCGCATAGCCGCTTATAAGGGGAAAAGGGCGAACACTAGATCAATTCACGGCTTATAAGTATTGTACTATAGGCATTGAGTCTAATATGTTTTCTAGAGAAATTATTCACCTCTGCCATTATAAAAAAACCTAAAAATATCCCCTTAAATTTTTCATATAAATTACTGTTGAAAACCAAATTGAGCTAAATTCGAATAAACTCTGCGCTGACTCCACAGATTGATGGACTAGTGACACACACAAAAACTGAGATAGAACTGTGATGTTCTTGAACATTTATTTCACTGTCGGGACATTGTATTTCTTGGAACGGTGCATTGTTGTCTGATAGAGTTTTGCGAAAAGATTTGTCTGCCCAAACCTTTCATATACTAGAACATTGCAAATATGACAGCTTTCTGCCCAAAAATTTATTAACAGATAAATAGCATTTTTCTTGAAAAAATGGTGAAGTTTTAACCAAATGCTAGCTATGAAGATAAATTCTAAAGTCTGATGAGATTAAAAAAAGAGCAGAAATGTGGAAACCTGCAAAATGTGGAAGCCTGGCTCTGACAGCGGGTGCACTTGTCAGGCAGCAGAAGAGCAGAAAGAAGTTGAAGGCCAAACCAGGTCGCCCCAATGTGCCGCAAGTTATATATAGTCAAGCTCAAGTAACATGATTTGGTTTGGGAGTACTTGCAACTAGATCAAAGTATCATACTAATGTATTCTTAATCAGCCTGTCTGGACATCCTTTAAAGACATAACATGTGTTCGATGTTTTCTATTTGTCGAGGCATGCCACACTCGTACATAATACATACAGAGTTCGTTACAGAAGTTGTAATTGAAGCCCGCGTACAGGTACAGTGACTGCTCCAAGTGTTTGGTAGCAAACACTAGACAGGAAATCATGGGAGCAGCAGTATTTTGCCGATGTGTGTGCTACTTTCCATCAACCTATGAGCCTCAGCAGCTTCAGATAACGGGAATGTCCTGTAAATCACAGGCTTCACCTTCCCAGCAGCGACCGCAGGCCACACATTCTTTTCCACCTCGCTGACGATCTGAGCTTTATTAGCAGAGCTTCTGACGCGCAGTCCAGCAGCTGCACGCACAAGATCATGAAACCTTAATCGAGTGCTAAAATAGAACACAACATTTAGGAATCCTATTCAAGCACCTCCAACTATATAAAGAGAACAACCAAATGCTGACAAAACATATCAACAACAACAACAACATAGTCTTTTGTCCTAAACAAGTTGAGGTAGGCTAGAGATGAAACCTAAAAAAGACCAGGAAACAAAGGACACATAGAGGGTACAAGAAAAAAGGATTACGGTTCAGACACATTAATTGCTAATCTCCAAGTGCTCCTATCCATAACTAAATTCTTAGGGATATTCCACTCCTTAAGGTCTCTCTTAACCGACTCGTTCCAAGTCAGTTTAGGTCGATCTCTACCGTTCTTTACATTATCAACCCGCTTTATAACCCCACTACGTACCGGCGCCTTAGGTGGCCTCCGTTGGACATGGCCAAACCATCTCAACTGGTGTTGAATTAATTTCTCCTCAATTGGTGCCACCCCAACCCTATCTCGAATATCGTCGTTCCGGACTCCTCCTTGTATGCCCACAACACCATCGCAACATACGCATCTCTGCTACATTCAATTGCTATGTCGCCTTTTTGTAGGTCAATATTCAGCACCGTATAGCATCGCCGGACGAATCGCTGTCCTATAAAACTTACCTTTTAACTTCTGAGGCACCCTTTTATCACAGAGGACGCCTGAAACTTGACGTCATTTCAACCAACCGGCTGAGATTTTATGCCTAACATCTTCATCGATATCGCCATCCTTTTGTAGCATCGATCATAAATACCAAAAAGTATCATAAATACTGACAAAACATATCAACTAGCAAAAATGTCATAACAACACGTCCTGGGCATCACTGCAGTGTAGATAGGTTGTTAATGTGCAGGCACAGACAACCAGAATACCTTGTATGGTCAAACGCCGTGCAAACACAGCTTGCAGATTCACTTCAGTTACAGCGCCACCTTGGAATCCAATGATGAACAGTCTACCATCAACACCTAAGCTGTTCAGATTGCGCTGGAGATATGGTCCTCCAATGTTGTCGAAAATTACATCAACACCTGGTAGATGTTCAGATTCCAGTCGGTACCACATATTAATTTAATTATAATAATGCATTGACACATATTCTCTGTGAAATGGCGTCAGGCTTCAGACGTTCTCTGTGACAAAAGGGTGCCTCAGAAGTTAAAAGGTAAGTTTTATAGGACAGCGATTCGTCCGGCGATGCTATACGGTGCTGAATGTTGACCTTAAAAAGGCGACATATCCAGCAATTGAGTGTAGAAGAGATACGTATGTTACGATGGTGTTGTGGGCACACAAGAAGGGATAGAGTCCGGAACAACGATATTCGAGATAGGGTTGGGGTGGCACCAATTGAGGAGAAATTGATTCAACACCGGTTGAGATGGTTCGGCCATGTCCAACGGAGGCCGGTGCGTAGTGGGATTCTAAAGCGGGTCGATAATGTAAAGCGCGGTAGAGGTCGACCTAAACTGACTTGGGACGAGTCGGTTAAGAGAGACCTTAAGGGGTGGAATATCCCTAAGGATTTAGCCACGGATAGGAGCGCTTGGAGACTAGCAATTAACGTGCCTGAAGCGTAATCTTTCTCTTGTACATTTTATGTGTTCTTTGTTCCATGTCTCTTTTGGGTTTCGTCTCTAGCCTACTGTGGCAGAACCTCCTAAATCATATGGCCCACACGCATGATTATTGTCTAAACAGACTCCAAATAATCATGACTGCGTTCCATACGACTTAAAAAGTCTGTCGGGTAAATCCCGAATCATCCACGATTCTCCGAGCAGGATCAATCGTTGTAGAGAGACATTGCAGTATTACAACAATTTCATATAATTAAAATACCACGGAGTGAAACAGCGGAAGACTTACAATAACATACATTTATAAACTCTGAGTTTCACAATATTTACAATGATAGGTTTAAGTTATACAAACCATAATAGTAGTGGAGTAGCAGTAGATTACAATATTACACAAAAGCTCTGCCCACGAGCTTAACAGCTTTATTCATCGTCGCTTTCCTCGACGACTGTCATGCAGCAGGATGCATAACACTCCTGCCCATGAGGTTCACCTGCAACAGGGGTTCAACAAACCCTGAGTACAACAGTACTCAACAAGACTGACCCGATGAAAAAGAAGGGTAGAGACTTAAGAGATGCAGGCTAGAGGGACAAGGTATGGTTTGTAGAAGATAAGAAATTTTGCGTAAAAAGCTTTATATAAAGAGATGTTACTTGGGCTAACTCCCATTATCAATCAACTTCATTATTGAACCTTAAATTTTGTTCAAGTTGTTACTACGATGATGAACAATGATCGAGTCTTCTTCTCCGAGAAGCAACGGCGATTCGAATCCATTTTCATACCCAGATGGGACCTAGGTGACTGAGCATACCGGAGACTTTAACTCCGAAGCACCCCAGGTGCACCGATATACCGGGATAACAACCTCAGCCGTATATCACCACATGATACACGTGAGCTCTGCGGCCCAGCGTACCGAGATACATGGGAACTTAAACCCCACAGTAAAACACACTATGACAGCAGATGGGATTCTCTGACCCCACGCTAGGTCACTCCATGGCATACACGGCTCCAACCATCCGTATACCACTTCATGCATGTGGATTTCTAAATTCTCGATATCATCCAGTTCACCAACGGACGGGACCTAGGGCATCAACAGACGAGAACACTACAGAGGGACTCCATTCCCAGTGCAAGTTCGCCGTCCGGACTCGATTTATTACTATCATCAAGATTTCAACAAAGAAACCAATCTCATCTTTTTCATTCTTTTCCTTTGAACAATTAAATAAATAAGCAGGGCTAAGCATTACTACTCATCTTCCAAGTAGGTAACAAGGATTAAGGAACTAAGACAGGTAATGCAATTTGTGGGTTTTCACTCAACTCCTATCACTTAATGCAACATATCAGAGCTGAAGCGGTAAAACTTTTATAAATAGAATAGGGTTGAATGCAACCGGGGCTTGCCTTGATGTTCGGGGTAGACGGTCTCGAAATCTGGATCAACTCCCGATTCTTGAATCTGCTCGTCCTTCAGATCTGAGTGATACGTTAACTCTCCGTTAACGGAATCTACTCGATAATTAATATGCTTTACATGATGGAATAGTAAACATGATGCTTGATGGATGCATGATCAGATTAAAGGAATCGAGTATAACTTTTCCGTACAATAAAGTTGCAAGCTAACAAAACTTCGCTTATATAACTGATTAGGGTTAACTACGCCACTTTTGTAATTAATTGAACACATAAAATAACGTTAATTAAGCCCTAGTGATATGATTAAGATAAGCGCAAATAATTAATTAAAGTGCCAAAGGTCATTAGGGTTAATGACCTAAGGTCATCAATCAATCCCAAATCCAAACAACTCCTATATTGATTAAGTTAAACTAAAGGGGTTAATTAATTAATTAAAAGCATTAAATAATGGCATAAAAATTAAAGTTGTCAAATTAAGCCCAAAATTTTATTTTAGAAAGCTCTTAGCCTAATTAGATGGAAAAACAAATTTCAGAATTAAAAGCCAATTATTTTAATTATTAAAAATCATTGAAGGTCCATTTTTTAATTAAAAGAGCTAATTTTAACATATTCAAAAAGTACTCAATTTTGGCATTTTATATTTTTCCTAGGTAGATGGCATCATAAGGAACATTCACAAAAATTTTCATAATTTTTGGAGCTATATATGATTTACTATGAATTTTCAAAGAAAATAGCATTTAAATCATTTTCTAAAAATGGAAAAAGAAAAATCGGCACAGTAACCCCGCGCTGACCGACGGCCGCGCGGCGGTTGACCGCCGATTCCTCGCCGTCGGTGAGGTCTCCGGCGACATGGTCTGGTCCATCAGACTCAGCACAACACGGGGAGTCCAACGAGCTAGCTAACGACGCTCGAGGGCCCGCAGGCTAAGGCATGCCGGGCTAACTCACGGACGGGCTATGACGGCTCGAAGCCAAGGCTTGCTCGAGGGGCTACTGAGCGGATAAGGATTGTACACTCGAGGGTGCAATTCGGGCATCCTCTCGAAGACGGAACTTCGCTCGAGCGAATGGACCAGCCTCGAAAATGAAACTTCCCTCAGCGAACGAGCTTCCCCTCGAGGACGGAACTCCGCCCGACGAACGAGCCTCCCCTCGAGAACAGTGCACCCCTCGACTCGACCCCTTCGAGAACAGTGCAACCCTCGACTACCCCTCGAGAACAGTGCAACCCTCGACTACCCCTCGAGAACAGTGCAACCCTCGATTACCCCTCGAGAACAGTGCAACCCTCGACTACCCCTCGAGAACAGTGCACCCCTCGACTCGACCCCCTCGATTCAAGCCCGCACCTCGATCTTCACCCCCTCGACTTCGTCGGTCGAGCCCTCGAGCAGGACTCCGACGACTCCGGACTGCGCTTCAACAACTCTCGATGCGAAATGGATGAAATTGATGACACGGATAGACGCAGGAGCTCACCCCGGCGCTGATACGCGCGTTAATAGAGGTCCGGAGTGGCTGGGTTGAGCTGCGGTCGACGGCGGTGACGGCGGCGGCGGCACTCCGATGGCACGACGGCGTCACGGCGACCTCCGGTAATGCGCTGCTCCAAACCAAGGTGCGCATCAGACGCAGGATAACACGGAGAGCACGATTAAGGGGTCGAAAGTAAACTATTTTCACCTCCGGCGATGGCAAATGGCGGAGATGACAGCGGCGGCGCGACTGACCAGCCGCGGGTAAGAAGACTGCGTGCAGGCAGCTCGGGCGATGAAAGAAAACACGGACTGGCCCAAAAGGACCGTGAGGAAGTTGCGGAGCTTTGGGCGAGAGCAATTGGACAGAGGTTGAGCATCGACGGCGAATTTCGGCGGCGGAGCGAGATCGTCGGCGACGGTGGCGGGAGGAAGAAAGAAGAAGAATGACGGCGGCCGACTGCTATTTATAGCATGGAGTCGATATCTGAGCAAGCGACACGACGACGGTGAACCTTCGCGCGTCTGTGAGCGCGCGGGCGGCCGAGAAGGTGCGGCGGTGGACGGCGGCGCGCGATGTGAAGCCGGCCATGGCGGGCGCCGATAGGGTTAGGTGCTGTTCGAACTATTTACAGAATTGCCACTCAGTTTAAAACACAAATTACTCCCAAATTTATATAAGAACTTGAAAATCTCCAAAAATATCATTTGCATAACTTTTCAAGAGCTACACTTTTCCTTTAACTGGCATCCTCAAATTCTGTTTAGATTTTGAAATTTGAATTCAGATTTGAAAAGGGGATTAACCCTAGAAATAAGTTTTTGAAATTACTTTTGATTTTTCAATAAAACTTGAAAAACTTCAAAACTATGAAATGTTGAGTTTGTTAAACCAAACATTTTTCATATACAAGGTTTTCTCAGATGATGTATAATTTTTAAATTATAACTTTAAAATCAAAAGGGGATAATTACTGGAAACTGTATTTTCAAATTAATTTGAAATTCCTTTTGGAAACTTGAAAAACTTTATATATCAATTTTGTAGCTCTTGTCAAGATCTACAAACTGTCTTTTTAGAGTATCTTCAAATTCTTTATAGAATTTGAATTAGAGAAAAGGGGATAAAACTAGGGTTGGAAATAAAGGGTTTTTGAAATGGAATTTAAACTCAATTGGGTTTCTAACTTAATTGGTTGGTTATTAGTGATCACAAACATCATCCAAGGACATTTTTAGGTCATTGACCCAATGACACCCTTGGTTGACCAAGTTGACTTTTGTAAAACCATTTTATAGCATTTCCATTTTGACTTTAAATTTGAATTGCCAGGCTTAGAAATAAGCTTTGGCATCCAAATTAAATTTCAAATATGAAAATCATTTTTAGGGTTGGACTTAGACTTATACACTATGCTTGATACTAGTGTAAACACAGTTTACATCTCAAGTACATAGAGTATAAACTAAGCATTTGCGATGATATTCGAAAATAGGGTTTTATTATTTCACGTGACCAAACATTACAGAAACTCAATCAACCTATGAAATGTAAACTTGTTTTAGTTAATGCACATTAAGGTTGACTTAAACATGGATGCTTTGCAGTGCATATGATGACATGGCAGGTTTTAGTTAATTTAACACCAGAGGTGTTACACCTACCCCAACTTGCTTGGGATAAAAGGCTATGTTGTTGTTGTAATGCATTGACACATAACTGATGCAAAACACACACACTGTTATGGGGGCTGTTGGGTGTAACAGAACCGACCAATTTATTAGAGCACAACACGTAATTCGCCATTAGATAGCAAACTTACATGATTGAGACCTAATAAACCCGGTAGTCATACCGAAATCTCGAAGGATTTTAAACTTTTCGGCATAGCCAAGAACGTAATAAGTTTAGCCGCACCATTCACAACATACATAGTTCGCACATAGTTTAAAACATCAGAGTTTGAAATAAGTTATTACAAACCAAGTTTAAATTCGAAATAAAGCAGAAGCGATTTAGTTCAAATCCACACACACACTTAGTTCAAATACAGTGCCAGGTCCTCAGTCAATATCCAACAAAAGCATAAGGTAGAGTAGAGTGACCATGCCCAAGGACTAGTCATCACCCAACGCGGGATAGAAGCAGTGCTGACAGTAGCCATAAAACATCTCACCATCTGCAACAACATGGAAAATAAAACCCTGAGTACGAGAATGTACTCAGCTAGACTTACCCGTCATAAACTAAAAATAAATTGACTCCAAGGGGTATGCAAGGCTATATAAGTAGGATAGCTGACTCATAAGTTGCAGAAAAGCTTGCATTAAAGAAAGATTTGACCTTATCCTTCTACCATTGTATTTTAATTTGATTAACCTTATAATGCTAAATTAGCACCTGTACTAAACAAGCATGGTAATAATTATTCAACAAGAATAGTAACCAATTCTGGTTGAGTGCCTTTCAACATCACGGCTCAACCATCTCATCTCTTTATTCAAGTTATTACTACGATGCCGCTGCTCAAGTCAAGTGTTCACTGTCCAGGAACGATGACGATTATAATCGATTACTAACCAGCTGGCGGGTATTCCTCACACAAACCACACTCACCCGCTAAGGTGAGCTATAGATCACCGAAGATTCAATTCGGATAAGTCACAGGATCAACAGGTACCATCGTATCCAGGAACCGCCCGGCTGCCTTATTCAGGGCGACCTTGACCTTGGACTTACTCTCCGCGTAACCCGTGGTCTCCCATCTTCTCCAATACGATGCGTACAGCAGGTCGACTCCCGGTCCAAATCAAACTCAGGTTTCACGGTCGGAACGACTTATCCTTCCAACTAAATGTGAGGCATAAATTCAATATGACTTGAGGACGTACAACGGACGGGGTCCTAGTTTGATACAGACGGGATAACTTCACCGAACCTCCAGTTCAGTCCCAACACCAATCCCGCCCGGTCTCGATTTATTATCTCCACATGGTGATCCAAGATAACAATGTATTCAACCATTCCGAATAACCACCTATAACTCACGGATGATAGGAAATCACCCAACTTACTATCGATCTAGTTAAAGCAGGGCTAAGCAGATAATCGTACCTGAACCTAACAGGGTTGAAGTATAACAGTGGCAAGGAATATAAGTAATGCAACAACGGTATAAAACAACGCCTATAACTTAATGCATCAAACAAGTAAAGGACTCAAGTTAGATATTTTGCAAACCACAGGGAGAATGCTCCGGGGTTTGCCTTTCAGGAAAGAGCTTGGCTGGTGGTCGGGACATTCGGGAAGATCAGCTTCGGGATCCTCTTCTGCTGCTATCTCCCGCACCAGAGCTTCCTGCTGGCCTTCCTCTTCTGGTGCTCCGGGAACTATCGTTTCAAGCTCTAACGATCTTGTATGATGCATATTGCGTATGAATACCATGTATACATAGAAATACAATGCTGATGCTGATGGTGAATGAATGCTCAGCTAAGATAAATGATATTATTTTAAAACATATAAGATAGGCACATGTCATCTGCATTCTCTTCTACCGACAAATCTTAAACAAGCCTCGCATTACAATTTACTCGCATGCTATAAGGAATTATAAACAACCATTGTTTTGTATACTACCCTCTACTGAACCAAAACTAATAACAGATCACACACATCACAAACATCAGAAAAAGCATTATTACACACATGAAATAATAACTTAAAGCATTATTAATTATTTAAAAGAAATCAGGGTAAAACTTTAACATGACTTTAGACTATTCATAAAATTCTATAAAAATTACAGGAGCTTAAGCATGTCTAATGTAGACTACCATAAAAATTTCAGGTCAAAACAGTAAGTACTTTATCCTACACAAAAATAAAAAGACAGCACAATTCACTGGGCATAAAATACTTTGTATATAGAAAAATATCAAACAATAGATCTCAGAACATTCTTAACTCTAGATTGACATAAAAACACCCTTCAAAAAGTTTTATACACAAATCACTTATATATTATTTATTATGAATTATTTATCATCTAATGGAATAGGCACCATAAATAGAAAGAACAATACTTTTCGCAGGACATAGCCTCATAATATTTTTCACACATAGAGCATGACATAAGAAGACTAACAAACTTGGTCTCACATTTTTCTGAGCAACAGAGAATTACTTATGTATTTTCTAAGATAAAAGAAATTAATAGGGATAAATAAATCTATACAGAAAAATATCATAAATTTCACATTTCATATTTTTCATGCATAGATCTTCTCATAAGAAAAATAATGCAAGTTGAACCAACTTATTTGGATGAAAAATGAAGAAGTTATGATTTTTTAAAGATTTAACAAAAATCTGGAATCAGATTCTTTAAAAGAAAAAGGAAAACTCTTTTACACCGAAGACCCTGAGTTTACCAGAAATCCACTAAGCCTGATAAAGAAATTTCCTGTGTCTGGCAGATATGCACGAAGCACCCTAACTTTTGTTGTATTCAAGGACGAGGTCCTTGCAGGCGGTTAGGCTAGGTCGACGGCGTCGGCGCGGCTTCGCCGGCCGTTGCCATGGCTCTCCGACCAAATTGAACCGAGGGATAGCACGAGCGGGTCTAGGCGCATCGATTCGAGGTCCTAGTGCGGTCGGAGCGGGGCCGTGGCGGCTCGGCCACGTGCACAGGGCGGACGGCGGCTTCCCGACCGACGGCGCGGTCGAAATCCGGCGAGGAACGACCCGCACTGGCTTCATGGACTAGGGTTACGGCTTCTACACGGCAAGGCGCAGCTACTGCTCGAGACAGGGAGGGAAGATGACGGCCGAATTGACCGGAACGCGGCAGCGGCGGTCACCGGCTCGCCAGCCGCGGAGAAGAAGGGTCGATTGGGGGTCTTACCCTCGGCAAGGACGGCTGCTAGGGGGCGCACGAGCAAGCGCACGTCGAGGCGAGTCTAGTGGCGTGCTCGGGGAAGAAAATGAGCAGCGGCGATGGCTCGGCGATGGCAGCGCGTTCGGCGGCGGCGACGGCGAGCTCGCGGAGCGGGAGAAAGAGGCGGGGAACGAGGGAAAATGAGTAGGGGACAGAACGGATGGAGCTGCCGCACTCGCTTTAACGCGGTCGGGACGGTCGCAGCCGCCCCGGACCGCCGGTGTACGCGCGCCACGCGGAGCGCACGGGCTGGGCGCGATGGGCGGTGGCCGACCATTTCCCTGACCAACTGTCACTGAAATGCTATTTTCATGATCTCTAATACAAACTTTTCTGCCCTATAACTCCCAAACCAAGCCGAATTAGCCAAAACTTATATTAAAAAAAATGTAGCTCTAGAAGAGTAGAACATTTCATCTATACAAAGTATGGCCAGATTCTGCATAGATTTTGAAATACAAAAATCCAAATGAAAATACCCTTAAAATCCCCTAAAATGGAAAAACAGCCCCCAAATCTGCCTTTTTCAATATTTTTGAACATCTTCCAAGCATTTTTATGAAAAGTGATAATAACAACTTTTGTTCCTTATAAAATTCTCTACAAACTTTATTTAGGATGCACACACATGCAAACACTCTAGCTACCACTTTTAAATCAGTCAAACAAAATCACTTTCATGGTCCACCTTGATCAACCATGACATCAAAGCTTAATTAACCAAAACCATGAACATAAACTTAGATTCATTTAGTGTCCTAATCATGTCTAGGTTACTTTAGAGGTCATCAAACACCAAACACTCATACCACTTATCCAACTCATGTGAAATGCAACCATAATTTGAATAATTCAAGCATCCACATAAAATAACAATTAATCTTTTCATCAATGCCATGCATAATGATGCTTATGCTTAAGAATGCAAGTGATTATGCATGCTTAACACCAGAGTGTTACATTGGGGATCGGGAGGAGAGAGTTGCGGGAGCCGCAGAGATGGGCGTGGTACCCGTGGTGCTACAGTACCCCCTGCGGGTACTGTTCATGCGGGGAGGCGGCTAGGGTTAGGGGGCGCTGGGAATCCGGCCGTGGGCGCTTCATTCTTGCTTGATTAGATTGATACATCTCCTCTCCTTATATAGAGAGGTTAACTTGGCTTCTAAGCAAGCGACTAATTAACCCTAACGGGCTAAGGCCCATTAGACCCTTGATTCTCCTAACACTAACAAAAAAAAAACTAGCACACACACACGTAGAAGTAGGAGTTTCTCCGGGAATAATGGTATTAAGCATGCTGTTAACGTTCAGTTGCTAATAGAATACTCTGTAAGGACTTTAGGTACAATACAAAAATGAGGGTCATATTAAACATAATCAGGTGGTAGGATTATGTGATATACCTTTTCCATCAGTTTCCTGTTTGACACGCTCAACAAAGTCTTCAGTTTTGTACTTTATGCATACATCAGCACCCAAATCTTTGCAGGCTGCTAGTTTTTCTTCACTTCCTATATTTTTTTAGCACGATTATTGGGGACATGACATCAGCGAGAACATTTGACTGTGTCTTATTCGTGTTATAATGAACAAACCTGCCGTGACAAATACCTTAATTCCGAGGTGCTTCGCAATCTGTATAGCAAAGGTACCAATTCCACTTGATCCTCCATGCATCTGCAAAATTAAAGATACATGGCCATCCCAAACAAACACAAGCAGAGAGATTTACATCTGGTTCGGTGCTAAGAAAACCCAATTGCAATCTCCGTTTCCTAGCATTTAAGTAATGGAAGTTACTCCAAACAGGAGTATAGGTGGACGAGAAGAATTTGGCACCTCTTTCAGTACTTCTATTTGGGTGTGCATTATTTTACTATTCTCAGTCCCAGACTCCCAGCTAGTGATGGCATGCTTATTTCTCGTGGAGCAAAAGAAATCCAGGAGATGATAATCAGCAGATAGACGTCATTTGTGATGCTTATATCGATTCAAATTAATTGATTTAAACCATTTAGGGTGAGATTCTGGAGCTACTGATTCTTCACTATTCCTCTTTCACTATTCCTCACCTGATTCACCTGATTTATCTGATTCTGAAGCTAAAACAAACACACCCTTATGATGCTCACTCATTTATGTATACAAAATTAGAATCAAGAAATAAGGAGGTCATCTCACTCCTACAGGATGCACCAAGTTCATGTCACTCCTTTGTGATGCTTATATTGATTCAGATTCGTGGAGCGAAAGAAAACTACAAGAAGATAATCGGCAGGTAGAAAACATTTGTGCTGCTTATCGATTGAAATTAATTGGTTAAAACCATTTTGATCGCCTACATCGTACGATGTAGAGGCCGCGACCTTTTTCATTTTCGTAATGAAAATAAAATCTCTTTATCTAAAAACACCATTTATGATGCTTACTCATTTATGTATACAAAAATTAGAATCAAGAAATCATGAGGTCAACCCATTTCTAGAGGATGCTTCTACTTGGCTACCGATTTCTCCAATTCTCTTGGGCGTAGCTACCGAGCTACGCAGAGGTAAATAACGAAGTGCTCTTACAAGGAACGATTCGCCGGGGGAGAGGTGGCTGGTCATGAACACGGTGGACCAGACGGTGCAGGCCACCTCAGCTAAGCCGGCCGCGTCCGTAAGGGAGACGCCCTCCGGCACCGGCAGTAGATGGCCCGCCGGCACCACCACCTTCTCCGCGTACCCGCCTCCGCTAAGGAGCGCACAGACCTGCAGGGCGACAGCACCACGGGGCACAAAACTAATCACACACAGCAGAAGCAGAAGCGAAATCTCAGTTCGCCACAGGAGGCAGGCAGGGGCAGGGGCAGGGGCAGCCGATCCACTCCACCTTGTCGCCGACGGCCTAGCGCGAGGGGACGTTGGGGCCGAGCGCGAGGATGGTGCCGGAGCACTCGAGCCCCGGGTACGGCGGCGCGCCGGGGGTCGGCGGGTGGCGGCCGTGGCGCTGGAGCGTGTCGGCGCGGTTGACGCCCGCGGCGTCCACCTGGAGGAGGACCTCGCCGTCTCCCAGCGGCGCCGGGTCCTCCACCTCCTGCAACTCCAGCACCTCCGGGCCGCCGCCGCCGCGCGTTATCACCACCGCCCTCATCTCCCCTTGGTCGCTGCAGCTCTGCAGCTGCTTGCCCGATAACTACACCAGCAACTGCACTAGGAGCACACGACTCTGCGACACCAGAATCACAATTTTTCACCGAGACTGTCACTCCGAAAATGACCGCACCTCTCTCTTTTTTTGCGATAAAAATGACTGTACATCTCGTTTTTACGAGGCAAGCCATTTGAAATTTAATCAAATATAATAATATGTAATGTGTAGTCAATATTATTAAATTAGTATGAAGGACACAGTTTCATAAAAACATATGAAGTTTGAATTAAAAAAAGACGTTAATTTATTTTCGGTTAGAGAGAATATTTAACGAGTTTGATACTTACTTTGTGTAGTGCAAAAGAAGTAACAGAGAATATTTAACGAGTTTGATACTTACTTTGTGTAGTGCGAAAGAAGTAACACAAGGAGGGAGGACAACTGATGTACTTTGTTTTGTCTATGTCAACTCTCAAAGAGCAATGGAGCATCATCACGTACAAACTAAAACAATTCATTCTGATGTCTAATAACATCTTTCTCTTTTCAGGTTGAAAAGAGCAATACCAAAGGGAACCGAGCGTGAATGCTTGAAACAGGGATATAGAACTAACTTATGAATGACTTATGGAAGCTGAGAATCACTTCAGTTTTCACGGAGCAAGATGATCACTCGGTTTGAAAATTTTCACAGAGCAAGGTGAGATGCCACGCACAGCACAAAGATTTTTTTGGTCGTCTTTTAAAAAAAAACGAACTAGGCGGAGTCTTGGAGAAAGATAGCCCGTCCAAATCGGCAATAGCTGAAGCCAGTCCACATTAGCCACCGGCCTCGGCCCATGTACTACTTTACTACCTTGACGGTCCAGTCTCGCACTGAAAGGTGCGAGCGGCCGAAGGCAGAGTAGTGTTGCAGGAGGCTGGTTGCACCCGGGGCATAGTCCCACCTCGGCGAACCAGGCATGCGCGAGGGGGCGCGTCGGCTACATAAGGAGACCCAAGGGCAACGTTGCTCCATACTTACCTGGACGGGGTCCATGGGCGATCAAGAAGGCCCGTGGCTTAGATCAGTGGGCCACATTGCACTTGGTGGGTGTGCTGCTCTACCATCTCCTCAAGTGGGAGAGTGGACGTCATAATTTGTGGTAGAGGGGGTACGCGTTCGCGCGGCCCCTGCTAATTCTGCAAGATTAAGTTTTGGTCCCTGGGTGGTGCAAAGAGGGTTCTTGCTTAAGATGTGGTAGAGTGGGGTACGCGATCGCACGGCCCCTGCGAATTCGAACAAATTAAATTTTGGTCCCTGGCAGTCGTCTTAAAGCTTCAGGTTTTGATTGTAGGGTCCCGGCCCAATGAAACCAAGAGCAACGAACTGGGCTGCATGGTCTGTATTTAATTACCTCTAATGAACTTTCGCCATTAAAAAATCACAAACGTGAATTTGCAGTTGTTGAGGCAAATATCCCCTCCGTCACAAAATATTTTCTGAGATTACATGTCCTAATAATCACAAAATTTATCTTTTTGTTTTGTACGAACAACCGATGTTCTTGTACGAACAACCAAATGACAATAACCTGGCTCTATACACTCAGTTTTTCTTAGGAAACTCTATGCAAATACCAAACTGCAGCGTTGCCTGCAATGACCAATGAGCCTCCATCGGAGCCATGTGAGGCTGGCTAAACTCATCCACGGACCAATCACGCCCAAAACTGTTTTTACCTAATAAAATGGCAAGATGTTTTAGATTTATTAAGGGTAAAAAGTAGAGGCTCCTGTCGAGTTGCATAAAGTTAAACGGTCTTTGGTAGCATTGTGAAGTCTAGTCTTAATAGAAGTTTTAAGGTGTTGTTTGCAGCACTATCACGCCACATAAAATAAAATAAAATATGGGCGAAACTTCCCGTCTTACTGAAAATCTTTATCTTTATTCTATAATTATGTAGAACTCTACCTTTCTCTTTATAATTAACATGTCATCAAATCTTTTGATAATGTTGTAATTTTGAATACAATTGGAATCCAAATAGAATCCTACCGAGACTAGCTTAAAAGCGACAGTGTAATTTAGCTCAGGGGTTAGATTTTAGTCCCACGGTCCCTGAATATAAGACACGATTTGACTCGTGCGGTATCTAAGATCATATTTTGATTTGTAATTGCTCTTTATAATTTACTACAATTTATAAGAACAAAAATTTAATCGCTACAAAGTATTTTTTAAATACAAATCGAATATAAGTACTTTCTAATACAAAATTTTGTACATAATTAGACTAATTATTAGTTAAAGATAATAAAGTTTGAATTTGAAAGTAAGTGCATGCTTTCTATTCGGGACGACGGTAAGGCAACAATTTACTGCGCTCGCTTGAATATCTATCTCAATCGACGCGCCGTATCGTAAATCCAAATCAGCAATCGATTCCATCCATCGACGTTGGTCGGGGAAGCGAAGCGAGTGGGAACACGGCAAAGACAAAAAGGATGATGACACGGGCGAGGGGGGGCACCCGCACCCGCACTGCTTCGCAATCGTGGCCGTGGGCGCCGGCGGCGGCTAACAAAAGCGGCCGGGAAGTGGCCACCGACCGAAGCATCCCGGAACACCCCCAGATTCCCGTTAGTATTTAGATCGGCCCAGACCATCGGACGACGACGAGCGAGGAGGAACGGAGGGCCGGCGAGGCGAGGCCTAATCCGGTCGGACCCAACTCCCCCGACCTCGCGATGGGCAGCCTCCGCGTCGCCGGCTGGTCGTGGGCCGCTGCCGCCGCCGCGCCGGAGTGGGGCGTGCGCCGCAGCCGCCGCGGGGTGCCGCTGGCCCGCCCCCGCGCGGCGGCGGCCTCTCTCGGCGCGGGGCAGCTCCGGGTCGGGACGGAGCACGGGTGGCTCTGGGACTGCCGCGGCGGCGGCGGCGCGAGGGATTACGCCAGGGAGATGGAGGTGGCGGTGCGCGTCGTGCAGGTGGCCTGCACCCTGTGCCAGCGCGTGCAGGACTCGCTCCTCCGCCCCGGCCCCGACGACGGCC
The DNA here is from genome assembly GCA_023333625.1 of Bothriochloa decipiens. NCBI lineage: Eukaryota > Viridiplantae > Streptophyta > Magnoliopsida > Poales > Poaceae > Bothriochloa > Bothriochloa decipiens. Next base: position 57,108,819 of record CM041635.1, on the reverse strand, counting down.
GCGTCCATGCCAAGCTCGACCGCTCCCCCGTCACCGTCGCTGGTTCGTACTGCTCTGCCGCCCTTCCATCAGTCCCGGGGGCCCCCCCCCCTTCGCTTCCACGTGCTCACCCCATCGTCGCGCGATTCGCGATGAGGATTAGGTCAACAAGGACTTCGCGATTAGCAATGAGCAGTAGAAAATTTCAGGCAACGGATGTAGGATGAGTACCTGGGAGTCCCAGTTCTCAGTAATAATAAATAAATAAATACCAGTAGAACGTGGGAAATTCCAGGATGCTCAGTCAGTTATCAACATTATATAAGTTTATCATTGACCTGTGTT
>CM041635.1:57050492-57108485 GCA_023333625.1 Bothriochloa decipiens | reverse complement strand
AATTAGATATACTTTATTTGCGCTTGGACTGATTGATCAGTTACAGCACTACCTTATGAACTGCAATCTAGTTGCTTGGATCATCAGAGTGAGATAGAATCATTGCTCCAGGATACCCAGGAGCCACTCATACATAAAAATATTGCTGCACAGCTAGTCACTCACTTGCTCTATGTGTTTAGGAAAATCTACACTCTGATAGGCTAATATCTGGGTGCAGTTCTTTATGCCTTTGTAATTTGAAAATTTTGTTTTCCTACTTATGGCAGATTGGGGTGTTCAAGCGACAGTAAGCTGGCTGCTTTCCAGTTCCTTTCATGATGAGAACATATCAATTGTCGCCGAAGAAGACGATGAGACCCTATCTAGCAGTGATGGTGCGACGTTGCTTGAATCGGTTGTTGAGGCTGTCAACGGCTGCCTGGTTGAAGCTCCAAACTATGGGCTGAGATCCCCTGAGAAAGAGCTCAGAGCTCATGATGTTATTCAAGCCATACGGAAATGCAGCTCTATCGGAGGCCCGAAAGGAAGATTTTGGGTGCTTGATCCTGTTGACGGCACCCTTGGGTTTGTGAGAGGGGACCAGTATGCTATTGCTCTAGCCTTGATTGAAGATGGAGAAGTCGTACTTGGTGTTCTTGGGTGCCCAAATTATCCAATGAGGAAGGAGTGGCTCAATTATCACCAAAAGTACTACAGGTTGATGTCTAAGGTTGCTCCTCCTCCATTGGGGTCCTGGCATAAGGGTTGTGTGATGTATGCCCAGAAAGGATGTGGCCAAGCTTGGATGCAGCCACTAGTCCATGACTTTGGTAAGCTTAATTGGCACCACCCAAGGGAGATTCAAGTATCATCCATCAGTGATCCAATCTCAGCTACGTTCTGTGAACCAGTTGAGAAAGCCAACTCAAGCCATTCCTTCACAGCAGGACTTGCCCAAAGTGTAGGATTAAGGTCAGTTCTTTCTTTCATTTCTGTCCGACAATTCAACCCATGCTGATATTTTTTGTTGAATGGTATACTGGTTTTTCATCTCAGTTTAGGGCAATATTGTCCAAAATGTGACTCTTGTTACTCAACTTGGACTTTTGATTGTACTGTTTGTTCACATCGTTTTGCTTTGTTTCCAGGAATCAACCTCTGCGCGTGTACAGCATGGTGAAGTATGCTGCAATAGCACGAGGTGATGCTGAAATCTTCATGAAATTTGCAAGAGCTGGATACAAAGAGAAGATATGGGATCATGCTGCAGGGGTGGTTATCGTTCAGGAGGCTGGTGGAGTGGTCACAGATGCTGGAGGCCGCCCATTGGACTTCTCAAGGGGTGTTTACCTAGAAGGTTTGGATAGAGGCATCATAGCCTGTTCTGGAGAATTGCTTCATCAGAGAATTTTAGATGCTGTTGATGCGAGCTGGAACTCATCAACACTATGATTCAAACAATATGATCTTTTTAGAGAATGTCCTCATGTTGGTCATAGATGCTAAGGTCAGTTTTACAAATAATTTGTTTCATCCTCTGACCCAATCTTTTTTCTTCTGCCTTACATTCTGATATCTATGTACAGGTAACTTGGGGAATTTTTTCAAGTATTCATTATGGTGCTGCTGTGACCGTGCTCATATAACCAAGAAATCCTCTCTCGAGACTGACAAATTGCTGGCTTTTGTTCAGCGACGCCATATGTAATTTTGTATAGGTGTCTGTTGATGATAAGCATGTGCGCATGTTTTTTTTTAACTAATTGACCTGTTTCTTTTCAACTTATGCCTGTCTATCGTCAGGCGTATTGGTTAAGACAGTGCAGCACCATTTGCTGACAATCATAATGTTAGAACCTTCAACTGATTCATCAAATGAGCTATTGCCCGCCAGTTCTCTGTCATGTACTATGTTAACACTTTCAGTTTTTGCTTTATTAAATGCTTTCCTGCATATGAATTACCAGTCCATTTCAGATCAGAAAGAACTAAAGAAGACGGGCCACATTTTCTCATGCAGATTGTGTTGTATGGATCAAACAGATTCACCACGGGAGCACAAGTACCAGATTAATAGTAAGTCTGTAGATGAGACACAATGCATGATGCTATCTATGATCAAAAAAAGTTCAGAACCATGACGCATATACTGTGATTGGATTGGGGATGGATACTGTAAATGTGATTAGCTGGAGAGCTGCGCCGAGCAGCACTGGCTGAAGAGCTCCTTGCCGCCGACCTCGGCGTCCTCCTGACTCATCTCAGGCCGGAAGCTGCTCCATGCCGGCACCAGCCCTGGCGCAGCGCTGGTGTCGAAGCTGTGCACCAGCGAGACTGTTCTGAAGCTGTCATCGCCCGACGGCACCTGGTACCCGGCGAGGAAGTAGAGCTGCGTGCCGACGACGGCCATGGTGAGGTAGAGCCGCTGGGCTGAAGACGGGAGGCTGGCGAGCAGCGACAGGTCCGGCAGGGTGGAGTGGTCCAAGATGCTCCAGATGTTGAGCTCGCCGTCGTAGACCTCGACGTGGCCCTTCCAGCTGTTGAGGCAGTCGCCTGAGCTGAACAGCCTGTTGGCCACGGCCACGATCTGGTTCGGGGGCACGTCGAGCTGCCACATCCCCGGGAGGATCTCCCACGTGCCCCTCGCGCAGTGGAACACCTCGGCCGAGCTCCGCTCCAGCGCCGATGACTGCAGCACGGTGGCTCCGGGGGCCAGGAGGGTGGCGTCGCTTGCCGTCAGCGTGCTCTCCGCGAAGCCCCCCACGACGTGGAAGCTGCCTTGCCACGTCACGCCGACGCACTTGTAGCGCAGCGTGCTCATGTCGGGGAGCGCCGACCACTGCCCCTTCTCCGCGTCGTACACCTCGGCCGCCGCCGTGCCCCGGGCGCCGGACAGCGAGCACTGCCCGCCGGCGACACAGATCCTGCCCCGGCACGGAGCGCACGCGAAGTCGAATCGCGGGACCAGGAGCGGCGCGCACTCGTGCCACTCTCCCCGGCGCGCGTCGTACCGCAGCACGTCTGCCCTCACGCTGACGTCGGTGTCGAGGTACTCGCCGGCCGCGGCGCCACGCTCCCTCCGGCAGAGCCGGCCGCCGATGACATACACGGATTCCCCCAGCGCCGCCACGGCGAACCCCTTCAGTATATGGCCGTCAGGGACTCCCGGGAGCGCGCCCACGCGGCGCCACGTGTTGGCGCCAGGCTCATAGAACTCGAGGCTGTTGGAGCTCCCGAGCGCAAAGCACGCGTATATCTTGACGTCGCCGCCGCCGCCGGCGACATTGCCACTGCTGCCGCTGCTGCTTCCGGTGCTGGAGAAGGACGGGGAGGCGGCGACGTCGCAGTACAAGGAGCCCATGGCTCTAGACCAGGTACGAGCTCGTGCCTATGCCTTTTCTTGTAATACTCATCAAGTGATTATCATTGCGATTAGTGTAGCTGGATTAGCCGGGGGAGTTTGCAAAGGTGGAGGCAACTGCCTATTTATACAGGTTTGCGTACGGCAACTCCGTTGTGCAATTTGCCATGTGGCTTCTGGTCGACGGAGCAATCGATGCGAAACATTGGAAGGAGCTTATTGGGAACTCCGGCCGTTCCGTAGAATTTGTCGAGCATCTAGAACTTGTCTTCTTGCTTGCCTGAACAGAGTTGCTGTAAGCCTATCTATTTGTACTCATGCATAGGCGCTACCAATCTAAGGACAGATTCAGTGTTCCATAGCGAAGTGTTCTTGCGACTACCAGCAAATTATAGCAGTTCTTTTTTATAAAAATAATAGTAGAATAAGACATGCAATTTAATAAGAACAATTATGAACGACCAAGGTGATAGTAGGTCTTGACCGAGAGGCCACCACCAAATTACTGGCATGTTCTATTTTGAAGTTTTCCGAGTTTTGTTTATAATCTAGGAAATTCTAGTTAGTTCAGAGCCCACAGACTCATCTAAATCCACAGCCTGAGAGGCAGTGGTCAATGACCACGGTGTGAAAGGACAGCTTGAACAAAATACAGGACGATGCTCAGTTTCTAGAAGCATTGATGCATTTCCTTTGGTTCTTGTCCTTATTTTAGACTGTTGTTTACTTTAAGACAGACCCTTATTTTAGCTAACTCCTGCCACTAATAATAAGCTTTTCTCCATTTTCCATTCCTCTGTTCCTGTCTCAGTAAGTCCATGCCGTTCTCCATCAGTTTCTTTGGTCCCTCCCTTCTCCTTCCTCTCTTATTGCAGATATCCTTGTACATCGCCCTTGCTGTGATGGCTGTCCAATTTCTCTGAGAGTCCAAATGTCCTGAGAGGGATTGCTGGATCCTCTTCCTCTTGGACCGACCCCCGCTTCCTATACACATCATTCAACAGCCTAACAAATAGACAGGATGATTCCATCTCTCAGAATCAGATAATTCTTTGTCTTTGTTGTGATTGTGGCCACAAGGCCCCAAGTGATGTAGGCTGCATTGATCCAATGAGAAGTGGGTGAGGCTGATAGAGCACGGTCAAGGATGGCGCCAATCGTCCTTCACCGTGCATTGTCTTTCTCTAACCCACCGCTTCATCGTCGTGATGTGTCAACGTTCCAGGTCTTGATTTGATCGTCTTCTACATGCATATGGGCAATTGGATTGTACTCATGAGGAATGTATGAACTGACCAATTTAATCTGAATTAAAATTTTACAGGAGGCCTCGGCTGTGTCCAACAGACCTGAAGGCCTGGCATTATTGACGAGTATTGCTGAGAGCACTGACTGCTGCAATCCTAGTCCTTCGTTGCCAAACCACTCAGCGTTGGAGAAAAGCCTCATCAGCAAGATCCTCCGTCTTAGGGAGCTTCTGGATCTGCCATGTCAAAGTTCATGCAACACATTGGATCAGGTTCATGTTAAAACTTGACATCATTTCCATTTTGATTATGACGGGCGCATACAATTTGTTCTCCACACTTAATGCAGCTTCTTCTGGACACCCTGGGGGTTCTGAAGAAAGCATATCCGAAATGCTTATCAGGTCTATCACCATCAGGAAACCATACATCTTCTGTACGGGAGGTCTGTCATCTGAACTGAATCCCTTTATCTGTACCCTACTTGCAAAATGTCTCCTGGTCATGTGCTCATTAAAAAAAAAAAGGTTGTCATTTTTCTCCATGCTGTGTTAAATAAGTCTGATCCATCATCTACTACTGAAAAACAAATAGGGTCTTGTTCACCTCCATAGGGTCCTCATGTTGGTCCAGGATTGCCACTTTAAAAACAAGCGATTGCCTAGCTCAGAGTCTGAGAAGCAAACAATCAGAGGAAGCGAGAGCTTAGATCGTGTTGGTATGCAGTTTGCTTTGCCCATGTTGATACTTGTCAATATAATGACCAGAATGCTAAGCTAATATCATCGTACTGAACTATCACCATCGAGTTCATTACTCACTGTTCAAACTGGAATTGTAGGTGAGCATGTCATTGAGATGCTTGATCAGGTGACTCCAGTGGTGAAAGAAATGTTGAGTCTCATGGAAAGCTCCAGTTCTGCAAAGGCAGCAGCATCAGCCTGGCCTGAGGATCTCCCAGAAAGAAGAAGCCTCCCTCCTGTTCTCTGTCGCACTAGATCTCCGGCGCATGGCGCAAGTGCCAGCCATCATCCATCAGACGGTGACGAGGTTGCAATGCCATATGAGGGCTGCTGCACTTGCACCAGGGAGGAGGAGGATGGCCAAAGCAGCAGGCGTGAACCACCGTCAACTCCTAGTCCTGCTGCTGACTCTTTACCACTGCAGTCGACGCCGTCGTCTGTGTCCCCACATCTGCTGTCGGCGCCGCCACCGTCCCCCATGCCCGTGGTTGGCTTGCCCATGCTTCTGCAATCCTGGGAGGCAATGCAAGATGGCCTCGCCGCCACAGCAATTGTGCTACCTACAGTCGTCGCACAGCCTTCTGAGGCACCGACGACGACGGCACCGAGAGACACCACGCCCGTCAGCACCAGCATGGAAGCCTCAACGACCTCTGTATCATCACTTGAAGCTGGTCAGACATCCATGGATTCACCTTCACCCAATGGGTGTACGCAGCCATCATCACCAGTGCACGACGGCAATGCCGCTATGCCAAATGTGCCACCGCCGCCGCCACTACCGGCACACAGAGACAGATTTCAAGAGCCCGGTCAGGCAGTGCCAGACGCACCACCTCCGCTGCCGTCTGAAATGCAAGGAGGACCACCTGCACAGCCAGCCGCCAAGGTTTCGCCAGCGCCGCCGCCGCCGCCCCCTGGAAGCATCTCCGCAGCGGTGCGCGCTAAGAGAGCTGCGACCAAGCTGAAACGATCGACGCAGATGGGCAGCCTGTACAGACGCCTGCGTGACAGAGTGGAAGGCTCTGGCAGCATGCACGGCGGCAAGAAACGGCAGAACGGCAAGAGGCTCCGGACGGCGGGTGCGCCCAACAGCGACGCCGGCCGCCAGGGCATGGCCGATGCATTGGCCGAGATGACCAAGAGGTACTTCTTCTGCATACGCTTGCGTGGGAAGGAAATGCTGCCATTAGCAACCATGGATCAGTGTAGTTCATTTAGTTCCTTGGTGACGATGAAATGTAATGGATGTTAACAATTTGTATGTTAAATCCCTGTGTGTTGAAATTGAAACTGAAAGATCGGCGTACTTCCGGCAAATCGAAGAGGACGCGGAGAAGCACGCGGCGGCGATCCTGGAGCTGAAGGACGCCATCGGCTCGTTCCAGTCCAAGGACATGGCCGAGCTGGTGAGGTTCCATCAGCACGTCGAGCAGCAGCTGGTGAGCCTGACGGACGAGACACAGGTTAGTTTCCTTCCTCTGGAGCTCAGCCATCAGCCGTCCTCCGGCAAAGCTAAGCCCTTTCTGACGCGCCGTCGAACTGCATGCTGCACTGCAGGTGTTGGCCAGGTTCGAGGGCTTCCCTTCCAAGAAGCTGGAGGCGCTGAGGACGGGCGCCGCGGTCTACTCCAAGCTGGACGGCGCCGCGTCGAAGCTCAAATGCTGGAAGCTCACCGCCGGCCCCGTCTCGCCGCAGCTCTACAGAGTCGAGAGCTACTTCAACAAGGTCCGTGCACGGCACTGGCCACGCTGGTAGAATGTTTTGGCGGTACGAACACGGCTCATGCGTGCGAATGCGACTGCGTGCAGGTCAAAGACGACGTGGACATGGTGGAGCGCAACAGAGACGAGGAGACGAAGCGGCTGCAGTCCCACGGCGTGCACTTGGACTTGGGCGTGCTGGTCCGGATCAAGGAGGCCCTGGTGGACCTGTCGTCCGCCTGCATGGAGCTCGCCCTGAAGGAGAGCCAGGACGCCAGAGACACAGCGACGACGACGACGACGACAACGGGTGCGCAGTGGGCAAGCAGCCACGGCGATGGGGCGTCGAGGATGCTGTGGCGGGTGTTCCAGCTGGCCTTCCGGGTGTACAGCTTCGCCGGAGGCCAGGACGAGCGGGCGGACCGGCTGACGAGCATCCTGGCGCACGAGATCGAGGCGCGGCGCCTGTAAACTTTCACGTGCAACGTGTACGTATCTCTGTGTGTGCACGCGAGAAAGAGTACGTGTCATGTCATATACCCACTCCGCTCTCCAAGAGATACGATTATCTGCCTCGCTCAAGTCACACTATTTTAAGTTTAAAATTTTTTTTTATCCAATTTAGGGTTTGTTTAGATCTTCAAATTGGTCATCAAAGTAATTTTTAAATTGGTCATATCAAAATATTAACGTATACATGGAGTACTAAATATATATGAAATTAAAAATTAATTATACAGTTTAGTTATACTTTACGATACGAATATTTTAAGCCTAATTAGTCAAAGTTTGAATAATTTTTATCAAATATAAACGAAATGCTATATAACAACTACTCTCTTAGTTCTAAATTATAATCCACTTTGATTTTTTTATATATATTTTGTTATACACCTGGTAAATAAATAATGTGTTTAAATATATAGCAAAATATATGTAAAAAATCAAAATAAATAGAATAGGAATCAAAATGTTGGGGTGGAACTGTGGGAGTGGTAGGCTGAACAGTATAGTGCACTGAACTGGGCACGCCACGCCATTAAAGGCGCGCATAAATGTGGGCATTTAGCAGCAGCGCCGAGCGAACCGTCCCGTCGTCGCCAACCATAAATGCACCCGCCGGATGCGATGCGACGGAGGACGACGCACGCGGCCGGAGCAGAGGGAGGACCGCGACCGAGGCGCCCGCCGGCAGCAACGCAACGGCAACGAAAGGCTGCCATCGCCTTTCAACAAGCTCTCAAAAGCTCTGCTCTCCGCTGGCAGCTTTCTCGGGCCGGAGAAAAGCCGAAACAGACAAACGGACTGCAGGAGAGAGAGAGAGAGGGAGAAGAGAAGGCGAGAGAGAGAAAGCTGAGGCGCGCAGGCGCTGTCGCTGGTGAGGTGAGGACATGCTCACGGCAGCGAGGCATGGGCTCAAACCATAGGCGTGTCAGTGACGGAGGAGAGCGGCGACCACTTCGTCTCGGTTCTCGCGTGCTCTGGGGCTGCCTCGTCGTGCTAGAAACCCTCGCGTCGCGGGTTCTTGGTTGCGACTGCAAGCGCCGAACTGAGCTGCTGTGGCGTGGGTGGTGGCGGTGGAGGTGAAAGTGGAACCGCAGCTGGCCGGTGCCGCGATGGATGCGCAGTACCAGCAGCAACTGGAATTGGTCATGCGTCACCAGAGCATGGCGGCCACCGTCTGCGAGAGCGAGGTGCCGTGGCTGTCTCCCCCTCTCTCTGCCTGCCTGCACGTCCCATGATTTCGCCTTTTTGCTTCTTCTTGTTCTGATTGGTGTATTGGTCGCTGCCCGGGCTTTGCTCGATTGTTTGGCGGCGGCTGTGGTGGTTGCAGGACGCGCTGGGGTCGTCGGAGTCGGATCCCGCGAGGCCGACGCGCCCGCGCGGCAAGAGGAGTCGCGCCGCCGAGGTGCACAACCTCTCCGAAAAGGTGGGTGCCGGGTGCGTGGCCGGTCATTGTCTCTCCCTCCTCGCTCCTTGCCGCCGTTTGGACGTAGGGCGGTTAGGTAGGTGAGAACTTATGGCTCTGACCGCTGATGAAATTGGTGCAGAGGAGGAGGAGCAGGATCAACGAGAAGATGAAGGCGCTGCAGACCCTGATACCCAACTCGAGCAAGGTTGGTCTCCTCCTTTCCTGTCATATTTGCTTGCTTCTTGCGGTTTCTGCGTTTCCCTTGGAATTTGTGAGCTAATCATGCTCCTGCTGCTTTTGGCGAGTGGTTTCGCAAGTGCAGACGGACAAGGCCTCCATGCTTGATGATGCCATTGAGTACCTGAAGCAGCTTCAGTTGCAAGTGCAGGTGACCAAACTGCACCGCGCTGCTTGTTTGCTACTACTTACTACTCATTACCTGTAATTTGGGATATGCTGGACTGTATGGCACTAGTAACCAACAGATATGAATAGACTATATGTAGCTGTGTAGGCTGATTAACAGTTGACACGGTCATATCCGGATGTGAAGTAGCTGAATGTTCTGCAAAACAGTCGAACTGTGAAAGCATGAAGTTAGATGCTCCTTTTTTGACGTAACTGGAGGGGCTGAGGCCCCTACAGAGAATTTATTAAAAGAAGAAAACAGAAATACAGAGTAGCAAAATTGAAAACAGAGGTGCTGGGCCAAACCCAAGCTTTAAGAAACAAAAAAGGAGACAAAGAAAATGAGATACAGAAGACAATCTAAACTAGAGTTTGTAGCCATGTGTTAAACCGATTTTGAAGAGCTGGCTTGATTCTGTACTGCAGCAGAACCTCTTTAAGGAATCTGGCTTTGCAGCTTGACAGCCTGGGCTGAACCCCATTAAAAATGAGGTCATTTCTCTCATTCCATATTGCCCAACACATAAGTATTACTGTCTCCAAAAAAAACTGTGAACCAATCTGGTCCTTCATCTGCTGAATAATGTCAGGGAAGGTACTCTGCAGAGGTATGCTTATACTAATTGAGTCCCAGCACATAAGAGCAAATGGGCAATCCAAAAAGAGGTGCTCCAGGGTTTCCTCAAATAGACTATTGCAAAGAACACAGTTATAGGAATCCAGCTGCATATTTCTTCTTCTCAAAACATTCCTGGTACTCAGCCTATCCTTTAGAATGAGCCAACAGAAAACCTTGTGCTTAGGCTGATTCTGGCTTTTCCAAAGCCATTTATAGCTGGGGTGAACAATTTCATGCTCAATAAGTCTTCTGTATACCTTTGCCGAGGCAAATTTGTCATTGCCCCAGATATAAGTCCATCTGTTGTCATTCTGGTCAGTGTCAGGCAGCAGCATTTGCATGGACTCCTCAATCTGTTCCATTTGCAAGTAAGCAGTGTTGGAAATGGGGAGCTGGAGGATGTCAGACAAATTTTCATGGCTGCAAACTTGTTTGACAGTTATGAGTTTGCTTCTGGCAAAGGAAAAAAGCTCTGGTGCATAAATTTGTAAGGGTTGAGATTGGTTTATCCATTTATCATACCAGAAGAGAACTGTATCACCAGAGTGGACTTGGGGAGAAGCAAAACTCTTGAAACATTCCAGGAGTTTAAGGTTGTCCCTCCACCAGAAGGATCCTTTCTTCACATGGCTAGGCAACTTCCCATTTCTATAATGCTTTTCCCAAACAAGATGCACCCAGGGGATGTCAAGTCTGTTGTAGAATTTATGCAAGTTCTTAGCTAGGAGAGCTATGTTCTGTTTTTCAATATCAATGACTCCCAGACCTCCTTCAATTTTTGGTCTACTAACAAGCTTCCAGGCTGCTTTTGGTGGCTTCTTTGAATTGATATCAGAGCCTCTCCATAGGCAATGCTTCCTGTATTTATCAATTTGTTTGATGATTCCTTTGGGCAGCCTTAGAGAGCACATGTAAAATGTTGGAAGGGCACTAAACATTGCATTTGTGAGCTGTAGTCTGCCTGCTATGTTTAGGAAGGAGGACACACCTGCCAACCTTCTTTCACACTTGGTAACCATGGGCATGAAGTGTTGGGCTTTTGGCCTCTCAATCCCCAGAGGAAGCCCTAGGTAAGTAAAAGGCAGACTACCTTTAGAGCAGCCAAAAGTTGCAGCCAGTCTATCAAACTTCTCCTCTGGGATGTTGATGGGAACCATCATTGACTTGCTGTAATTCACTTTCAGTCTAGTGGATAGGAAGAAACTGTTAAGGAGGGATTTCAGAAAGAACAATTGCCTGGCATCTCCTTCCATGATTATTAGAGTATCATCTGCATATTGGACAATTGGAAAGTCATTTGTGAAGGTTGTGGGTATTGGGAGGTTTAGCAAGCCCATGTCTTTGGCCTTGTTTACCATGGACTGTAGGAAGTCAGCTGCAAGGACAAAGGGCAAGGGTGAGAGAGGGTCTCCTTGCCTCACCCCTCTTTTACAATGGAAGGTTTTCCCAGGAACACCATTGAGGAGGACCTTTGAGGTCCCTGATGAAAAAATAGCTTTCATCCAGTCAATCCATCTCTGCCCAAATCCCTTTGCCTACATGAGAGTGATCATAGCCTGGTGCTCTATCTTATCAAAAGCTTTCTCAAAGTCTAGCTTGATGATTAGTATCTCTTTTTTTGAATGGTGACAGAGATGAAGATATTCAAAGGCCCAAGCTAAACAATCCTGAATTGTTCTGGTTTTGATGAACCAATACTAATTTGTGTGTACCAATTCAGTGATAGACAACTGCAGTCTGTTGGCTAATTTTGGTGATGAGCTTCATAGAGGAGTTGAGGAGGGAGATGGGTCTAAAATCATTCACTCTACTGGCATCATCAACCTTTGGAATGAGAGTGATGTAGGATGAATTGATGCTCTTGAGACAGACAGTGCCCTCATAGAATGCATTGCAGAGGTTATAAAACTCATGCTTGATAATAGGCCAGCACTTTTTTAGGAATTCATTATTGAAGCCATCTGGCCCAGGTGACTTGTTGTTAGGGAGGGCTCTGATGACTCCATCAATCTCATCTTGAGTGAAGGCCTCCTCCAAATAGGCTAGATTGTCATGTCCTTGAAAGAAGAACCTGGGGACAACATGGAACCTATCAAATTCAGTTGTGCCAAGCCTTTCCTTGAAATCCTCCCAAAGCAGCTTTTCTTTACCAGGGCGGTTAGAGATTGTTGCACCAGTTTCTGCTATTAGCTCTCTGATCAAGTTGCCCCTATGTCTAATGGTAGCATTAGCATGAAAAAAAATCAGTACCAGCATCACCAAGCTTGACCCATTTTATGGTGCCTCTTTGTTTCCAGTAGATTCTCCTAACAAACAAGGATTGGAGAAATTGCGATGCTGCTATATTCTAGATTTAGCTGATCTTACACCAAAGTGAATTGCTTGAAAAAATTATCAAATTCTATTTCTAAACTCGTGCATATGAGGACAAACCATGCAACAACAACAACAACAACATAGCCTTTTGTCCCAAGCAAGTTGGGGTAGGCTAGAACTGAAACCCAAAAGAGACCAGGAAACAAAGGACACATAGAGGATATAAGAAAAAAGGATTACGGTTCAAGCACGTTAATTTCTAGTCTCCAAGCGCTCCTATCCATAGGTAATTCCTTAGGGATATTCCACTCCTTAAGGTCTCTCTTAACCGACTCGTTCCAAGTCAGTTTAGGTCGACCTCTACCCTTCTTTACATTATCAACCCGCTTTACAACCCCACTACGCACCGGCGCCTCAGGTGGCCTCCGTTGGACATGGCCAAACCATCTCAACCGGTGTTGAATCAATTTCTCCTCAATTGGTGCCACCCCAGCCCTATCCCGAATATCGTCGTTCCGGACTCTATCCCTCCTTGTGTGCCCACAACACCATCGCAACATACGCATCTCTGCTACACTTAATTGCTAGATATGTCGCCTTTTTGTTGGCCAACATTCAGCACCGTATAGCATCGCCGGACGAATCGCTGTCCTATAAAACTTACCTTTTAACTTCTGAGGCACCCTTTTGTCACAGAGGACGTCTGAAGCTTGACGTCATTTCAACCAACCGGCTGAGATTCTATGCCTAACATCTTCATCGATGTCGCCATCCTTTTGTAGCATCGATCCTAAATACCGAAAAGTATCCTTCTTGGCCACCACTTGCCCATGGAAACTAACATCTCCCTCCTCATTCCTATTCGCGCTGAAGTCGCACCTCATTTACTCGGTTTTTGTCCTACTAAGTCTAAACCCTTTCGACTCTAACGTGTGCCTCCATAGTTCTAACTTCCTATTAACCCCTGTCCTTGTCTCGTCAACCAGCATCACATCATCAGCAAAGAGCATACACCAAGGGATATCACCTTGTATGTCCCTTGTGACCTCATCCATCACCAAAGCAAATAAATAAGGGCTCAATGCTGACCCTTGATGTAGCCCTATTTTAATTGGAAAGTCACTAGTGTCGCCATCACATGTTCGGACACACGTCACCACATCCCTGTACATATCCTTGATGAACAAACCATGCAACAAATTAATGCCAAATCACTTAACAAGTGCCAAAATGATGGCTCCTTTGAAAGAAAAACAGTTCACATTTGCTTAATTTCTGCTTACCAACTAGACTAGAGGCACAGGAGGAGGCATAAGTTTCTAAGCAATGCTTTAAAGTTCTGTATCCGATTTTGAAGTATGTACACCTTGGTGGCTGGGATTAATCACAATGCTCGGTTCCTATCCTAAGACAAATAGAGAACACAATGTTTAGGCATCTTTGTTTTCTGTATTGTTTTATAGTACTAGATCCGAAATGCTTTATCCATTACAGTCATGATTCATGTGCAGCCTGATATCAGCTTGTTTGCTTTTTTTTTATACAGATGTTGTCTATGAGGAATGGCCTGTATCGACCCCCAGGAAACTTGTCTCGGGCACCTGAGGCTCTAGCACCCTCAGAAATGTGTGTCGCACTTAACCAAAGTGGTGCCAAGGCATCAAATTCTGGCGCTGTTGTGCTACCTGGAAACCAAATTCCTGTAGCTCGTCTTTTGTTTGATCCACCAAATCATGATCAACGGCCTGAAAACCCGCTTGTATTACAAAGTGTCCCTAGTAGTTCAACCGCTGTAGAGCCTCAGTTCTTTCGACAGCCGTCACAGCCCAGCCTTCAATCCTTTGAGCTGGCTCTGCCTCCTGAGGTAAATGGTAATCCTTTTGTTATGTCTAGAATCTGTAACCCAAATAGGTAATAATGCCTCTTTTTTTTTCTTTCACTTGTTTCTTGTTCATCTATATAGATGATCTTCAAGGAGGATATGATGTTAGAGCATCGCCTAACTTCAGCTCAAGAAACTACATCTTTACCAGGTTATAGATTGTACAGTTTGAACAACCATAGTTGGCATTTGGATAAGTATGTTTGACTTCTTGCTGACTTTAACTTTAATTTGCTCCTAATATAGGACATGAGGCCAAGCCTGGTAGGCTGGAAGCACACATGCTGAATTCTGATCTTTTTGATAGAGGTTCGCTCGGGAAAGAAAGAGCACAGGACTTGATGCCAAAAAACACTGAAAGTGTACTTTTTATGCCATACCTGCATAGGTAAGCTTCTTTTTGGCGCATAAAGGGGTTGGGTAAATTACTAAATTGTCTCAGATGAAAGGATCATTTGAAATGTAAAATGCTAGTGATAGCTTCCCTCGTGATTTTAAACATTTTGTGGAATCAGCATTGACCGATGATTACTCCATTCAGATTATTCCCTGTGGTTACAATAGCTTCGTCTTCTGCTGCCCTGAGGTCTTATAATGTAGTTCTGAGAAAAGCATTGGATACCCTATTTGAAGAGCTCCTATGAGCTTATGTTCCACTTAGTGGTCTTGCTTCTGATGATGATGTAATTTTCTACATTCATCATGTGATTGGTTTACTTAGTTAAATTGTTAAAAAAACAAGGTCATTGTTTAAGTTTACAGCATCATCTTGGTTCCTCTCTGATCAATTATACATTATTCCTCTAGAAATCAGGTGCCACTAGATCAGCTCATACATGTTGACGTTGACCCCTGTTCACTTTCTGATTTGCAGAGCGGCGACGCAGAGGGGCGTCTGAGGGCAGGATCAAACTAACTACACGATGGGTCGCCCTGAATGGTTTTTCCCATTGGGATGCTTCATTTTGGCAGGACCAAGGCAAAGAGTAGGAACTAGGAGGAGCAGATCTGAATGTTAGCAGCTGAATCAGATTGTAGTTTGGTAAACCATCTTGTAAAAACAGAGCATGCATGAATTTCGGCCACACTGACCTCATTCCAGCGGTTTGCAGTGGTAATTGGGTGAATGTATTGCAAGGCAATCTGCTGATCTCATTCATGATCTCACTTCTGTATGCTATGCTATTTGGGGTACAGTATTCTGAGTACATAATGATTTGGGCAGTTTCAGTGAGTCTTGGGGACAAGAAACCTGGAGCTTTGCAACGCCATGCTGCCCGGTCACTCGCGAGTCGCGAGGCAGCGGCCGTCGCACGCCAGAGCGACACGCTTTGCTAGGCATGCTCGGTGGCACCGTACGTAGCCAGAACAACAGCGAGTCTGCAAATGCCAGGCATGCTCGCCCAGCTGCCCCAACGGTTCCATTTCGGACTCTACGGCCTGGATCGCTTGCCTGGGAGGCCATGATCCAAACGACCGCAATCAGGCATTCGATTTTTGTCGATGCAGGATAATGCTAGCAACATTATGCTCATTTTGCCATTCTATACAGCCAACATTTTCCCAAAACCATATCCACATGCAGAACCTGTAGCCCAGTTTCTTTCAGAGGCCCTTCCTAGAAACAAAAATAAGACGCAGACTATCCATTGCTACTTCCTCGAGCAAGAGGATGAAATTGATTTACATTAGTCTTCTTATACTGCAGCTCATCAAATTCACAGCAAACGCCACACCACATTATGCTTTCCCAATAGAGAATTTCATGCAAGAACAGAATTGGGCAGATAGCAGCAACGTGCACATAGAACAAGCTTACTAATCTAGATTCACTGCAAATCCATGGATTCACAAGCAGTCACAAATACAAGTACTTAATGCAGTCTGGCCTAGGAGATAACGCATAACATCCCTTTTTGCTTGCAAACAAGCTAAGCTAAGCATGGCTGGAAGACGAGGTAAAGCAAGCAACATGCTACAAGCCCATCAGGCCTTCATCTCCTCATCTTCCTCGATCTTTGGAGCCAGGTAAAATCTAATGTAACCCATCTCAGCAATCTTGTACTCGACCACCACTGGTAGCTCGGAGGACAGGCTGATAGTCACTTGTTCAGATAGTGAAGACGCCTTGGTGAAGGAGTTCATGTACCTCAGGGCAAAGGTCAGGGAAACTGGCTCTTGCATCTCTATAATGGTAGCATCTTCTGGCTGCATTCATCAAAACAGTATCCATTAGACAATGCAAACTTCTTTCAACATTTTGCATTGATTGCCACAAGAGAACCTCTCACTAATGACGTAGTGGTTAGTTTTAAGTTATCTGCAAGGTACTAAGAGATTGGTCCTATGATACAGCCAATTGTAAGAACACCTCATGGGAATACCAATTCAACAAAGCAAATGAATTGACATGCCTGCATTCCAAATATACCAGCTTATGCAATAGACTAATTAACAGATAACTGGTGTTATAGGACTTCCAATTGTACAGATTGAACCAGTGCACATGACACAGAACAGTAATAATAATCTAGAGTACTCACTCCATCCCAAAATTACATCCCAATATAAATCAATTCCTAAAGTCACCATAAGTAAAATTATCTTAAGTTTGACAAATTTTATACAAAACTATCTTGTGATACTAGTTTAGTGAGATAAATATTGATGCTCTTTTCCATAATTTGGTTAACTTAAAATAGTTTGACTTGAACTAACTCTAGAAGTAGATATAATTTGGGACTTCAGGTAGTTAAATATAATTAAAGAATGCATGATAAGCACTTCGACTTAATTGCTAATTTGGTACCTACAAGCAGATAGGCAAAAGGCAGCCCCCTGGTGAAGGACTACAAAAAATTTTTTGTGAACCACGGTATGTATTAAAATCTACAAGAAATCCAGACTATTTAATTTCACTTGCATTCTTCAGGCAACATAATTCAGAGCATGAGACTTTTCCCATTTCAAGGTAAGAACAGGGTCATAACAAGGCACCTTGTCAATAGTTTGGTTCTGCCTGCAGACAATGTTTGCACTCCCAATTTCTCCAGATGTGGAGAACTTCACACCCTCCTTAGTCACCGAGATAACAACTACAGCACGAAAAAGGCAACTGTTCAATAAGCAAAGAACTAGAACCGTCCTGTCTGACAGTTAAATGTACAAGATAAAATCCTATGTACCAGTGTCCCCGATGCTGCTCAGGTCCTTGCAGATCCTCATAAACTCAGACGACGGCATGCGAACGATGGCCTGGTACTCGGAATCCGGGATTCCGAGGTGCTCGCTGTCGATGTCCATGAGCTTCATCTCAAAATCCGCGATCTTATCTTGCTCTGTTCATTTCCACAGGGTAACCAACAGTCAGGGCCAGGAGTCGCGAAGGAAAAGAAAATAAAACGGAGAAGGAACGGGCACTCACTGGGCGACTCGAACATGAAGGTGACGGTGTCGGAGCCGTCGTCGGCCTTGATGGTGATGATGTCGTCGTTGCCGGCGCAGCGGAGCATCTTGGCCATGTTGTTGAGGTTCATGCCCATGGAGAGGTTGCGGTCGCAGCGGTAGTGCTCGAATCCCTCGGCGCGGAGGAGTAGCGCGACGAGCGCGACGTGGCTCGAGTCCATGGCCTGCAGCGAGAACCCGGTCCCGGAGCAGTCGAAGTTGGCGTCGGTGACCAGCTCGCGGATCGCCTCCAGGACCTTCTTGAGGAGGCTCCCCTGCACAAGCCGCAGCTCCAACATCGTGGCGGCGGTCTCCTCGTCGGCGGCCCGGCGGCGGAGGGGGAGGAGGGCAGATCGGGGAAACCCTAACTGGGATCTAGGCGGGAGCAGAGGTTTTCGGAGGGGAGAACGGCGGCCGTAGAGGGGAGGGGAACGGGGGGATTATTAATAGGGAGGCATTTGGGGACGCGGAGCGGAAAGGGAAGGAGAAATTTGGGGGAACCGCCACTGCCGCGAAATCGTTTTCCCGCCCGGCCGCTCCTTGCTCCGGAAGATTCAGCTGACAGGTGGGGCCACGGTCAGTGGCTGGAGCTCGGTCCCACTTGTCGGTGGGAAACAAGGGTGGCTGTGGCTGGTTTGGAAAAGGGCGGGGGCACCGGGAACTGAGGCGGGAGATGCAATTGCTTTCCTGGCATTTCCCGCCATATCTGCTGCGCGCACTAGCTCGTGCCTTCCCTTCCCTCCAATCAATTTGAGTTTTGTTTACGCAGCTGTGTTTCAAGCTTTGAATACGAAGCAATACGGTGCGGAGGAAAACTTAAAAGAACTACAATCGTTTGAATTGAAATAAGCCCATATTGTAATGTTAAAATGCATTTTTGTGCTTTATCAGTCACCAAATCAATTAATTGATCTTGATCCCGGTCTACTTTGTTTTAGTGAATCCTGATTATCTAAATTAGGTAATCCCTCTATCTTAAAAAGATTGCTAACCACTGAGTTAAGCAATATTCCATCTAAACAATTTATTAAAATAACATACTAATTTATGATCTGTGCTTATGTTGTGCTTAAAAGAACCACTGCACTCTATTTAATATTTATCTGATGTAAGTAGTATCGTTAGATGAATAATTAAAAATGTTACTAATTTTTTTATACAAACCTAGTCAACTTAAAAAGTATGTGTTTTATTGTGTTTAAAAGAAGAATAAACTGTTTTTGGAACTTGGAAGTACAACGGAAGTTTGGACTACAAAGCTGAAATTCACACCACATCACCTGACCTCGAAATGGAAGCGGACGACCCAAATGGGCCCGTACGTGTGCCCTTTAATCAGGTGAGGTGGGCTGTTGAGACAGAGGGAAGCACACGAAACTGGGCCGAGAGTCGTAAGCCCGCTCAATGCGCTGCATGAGCCCGCTTGATCGCCTAATGGGCCTCCCCTTCTTTCCCCGCGAAATGTTATCTCGAAAACATTTTTCTTTTTGCTAAATTTTTTTTTCTCCTCTGGATGTTGTAATACCATATTTGCCATAATTTCCGAATGAGCAAACTGTGGAATTTTTTTATATCTCTCCGATAAAACTAATGCGTTGCAAAGGAACCTTGTGGCCCTTTTTTTATAAATATAGAAGCCCTTCAGTTGTTGATCGGGAACACGCCGGCGGAATCGTCAAGCTCAAGCACAACAGCATTTCCATCATTTTTAGCAAAGCGAGAATTCAGTGGTTTGCTATTAGGGAGATGAAGAGGAAGGAGTGCAGGATTGTGCATGAACTCCTTTTTGGATATAAAGGCATAAATTCTTTATTTGCACGCTCTAATAAATAGATAGAGAAAGAGAGGGAGAATGAACAAATGAATATGTATTATAGTAGTTTGTTGCAGCATAAACCGTTAAAAACACAAAGGCAAAATATCCAAGAGAAACATTCGCAAAGACAAGAGCAGAAACCCTGTTCGTATACGTATTGTCACAAGAGGTAATTAACCCAAGTACACCACCAAACTACCGCCTTGATTCTTAACGACAAGTGCTTTTTTGTTTAAAAAAAAACTTATACTCCAATTAAGAACATGTACATCAGTGCGCGGTCAGACTTTGATCATCCCAGTATCTTCAGCCGCTTGACGGACTTTGCAAATTCACTGAAAAAAAAAATGCAGGGCGCCGTCAGAGACAATAATCCTGAAGGATAAGATTGAACTCCACATGTATGCATTGATCATAGCGAACTTACTCCCATGGCACATCTCCGACCAGCATCCAGTCCCCTTCTCCATCCTCGTAGGTGACCACTACATCCACATGGCCGCTGCTGGTGGTGGAGCTGCTGATCTCCTTGTCGTCTGCAACACCATGGCAATAATTTTGGGATCAGATCATGAGAATCGGTAGGTTGTATTGGATGATGATTGATTGTAGAGATCACCTGAATTCTGGTGGACCAACAACGAACAGTGGTAGTACCTACCTTGGTTGCCGGTGGTGGTCGGGAACATGCGGACAAGCGTAGCGACGAGCTCGTCATAGGAGGCGTGGAGCGACAGGTCCACCTTCCTCCCGATGGCGTCGCCTTCCTTCTTCACCTTCACGTACTTGGCGCCGACGCCGCCGCACGCCCTGCTGCGCGCGGAGCTCACCGGTGGCCACCCGACGAGCGGTCTCTTGCTGCCGCCGTTCCTCCCGCCGCACGACGAGCCGTCGTCGAAGAGCGGCAGCGTCGTCGCCGCCGCCGCCTCCTGGAACGCTTCCGTGAACTGTCTCTTCCCGGCGCGCACAGCAGCGCAAGGGTGGTGGTCCGACGAGGTGCTGCTCAGCTCGTCTTCGGCCGCGGCGAGGTGGTTGATCGTCTTGGGAATGGGATGACGCGTGCTCGGCGGCGCCAGCCCGAGCTCCAGCTCCATACTGTAACGCCGCTGGCTGCTCCGCTGATGCTGATGTCTTTCTTGCTGGCAAAGCTGCGAGCTTTCGATGCTCTCTCTGTTTGCTGGACCGACTGGAGAGGAGAAGCTTGGAATTTGGGTGAGATGGCTGGCAGAGTCGTGGTGGGCAAGGATAACGGATTGGAGGAGAAGCAGATGCTCCTCGCATCGCATATATAGGGAGGCAGGGAGAGTCGTGCGGTGCTTGACAGCGGGAGACGACGAGGAGGAAAGTGGAAAGGAATCGGTGGAGTGCACTGCAGCTTGCGGGGGGAGCAGCTTGTCGGGGTTCAGGGGGACCCAAAGGCGGCCAATCTGTCTGCCTGCCGCCCTGTCCGTCCCCTGCCCTGGCGAGCGATCGAGTGCGAGCCCGACGTGGCGACGTGGCTGTGGCTGTCCAGACTCCAAAGTCCCGTGCTTTGCTTTGATCTCTCGTTGTTGCCTACCGACAGGACCCTCCAGTTCCGTGCGCGCTTTACTGCCCCGGTGGCTTTATGCTGTGCCGGAGTGCAACAGCCTAGTGACAGCCTGATCGGTGATCAGCTGCCGACTCGTGTTGTCCGCCGTCAAGTTCAGATTCAGATGCCGGTGCATGCATCCATGCATCGTTCAAACGTGCCGCAGGAGATCTGCCCGTCTGCGACGGCGAGACGGCGACGTGACATGCGGAGCAGTACCGGAACTCGAACGCTGCAGCGGTCATCCTCTTCGCCGGCCGGCGGTTAGAGTAGCGGTCGTCGAGATGCGCCGCCTCGTACGTGCACGGCGACGGCGGGCAGTGTCGGCCGGTCACGAGCGAGCTCGCAGACGAACGAACATGTCCTGAGGGGGTGCAGTGCAGCACATGCGTGCCGCCCGCCGGCCGGTGGGCGTGCCCGCGTGTCCAGCGTTGCCCGGAAACTGCATGCGAGTCGCCCGTGGCGCGTGCGTGGCCGCGCGCGAGGGCTCAATTATTATTTTATTATTATTGCAACGAGTTGGATCATCAGGTCAAAGGCTGGGTCCGTGGCTGCGGGCGGGCTGTCCGTGGAACGGCGGCCACGACCCACGGCGGTGGTGATCTGGTGCCCTCCCGGCTCCCGCTCCCGCTCCCGCGGCCGCCCGTTTCCGACGCGCTTGTTGCCTGCCTGCCTGCCTCCCGTCTCCTGCGGGCGTCCGTGCGAGTGCGACGCGCCACGCACGCGCAATGGCTGGCACTGGCAGGGGACACGCAAAGTGTCCTGCTCGGTCCGCCAAGACCACGAGACCCCGTCGCCCTGCAACTCCCGGCCTCCGCGCGCGGACTCTGGGACTGGGAGCTCCGATCCGTGGCAGACGCCGGCCGAGTCGACAGACACGTGCCGACCGACCGCCCCGAGACCCAGAGACGCGAGAGCAACGGGGAGTTGTTTACGCGCGACGCTCCCAGTCCCTCCACCTGAGTACCTGACCGCGGATCGAACCGCGACGTACGCGCGCGGCCATCCCCGGCGAGCACGCACCCGCACCCGTCCCAGGCTCCACGAAGGGCCATGGCGTCGGCCGCGAGGCGGCGGCAGCGGCGGTGGCCGAGGTGCAAGTGCCGGCGTCAGTGTAACAACCCTAGAAATCCGGTCACCGAAAATACGGGCTTTCAAAAATTTTTCTAAAGTTTACCAGTGTATGGTGGATGTCATGTAGGAAACCCGCCAATAGATGCACAAATAGCACCCGACGTTAGCCCGAGCATTGCATTTAAATAACCAGAGTTTGATTCGCCTCTTATTCAATTTTATGTGATGTTAATAAAAATCAAATAACCTTTTAATACATGTATATATATATATGCCTGCTACCGACCCCCGCTCTGGCCCAGCCAGCGGCCCAGCCCCGTCACGCGCTCGACCGCCGGCGCACACGCGCTCGCGTGCACGCGCACGCGCATGCACGCCGGCCTACCTGCCCGAGCTCGAGGCCCAGCTCGGCCTGCGCCCGCGCGCTGCCGCGTTTCGCCCGCGCGCGCTCGACCGTCCGCCGACCGCCGGCCCAACAAGGCGGCCCACCAAGGGCCTGCCGCCGGATGCGCCCGCGCCCCTCCCCTTTCTCTCGCTGACGCGTGGGACCGTGCTGTCAGCTTCCACCTTTTACCATTTCTGTTCGCCTCGCGTCGCGTCCGCCGCACCATTTTTGTGCACCGCGCGCCTCCGCCGTCCGCCCGAGTACGGCCGCGTCCCGCGCCGTCCATCTAACCGCCTGCTTGCACCGCGCTTCACCGAACCCTAACCCTAATCATGGCCGCGCACAGCCGCCCGATGGGCATCTTCTGCCTCCGCCGTCCATGGCTGGACGCCGTGCCTATTTAAAGAGGAGCACCCTGGCCTCTAGGGTTTCCCCATCGCCCCGCCGTTTTTGTGAAGACCCGCCGCCAGATCAGTCGAGCGAGGGAGAGAGAGAAGAAGGGAGGAGTAGGAAGGAGGCGGAGCTAGAGCGCTGCTGCCGCCGCCGCCGTCCGCGCGCTGAGGAGGACCTGAAAGCGCCGCATAGCCGCCTCGACGCCCCGGCTTCGCATCCCCTGCACCGAGCCGCCACCAAGCCCGCGTCACCTGCCTCGACCGTCGCTACGCGAGTAAGCATCCCCGCCCTCGCCCTGCTCGGCCATGGCCACCACCAGTACATCGTCGATGTTCTTGCTCCCCTTACCCCTGTTTCTTTCCTTACCGCGACCGATAGCTTCGCCGTAGTCTAGAGCACGTTTTTGGCAACCTCTAGGAGCTGGCACGGGCCACAGTGGAGCCACGCACTTTTGCAGCTCCGGCCTCCCCGGACTCTGGCCGCCGGAGCGTCCGCCGTGGCCGCCGAGCCGCGCACGCCCCGCCGTGCCTCGACTAGCCCCGGTAGCTAGCTCATGGAGATCCCAGCTTCTCCAATCGAAAGGCAAGAAGGAAGATGGAGACCAACGCCCGGCTTCGCCGGCGAATTTAGCCTCGCCGCAGCCGCGCCTCGCTGACCGCCACCGGCCTGAGGTCGATTTCCCCAAGTTGGAGCACCTAACCGACCAGCCACGTAGCTCAGCTAATGACCCGACATTCGTCAAGGGTCCACCCGACGAAGTCGAGGGTCCGCCCGACGAGTCGAGGGTCCGCCCGACGAGTCGAGGGTCCGTCCGACATTCGTCGAGGGTCCCCCGATGAAGTCGAGGTTCCGTCCGACGACGTCGAGGGTTCGTCCGACATTCGTCGAGGGTCCCCCGATGAAGTCGAGGTTCCGTCCGACGACGTCGAGGTTTCGTCCGACATTCATCGAGGGTCTGCCCGACGAAGTCGAGGTTCTGCCCGACGAAGTCGAGGGTCCGTCCGACGAAGTCGAGGTTCCGTCCGACATTCGTCAAGGGTCCGCCGGACGAGTCGAGGGCCTGGCTCTAATCGAGGACCTGGCCCGAGTCGAGGTTCCGGCTCGAGGCCAGAGGTTCAAGTCTCGAGGGGCTCACTGTTCTCGAGGGCTCCCATTCGTGCGAACAAAGTTCCGTCTTCGAGGTCATGCCCGTTCGCCGAGCGAAGTTTCGTTCTCGAGGCCAGTCCGTTCGCCAGGCGAGGTTTCGTTCTCGAGGCCAGTCCGTTCGCCCGAGCGAGCTCCGTCCTCGAGGGGTCGCCCGGACCGCACCCTCGAGTGTACAGTGCCGACCCAACCTGACCCAGAACCAGCCCTGTCCAGACCTTCGAGGCCCAGTCGAGGCCTGTCAACGTTGACCGTTGACCTGGCCCCACCTGTCAGTGACCAGAACCGTGGTCCCCACCTGTCAGCCACTAGCTGGACCGTCGACACTGACGTCAGCATGACGTCAGCATGACGTCAGCACATCCCCAGCTGCACTGTTCCTGCGCGCCACGTGGCCCAATCAGGAGCTGCCACGTGTCAAGCCCAGGTTAATCCGCCCTTTTTCTTTTTCAGAAAATAGAATAAACTTCGGAAATTCATAACTTCTTCATACGAACTCCGAAAAATATGAACCAAGTGTCCAAATTTTCATAAAAATAAGCTCTACGTCATAGGCTTGTGTATGAGTGCATTTGGAGTTATTGAATTTTATTGCTTCTTTGTGTTGACTCTATAGGAGCCGCTAACGCGGCTATTATGTCTCGTTTCAGAGGAGGATCAGCTTGAGGAGGACGACTACGAGTACGAGGAGGAGCTCGGTGACGACTTCACAGGTGCCACACCCCACCCAACCTCGTAGATCCTATTACGCATGGCATAATATCTAGTTGCTAGTGCTTTAATTATGAATATCACCTGATGATAGGTTGCATGGTAGAACTGTCTGATGAGCCTTTACCTTGTCGCAACCTTACTCCTGCACACCTGCTGATAGGCTAGACGCTTGCTTATTTCACTTATGATGCTTTACTTCTACTACGCTTATATCTGTGTGATGATGATGCGTGGTGGAGAGTATGGTCATATGGTTAAGGCACGTGATGCCACTTTACTCGGAGAGAGTGCTGCGCGCGTCTTGGGTGTGTGGTGAGGGTTGAGTCGATTGGACAGGATTCTACGACGAGCCATGTGGGCGAGTCTTGCCGGGGAATGTGTTCTGGGCATTCCCGTGTGAGGTGCTTGTGGCGGGCACATTGTGATGCATAAGGAGATCCCGGGGGTGAGAACCTTCGTGGAGCGAAGCCCCGGGTAGAAGGTGCTGTCGTAGCACGGACTGTTGTAGTCCCAAAAGAGAAGATAATCCTGTCTGATCCCCCCTAGGACCTGATATCTCTTGAGGACCGAAACCTTGGGACTTACATGCTCACCACTCGCTCTTGTATGGGCGGGAGACGGATGTCTGACTAGCTAGGACGGTGCCACTACTACTAGGTTGTTAGCAGAAAGTGTCGGGAGGTACGGGCGTGGAGACCCACACCCTCCTTAGACAGCATAGTGACCACGGGGGCCCGGTACTATGTCTCACAGTCTCAGTGTGCCGGTGGTACCTATCCGGGATGTCCCAGTACTGAGTGGTAGGGTGGCATCGCACCGGTTAGAAAGCAGCCGGAATCAGCTTAGGCGGGGCACCGCCGATGATAGTGATCTTGTGGTTACGGGAGTACACGCTCTGCAGAGTTTATGAATCTATATATAGTCCGTGGGCCACTGGTATGGCTCTTTCCTAAGACCCACGCTTCTCGGGAGTAGTGAGAGGAGTCCTTCTATTTCTACCCCTGGTGTTACCCTTCCGGCTGTGAGCCGCTGAGACAGGCTCCGAGAGGGAGTTGGACCTGTCGACTAAGTGCGAGAGGGTGAGATGTGTGTGATGGAGTTGGAATGGGTTTGGATGTGTGGATGAGATGGATAAAATTTTGATGAATTATATTATATAATATTGGTCACTGTTTGCATAGGGAACTACAGCCACATATTAGGTCGATTTGATTATATCCTTTGCATCCCACCAAATACTACATAGCAAAAGCAAAGCATAGGGTGGGAGATGTGACCAGTACAAACCGTACTGAAAATTATTTGGCAGGTGAGCCCGACTACGACTATAACGACGAAGAGGAGTAGATGTCTCGTTCCTACGCTCAGGCTTCTTTTTAGAGATTTTATTGTACTTCCGCCTTCCGCAGCTGCCCCAGAAGCTGCTCTACTCTGATGATCCCGCCAGTGTGGCGATGAACTATTTATGTAATCCCTTCTAATTATATTCTTTTGTTCGATGTACGGATCCTGTATCGACTATTGCGAGATAATGAGATGGTTTGATGCTTTGAACTATTATATTATCTGCCATTCTGTGTATTTTCTTTTCGTGGAAATTTGAGGATGTTTCAGTCAGGACGTGGTGCTAGCGCTGCTCCTCGCCTCGGTGCTGGCGCCGCTCGCTCTCTACATCGGCGCGCCCATCTCCCCCTTCTTCGGCCCCAATGGTACGGTGGTTTGACGCGTCCCCCTTTCGGCCTTTCGTCGTTTCGTAACGCGCCTCTGATCTGATCTCGGTGTTCCAAGTGTCTGGGAGGCGCGCGTTCGGACGTGATGCATACATTCCGGTAACATCACCCCTTGTTCCAGTCAGGCATTTAGCTAAGGTTCACAGATCATCCGGAGTGAGAAGGGCAAGCGACTGAACACGCTAGCACAGGTGAATGACACTGAATTGGGACATGATCGGCGAGATGTTGACAGGAAAAGTGTTTCTAGATCAAGTGAATCCACGCTCGGCAACAATGATGACATATTGTGGAATGGGAAAGAAATGAAGGAGGTGCCGTCCCAAGATCTAGTTAAGAGAGAGCATGATAATGATGTTGCCATTGCTCAAAAACAGATCAGGCGTGGTGGTGATGTCGAAGTGAGGCAGCACAATACTGCTGCAATGCACGGCAATTCTAGTGCTTTATTGGAAAAGGTACAAAAGAGTGACCTATTAATAGATTAAAACAATTAAACCAACCAAACTCGTGTCTATAAAATAAAATATATTATTAAGTTTCTGAACTATGAGATTTCATCCTAGGACTACAGTTAGTAACCTGCTTTTGCCACACTAGAGGCATAATGGATATGCTGAATTCAATCATAATAGGTTGTACCCAAAAGTCAAAACACTAATTGTTTCCAAAATTGTGGATACATTATAACTTGGTCACTTCTCTGTCAACAATTAATATATTCTTACATATGTTTTCCCTATTGGTAGGCTGATATTTTACCTTTTTCTAATTTTCCATGGAGATGTTTTAGGTTTCGTAAAAGTATGTGCTGATCTTTGGAAATTTTAGTGGCATCATTCTTTATAAAAGGCCATATAGATCTTGTTTTAGGAGTTTAGGTGCAAAAGGTTCTGATTTAGTCTTCAGTCTCTTACTGTTTCATGGTTAAGTAGTTACTCGGTTACATAGTGGTTTAATTTTCCAGGAAAACACTGTTGATAGATCATCTAAGCAATTTGCAGGCGCTACCTCGGAAGGGTCTAATTCAAAAGCAGTTACCAATAGTACCAATCGACATACAAGTTTGCCAGATGCAACGATACGCGCCATAAAAGATCAATTAAGAAGAGCAACAACATATATTGGGCTCCTACCTTCCAGAGGTCGTCATGCCTTTGTTAGAGATCTTCGAAGAAAGATGAGAGATGTCCAATAAGCACTCGGTGATGCAACCAGTGATAGATTGTTACCAAAAAAGTACGTTCTCTCTCCTTTTTTTATTGCAGGGTTCACACTGGGAAAAGAGTGTCTCTTGCACATTTCTTCAACTTTATTGCTTATGCAGTGTCTCTAGAAAAATTAGAGCAATGGAGTTGGCATTAACAAAGATCAAACTAGTGCATGGGAATTGTGCAACTGTTATTGACAAGCTATTAGCAACCCTTCATTCAACCGAGGATCAAGTTCAAGCTCACAAGCAAAAGGCCAATTCTGCAACACTAATAGCAGCTAAGGCTCAACCAAAAAAACTCTATTGTCTTGCACTGCGTCTTACAAATGAGTACTATTCATCCAACTCCTACAAAAAGCATTTTCCAAATGAAGAGAAGTTCGAAGACTCAAAACTACAACACCATGCATTATTCTCAGATAATGTATTGGCAGCTGCCGTGGTTGTGAACTCAACTCTTGTAAATGCTAAGGTACGAGATATTTGACATGTGGAGGTACTAGTTGATTATGTTCTGAAATTGAGTAGCTAATGCAGATGATTTTTGTTGCAGTAAATATTCTAAGAATATTGTAGGGTTACTTCACTTGTACCAACTACTATCATTTTAATTAAATTTCTTATGCAGAACCCAACAAGGCATGTATTCCATGTTGTTACTGACAAACATAATTATGCTGCCATGAGAATGTGGTTCTTGGCAAATCCCATAGGAAACGCTGTTGTTCAGGTCCAGAACATCAAAGACTTTCACTTGGCTAAATTCGAGCTATAGTCCAGTACTGAAGCAACTAGCGTCCCATTTCATGATCAACTACTACTTCAAGACCCAGGATAAGATAAGCAAAAGCCCCAAGTTTCAGAATCCCAAGTACATGTCCATTCTCAACCATTTGAGGTTTTATCTTCCTGAGATCTTCCCAAAGCTTAGCAAGGTCTTATTTCTTGATGACGATATTGTAGTCCAGCGGGACCTGAGTAATCTTTGGTCAATAGATCTGAAAGGAAAGGTTAATGGCGCCGTTCATACCTGTGGAGCAACTTTCCATAGGTTTGATAGGTACCTCAACTTCTCAAATCCCCTGATTGCTAAGCAATTTGATCAGCGTGCCTGTGGCTGGGCGTACGGCATGAACATGCATTAGCACACATGCTATTGCTGCCTCAACCCAACATTCATCATACGTGAATGCACTGCTATCTTGGACCGGATTGATACGCTGTAATGCAGTGCTGCAGTGGGCGTCACCGTCGATGATGATGTCTCGCTCGCCGTCACCGTGCGAGACTGTGTGCGAGGATTTACGGCAACCATGTAAGTAGGATTGGATGTGTTGAATTGATGTTATATATGGGTTTAAGCGGTGTTGAATGGGACTGAAAAGGACACAGTTTTTAACTAGGGCCTTGTTTAGATCGTGGAAAAAAATAAATCTAATAAATAGTATCACTTTCGTCTTATTCGATAAATATTGTCCGATCATGGACCAACTAGGCTCAAAAGATTTATCTTGTGATTTTCAACTAAACTGTGTAATTAGTTTTTTTACCTATATTTAATGCTCCATACAAGCAGCTAAATATTGATGTGATGGAGAGAGAGTGAAAAAATTATAACTTAGGATCTAAACATGGCCTAGACTAGCTTCCATTTAAAAAAAAAAAAAAACTAGACTAGCGTCAACCATGAGCAGCGTAGCCTTGCATAGAAAAAAGCACGCGAGGAGGTGATCGGGGACCTGCAGATTCGGTGCTGGTAGCGCGTGGCTTGGGGGAGAAGTTGCGGGAGCTCAAGGAAGGAAAAACTAGCGTATCTCGTTTGTCCCCCGGCCACGCCGGGTCTTTGGGACACCCTTGTCCCGTGCCACTCCGCCTTGTCGGCGTTCGTCCCCCTGACGTCACGCGCCGCGCAGCACGGGATCTCAGGGTTCCGGCCGAGATTCGCCTCGCCCGGGGCCTGCAGGCATGGGTCGGTGCCTATTCGGTAGAGATTCACACGATCTTCCTGTAATCTCAAGCGGTCGGTGCCTGTCTCTGAATCATCAAACACTGGTGAAGTAGCGGAATTCGGATGAGATGGGATCGAGGCCTCGTTTAGTTCATTAAATTTAATCACTAAATTTACTATGCAGAATTCTTATTCTCCGTCATATTAAAATGCCGGCATATGCATGGAATACTAAATATAGATGAAATCAAAAACTAATTGTACAGTTTTGTTGTACTTTACGGGATGAATATTTTAAACCTAATTAGTTAAAATTTAAACAATTTTTACAAATATAAACAAAATACTACAAAAATTCCAGCGCTAATTTAACGAACTAAACACGGCCCAACATTTTGGTCCTTCCGGTCACAGGCTCATGGCGAACTGCGAACTGTAGTGGACTGGCTCTGTATCTGCATCCCCACCAACGTCGATGGATGGAATAAGTTGCTGATTTGGGTTTAGGATACAGCGCGTCAGCGCGAATGCACGATTAGATAGATATTCAAGCAAAAATAGTAAATTGGTGCATTATTAGTAATCAAAATCAGTCGACGGACTAAAATCTCCTCTCACAAAAGTTAACAATAGTATGGATTATGAACGCTTATACGTATTATAATCACATCCATAATCTAGATTGCTACAATCTAAATAATATCAAACTGGCCTTAATCAAGGAATCATACAGGAGGTTCCTTAGATTGTATCATCTGTATGTTCATTCCCAGCATTTACGCTAAAGCTTGGAGGCTAATAATACGAAATTTAGTAGGCTCATTAAGGTTTCAACTTCATTTAGGCTAAAGCTTGGCCACTGTTAAATACAAAACCTGGCCATAAATTTTTCAACTTTAAAATGTATATCTAGCGGTTTATCTTGAGATTTTTGAAAAAAACAACAAAACTATTCCTTTGGCCAGATTTTTTTTCGATCTCATTTTTAGCCATAATTAATAGATCTCTCGTAAGAAAAATGTGTTTTGAAATTTTGTTTGCAAGAGACATTCATAGAAAAAGTAGAAAAATATTTGTTTTCAAACTACAATATTCGGTATTTTACTATCCAACAAAACCTGGCATAAGAAAACAAGACGTTACGGAGCCAGATTTCAGTTTCTAGAATATAGAGAAACTTCATGTTAATTAGCATTCTTTTCTTGCAAACAGCGTATATTTGCCTCAAAAATAGCAAATTCGCGTCTAAATAAAGAAAAGCGAGTCTGATTCCAAGCTCGAGGTCCACTTGGGGCAAATACCTATCCTTCAACAAGCCCATTTGCTACTTCGGTTGGAATTTTTTTTATTAATAAATTTATTTTTTAAAAAAATAACAAAACTAGTCTCCGTTTTTAAAAAATTGCAGGAATAGGCTACCAGTCGCCCGTTGGAAGGGCGACGTGAGAGAATCGCCCGTTCAAAGGGCGACTAGGCCCAGGTCGCCCGTTCAAAGAGCGACCAGGCCCAGGTCGCCCAGCCAAAGGGCGACCAGGCCCAGTTCGCCCAGCCAATGGGCGACCAGGCCAGTTCGCCCAGCCAATGGACGACTAGGCCCATGTCGCCCGGCCAAAGGGCGACCAGGCCCACGTCGCCCAGCCGAGGGGCGACCTGGTTTTTTGAGTTTTTTTAAAATAATATTTATTTATTTAGAAATTTCACGAAAAATTTCGGTTTTTAAATAATAATTATTTATTCGGAAATTTCAGAAAAAATATGGAAGTCGGAGAAATAGCAAAAATAATACGCAGTCATGCAATGGGCGTGCGAAAGCGCCGTTGTCGTGTGCTCGTTCAAACTTAATAGATGAAAAAATACAACAGTGAAACATTAATTAAGTTGTAAAAACTAAAATAGTATCAGTACAATATCATAGAAAACAACATCGGCAGCAAATCATACAAAACTAATATCGTCCACGCTTAGGTGCAACACCCCTAATCGTGCCAGGCTTTGGTGCTCTGCGGCCCGCTCGCACATGGCTGGCTGAGTAAGTAAGCGGCGAAGGAGGAACTGTAACACGTGCAGGACGGCCTCCAGCAGCAGGTGGTGTCGCGTACTCGTCCTGTGAAGGTTGTGTCTGTGGTGGTGCTTCACGTAACTGCGATGACGCAAGTACGTCCGCCGGCTCCTGCTGCAGGTAACTCTCAAGGTCGAAGGGTGTCGGGGATCGCTGACGAAAAGTGTCAGCGTGCTCAGAGATGTCCGATCCCTCGTAGTCGTAACGGGTCGTCCCTAAATATATAAGACCAACGTTATGATAACGCTGATGGTAAAACTAATATATAACGTGTCGAACTCTTAAAAGTAGGTCATACCTGGAACCATGGGTACAGCGTGTGAAGAGGAACCTCCGAAATCGAACTGATGCCGCGAACCGTCAAAGTGCATACCTGACCATGCAGAGTGAATGTAATGTTACGAATAAAGCAGTATTAGATAATATAATTAAATTTCACCACTATATCGTACCTGTAGGCATGTGAGCAGGCTGCGAAGATGATCCAATGATATCGAACTTCGGACGCCAACCGGCAGAGTACGTAGGTGGACCTGAATAATGAAACTTATAAGTAACGAACAAGTTAGCATTACTACATACGAAGAAAATATAAGTTACTCACCTGTTTGGTACGTAGGCCGCGGAGGTAGTGGCGCCGTCGGTCCGTCAGGCCTGTGTGTCACGTGTGAAGGTCGAGGGACGACATCCGGCTGTCGCCCGCAGGGCCGGCACGACGTCAACTTGACAATGTTTGCAGCAGAGTCGTACATCCTCTGGACCGCAGCGGAAAGCTCGTGGCTGGTCATCTGAATGCCCTCCCTCAACCGGTGCAAGAGCGATCCACCATCCACAGTGATACGGTGAGCCATGTCGGTCTATTAACAAAACGAGAACATTGAAGTAATTACGATAAGAAAAATATTAAACGAAGTGGGTTGAAGTTCATAAAGATCGTACCGCCAACGACATCGCCTGATCTCTGTGCACAGGGTACGTGTTCGTCAACCTGGGGACGTGGGTCCGTGGCTCCGCTGGTGTATACGTGACTCTGATCCGTGTGCGAGGAATATACCAACGTAAGTAGTCCCCGTAAGCCTGCAAGGAAAACGGTCTGGGCTCGTAGGTCACATCATGTAGTGCGTTGGCCCACTCGTCGACCCACGGCTGTATACGGGAGGACCAAGTAACGCCTGCCGGTAGACCCCTCCGCACGTAACTATGGATTTCAAAACGTATTAATTATCTTTCTATATATATTAAATACTCAATCAGAACGAATTAATTGTCTTATACTTACCCGTGCACGGAAAGAGGAACAATATGGGCAACCGGGAGTGGGAACGTCTGGTTACGACCAAACTGCCGCATCACTCTGTGAGGAGCGTAGTCCTCGACAAAGATGTCGAAAACGACAGCCTTACGTGTCATCCAGTACTCCTGATCCCTCGTGCAGAACGTCGACAACCCATTAGGCGCTCGTACGACAATCTCCTCCATGCTGTAAGGTGTCCAGCGGACGTCGTCTGCCCTAATCCGGTCGAACGCCGCCATGTACTCAGGATAGGCTCTGTGAACCTGAATGTTTGCCCAAGTAGGCTGTATAGAAAATAATAGTAAGGTGCAATTTATTCGAAAATAAATAAAAACAGGTTCAACTGCGATATAGAAGACTTACCCGCCGCCGGACCCACAACGAACCCATCGTAGGGCCGTCCTCCTCCGTCTCCCCGTACAAACCTGCTCCGTAAGTCGAGAAATCCATGACTGGTCATCCAATACTAAACCGCTCGTACGACCAGAGTTGAAGTAATAGTGGACAACCAGAGAGGATAGCTGACGGGTCGGTCTTTGTGCACGCATCACAAAGACCTCGGTACGTGGCTGCCAAGATAGCGGATGCCCAACTGTACTGCGGCACAGCGTCGAGCGGTGCGTCCGCTATCTCGTGCGCGAAGTGAATCAAGTGCTTCGCGACAGAGTTCCCATGCGACGATGTGAACATTATCCAACCAAACAACCACAACAGATAGGCCTCCAAATGCCTCGACACAGTGGCCTCATCCGCCGCAGGGTGGATATACTCGGCCTAAATTAGAAAACAGAAGTTCAAATTTCATTTAACATACATATGAATATTTGATGTTAATGAACTATATCACAATGTTATCTATTTACCTGAAACTGCAAGAGCCAGGTCTTCGTAGGCCCGTGATGCTGATTTTCAGCAAGAGTTTAATACTCTAGAGCGTCTGGTCGACGCACAACACCCTCGAAACGGACTAGAAGGTCCTCACGCCAAGTGGCCTCCACGTCTGGACGGCTGACGGCCTGCCCAGCAGTGGTGACACCAAGTAAGTAGGAGACGTCCTCGAGTGTGGGAGTCATCTCCCCGCAAGGAAAGTGGAACGTGTGCGTCTCAGGCCTCCAGCGGTCCACCAATGCCGCAAGTAAGGAACGGTCAAAGTTAAACCGTGTTACCGCATCGGCCGGGGCCTCAACAGCACTAGCCTGCACAAGCCTACACAGAGGCAGTAGACCAGCTGCTCGTAGCCTGTAGCAAATACAACATTTATATATAAATATATATTACCAAATCGTCTGTATGAGTAAAACAAATAAGTGAACGTGTTATTGTGCATACCTCGGTATCCATCGCTCGTCCAGCCGCCACAACTCCTGAGGTACCCTAGGCCGTAGAACAGGTAGCTCAGCAGCTGTCACAGCACTCAAGTAGGACCGGTGGCGCTGGTCCAACTGTGCGTCCAACAACTCCAAGTGTCCCTCATCCATCGCCATACCTAAAATATCTTAATAATGTAAAAAAATAATACACAAATATAATTAATACTATGAAACACTAAATCAAAAAAGGCAGACATACTATTATTTTTAAAGAGTATTTTCGCCTTGATTCCGGAATCCACGACGTGCACGAGGGCGCCGGCCGTCTTGCGGATTCCCTGAAGGTCCTGCTTCTGCAGCTCCCTCTGTGATGGTTGCACGCGTGCACTTTTTGTAAGTATGTCCTGTGCCATTGCACTTGGTGCACCGATGCTCCAGTCTTTCCACTTCTGAGTCATCCATATCATTTCTAATGCGCCGTGTCTTACGACGACCAGGCTTCTGTCTTAATTTGTCCTTATCGGGCCCCCGCAGGTAGTTACTTCCAGGATTGTTTGTAAAACTACCAAATATTGTAAAACTACCTCCTTCGTAAAATAATGTGAGACATACGGCTTCGGGGACAAATTAGTAAGTGAATAAGCTGCTATAACATGTGAGCACGGCCTGTGTAGAAGTTTCGGTTTCATGCACGAACAGCTGCATGAGTTATAACGAATAACACACTCTTGTGCAATTCTCTCTCGATTGCCACCACGACGGCCCCGATCCCTACACAGAACTTCAAAGCGATTCTCTGCTGTGCCCATAGGACGTGCACAATGCAAGCTTGCCTTCTCCACCTTTTTTTTCATGTAATTTGTCATGAATATTGAAAAAATCAATGTATTATCTGACATCGCATTAAAAGCAACCATATATCTGTCACGAAAGTACTTGCATGTTCCATGCAAAATACCCTCTACGATTGCTACAAGAGGTAATCCTCTCATGCCTCGAATGACCCAATTGTACACCTCCGCCAAATTTGTTGTCATTATTCCAAACCTCGCCCCATCTGTGTCATATAATAATGACCACTTCTCCTTTGGCTCGTACTCAATCCAATCTGAGAAGCACCTGATTGATGACCCCGACCTCCGAACCACGTTCCTCAAGGCATCCGTTGGAAGGCCTGAAAGAGGAACAGACATATCATTCGGGTCTTGATTCGTACGAGTCGCTAACTCTGCTGTTTGCTTTGTTGTTAATTCATCAAGACGTGCCCACATTGCATTGAATTTTCTTTGTTGGTTCTGATTGCACAACCTCTTAAACATATTCATAAGGTGTTTATTTTTGAAATGGCTGAAAAAATTTGCACCCAAGTGCCTCATGCACCATCTTGATTGTATGTCCGACCATCGAGGAGGAAGATCACGCTCCACTGAACCATATTGCATATCCGTTATCGCCTTCAACAAACCGGCATGTCGGTCATGTATGACACAAACATTAGGTCGCCCTTGCACCACTGCTAACTTCACACGCTCCAGAAACCAATACCAACTATCTGTGTTCTCACTTTCCACAAAAGCAAAAGCAACTGGTAGTACTTGATTATTCCCATCAACACCAATAGCAGTTAGAATCTGACCTTTATACTTTCCTGTTAGAAATGTACCATCCATGCATAAAATAGGTCTGCAATGACGAAATGCCATTATACATTGACCTAGTGCAAAAAAGGCTCGACGAAGTATTAACTTTCCGGCCTCTTTTGGATCAGACACATCCATGATATCATAATATGTACCAATATTTCTTTGTCTGATGGTTTCTAACAATCTTGGTAGGTTCTCATAAGATGCTTCGTACGAACCGAATCTCTTCTCAATGACCTTCTGTTTCGCTCGCCACGCCTTCGAATAGCTGATGGTGTATTTCAAATCTTCCTCTATAGTAGTCACTATAGATTTCGGCTCATACCTTAAATTATCAACAATTCGATTATACATGTACTCTGCAATGAAGCTCGATGTAAGAGCAGTATTGGACTTCTCTAATTCTTGTAACTCACATGTATGTTCTGTTACTATAGAGCACTTCCAAATTGTACTCTATTTTTGCTCATAAGCATGTACCCTAAATGGATAGTCCGAATACACATATTTAACATCATATACTTTCTTGTTAGACTTAACAACTACAAAAGACCGCTTCATTGACAGAGACCAGTACTTCACGGCACTCATCACTTCATCTTTGCCTTTGTACATACCTCCCTCTACTACTTCATTCTCATGATATTCCCACGGCACAGAATTTTCTTCGTTGATCATCAAATTCTTCGAACTGTTACTCTTCCACTCCAGTGGGACAGGAATTTCATTCTCATCTTCAGATGACTCAGTTTCAGATATATTCTCATTCTCCATATCTTTCATCGCCATCTCTTCAACTATATGCTCTATGCGCTCTCCTTCGTCTGCTTCACCCGTCGGTACCATAGATGACAGGTGATGATCACTCTCTTCATTATCTTCCTCATTATCATTGTCATTGTCATGGCTCGGACCTCCTTCTTCTTCTACAACGTGTACCTCATGAACCTCCTTCGTATATGCCTGAGCAAGAAGGACTAGAGGCCACCCACGTTCTACAGCTTTGTTGACATATTTTCTCCATGTTGATGTTGCATTAAGCGGTACTAACTCCCAAAAAGTGCCCTCCCGAGCACGACTAACCATACCCATGACCTTAACATCATGTTGGTTGCTGTCAAGCCCAAATATTCGCACCAACCAATTCTGCACACCACTAATTGTTCTCTCATTTGCCCTAGACACCCATCTAGTTACTGAGGCAAATCCTGACAGATCAACCCCGTGTACACCTTGAATAATTTCTCCTTCTCCATAATAAATTTGAAATCCTAACTTCTCCGACATCTGTGTAATCTAAAAATTTCAGCTAAAATAGCTTTTCACCAATATATTACTAATATTATTTCAACTATAACTATTTAATTTAACAATATATATAAAATAAAAATATAAGTAATACTACCGAAATATAATATTAATCGCTTAACAGAAATATAATATTATCTAACAATTAATATAACACACATTAAATAATTATATATAAAATTATTTTTTTACTTACCGAAAATTTTCCTCTTCCTCTCTTCTCCTTCTTCCTCCTCCTCCTCTTCTTCTTCTTCTTCTTCTTCTCTTCTCTTCTCTTCTCTTCTCTTCTTCTCTTCTCCTCTCCTCTCCTCTCCTTCTGTTCTGTTCTCCCAGCCGGCAGCGGCCGGCCGCGTTATATATAGGGGCGGCCAAGTCGCCCACTGGCCGGGCGACATGGGCCCAGTCGCCCACTGGCCGGGCGACATGGGCCAAGTCGCCCACTGGCCGGGCGACATGGGCCACGTCGCCCATCGGCCGGGCGACGTGGGGCCCGCCATGCCACGTCCACGGTTAAGTCGCCCACTGGTCGGGCGACATGGGCCACGTCGCCCATCGGCCGGGCGACGTGGGACCCGCCATGCCACGTGCCCAGCCAAGTCGCCCACTGGTCGGGCGACATGGCCCAGATAGCCCGCCAGTCGGGCGACAAGGCCCATCTTCGCCCTTCCAACGGGCGACTGGTGGCCTATTCCTGCAACTTTTTGAAAACGGAGACTAGTTTTGTTATTTTTTTTAAAAATAAATTTATTAATAAAAAAATTCACTTCGGTTGACGCTTAACTTGGGCCAGGTTTTGATTACGGGCACAGCCTTTGCTAAAGCTTCATGCCAGGGACCAAAACTTAATTTGTTAGGATTGGTAGATGGTAGACCACTCTCTACCACCACAAATTATGACGTCCACTCTCACTTGGGGAGATGGTAGACCAGTGCACCCACCAACCAAGTGCAATGTGGGCCACTGATCTAGGCCATGGGCCTTCGTGATTGTCCATTGACCCTGTCCAGGTAAGTATGGAGCAACGTTGTCCGTGGGTCTCCTTATGTAGCCGCTGCACCCCCTCGCGGCTGGCTGCCTCGCTGAGGTGGGACTAATCGTCCTGGCGCCTCTGGGTATTGCTTCAGCTCTGCTGTCAGATCTTCAGCTATGCCGCTCGCATTGTGAAACTGGGCCGTCAAGGTAGTAAAGTAGTACATGGGCCGAGGCTCGTTGCCGATTTGGACTGGCTTCAGCTCTTGCCGATTTGGATTTGGACTGCTTTCTATCTTTCTCCAGGACTCCCCATCAGGGGTTTGGTTGTAAGAGTTATTATGTATTATCAATAAAAATCAACCCTTTTCTCAAAAAAAAACTTCATTTATTAGAAATTAGAAATTTCTCAAAAAAAGAACTTCGTTTATTAGAAGAAAAAAAAAACTTTGTGCGTGTCATCTCACCTTTCTCCCTGAACATTTTCAAACCGAGTGACCATCTTGCTCCGTGAAAACTCAAGTGATTTCTTAGCTTCCGTAAGCTCCACGAGGCTGCTGAAGAGAAGACGTTAGTGTTATGTACATGCTCCATCTCCCTGTTCGAAACATTCACTCATTTCCCTAGAGCATGTGCGCTATCCCTGGAGCTCGATCTCGGCCACGCATCCAGGCCACCGTCGGATGAGCACCCCTCCTCTTGCTGCTTGTACTGGCCATTAAGCACGCATGGACTGCTGATTAGTCTGCAGTGAAGAATTAACCATTTACTTCACCCTGTCTAGTTTCTCCTTCGTCCATGTGTAGCTCGAATTATAAGTCTGTATCCAACTTCTCTGATTTTGACCAACTCTATAGAGACACACGTGTACCAACCTTTACAACACTCAATTAGTTTTTTTAAACCAACATGAAATATATTTGAGAGTGATTTTATTTGGTTCTGCATATGTCAATATTACAAGTTTCTATGTGTTCGTATAAACTTTTGCTATCATTTTGGAGCTTTTGAAACTATGTTGCTACTACCGTGTTGCTGTTCTGTCCGCCTCGATCATGCATGAGCCATGGAATAACAACAAGTCCGAGTGGAAAATGAAACGTAACAGCGATATTCAGTACGCGCACGCTGACAC
Organism: Bothriochloa decipiens; assembly: GCA_023333625.1. Lineage (NCBI taxonomy): Eukaryota > Viridiplantae > Streptophyta > Magnoliopsida > Poales > Poaceae > Bothriochloa > Bothriochloa decipiens. The sequence continues at coordinate 57,069,163 of CM041635.1, read as the reverse complement.
ACAAAGGTTGATCCATTGCCCTTTTACCATAGCTGTGTGTTAGCAGAGAGTGGGGGATTGGAGCATAGATTGGGGATCGAAGAGCATAGAAGACTTGGGGCAGGGAAGAACACAGAAGAGCCGTGAGGTAGAGGAACTACTATGAATGATTAATGAAATGTTTTTGGTAATTTGTTTGATGCCATCTCCTCTCAGCTCTCTTCTCTTTATACAAGGCACGAAGCCACGTGAGCACCGCAGTCGCAACTGCGTCTGTCCTAGTGCTCACGCCCATTGTGGGCCGTAGATGAGTTGATTGGGCCGCTTGGTCCTCGAGCTCTTCTTCGGCTTCGGGCCTCCCTCTTGAGTTTCTGATGGGCCTTCGCCGGAGTCCTGGTCCTTGGCGCCGGCTGTGTCATGGTTGCTAACACTGTGGTAGCTTATGCTGCTTCATTTTTGTAGAGTTTGCTGATATCAAAACAAAAAAATAGTTAGCGAAAAATGGCATATAAGCAAAGCGAGTTTTTCACTGCCCTACCAAATACGTATCCCTACCAAGTCAGACAAAACTGTCCTTGCCAAGATGCCAGACAAGTCATTATTGTACCTACTCTTTAGCAACGTCGGAAAACTCAGGTTACAACTATTTTTTATTTCTTCAAATTGTGGCACAAATATAAATGAGCATATACGCAGACACACATACGTTGTACCAAACGCTCATATACGCACATCTTACCCCTATAAACACATCAAACAGATCGAGAGACCATCGTAGACGGATCATTATTAACGACCGCGTTGCCTACCTTTGAAAAAACAACATTGTTAGACCATATTTGGAATGTAGGAAATGTTCTCGTCTCTTACGGTTTTTTTTTAATATACCTATATGATTCATGTGAAATCATTGCATTCCAAAAGGAACCTTACATGTGAGTATCCATATCAAATCGAGAACTGAAACAAACATACAAATTCCACCAAAAGACACCAATTAACTAAGGTATACACTTAGTTCACTGGTTACCTAAGTTAACTTTATGTGGCGCAAAAGTAACTTTTAACATTTTTCTCATTTGTTAACAAAAAATATGTGCCCATGAATTTTTTTTTTTGCATTTTGAAGATAGACCGTCAAAATTTGGAGTGTTTCCTTCGAACTAGGTAAATACCCATGCGTTGCAACGGGAACATATAATACCACAATTAACATATATAAGAGCGTGTTTTACAACATTGGTTCCAATCGGTATTTACATAAATCTTCAAGAAAGATAAATAGTTAAAATTCTAAATTGTATTGCGAAACTGAAACATCAATGTCATTTTACATCTAATTAATAACATGTCGGCAAGTCATATCCGCCCTTGTCTCTCATTTCTTTTTCGACTCTTTTATTATCTGAAATTCAGATAGATACAACTAATGTCAGTAAAAGAAAATACATAATGGTAAAATATAATAGTTGTGCAAAACAGAAGACAATACCTCGTTAAGTGAGAACCTCCTTGTAGACAATATTTTTTGTGTATTTATCATTTATTTTGGTCTTCCTTTTCGCATCCTTCTTATCACTGGGTGGGATGGCAAGGATCTTAATGTTCGATCTGGCAGTGGCTCTAGATAGCGCAACATACAATTGACCATGGGAGAAAACCGGTTCAGGCAAAAACACACCAACATTGGGGATAGTCTGCCCCTGTGCCTTGTTAATCGTCATGGCAAAACTGAGTCTAATAGGAAACTGCTTTCTCTTGAACTTGAATGGGAACATCTCATCATCCGAGGGGCATATCGGAATCCGTGGTAAGAAGATTCGTTTTTCGGCATGGTCTCGAACCATAATTTCTGCATCTATGGTGTTTCTTTGGAATCCTCGAACGACCAGCCTAGTTCCATTACAAAGTCCACCTGCAGGGTTGATGTTCCTTAGTAAAATGACAGGGCACCCAATCTTGAGCTTTAACACGTGGAGGGAGACCGCTGGGGTTCAAATTATTGAGGAACTCAGATGGGTAGTAGTTGTTTGGATCATCCACTGCACTATCAAAGCTATGGTATACCATCTCATCTCCTTGAAAACGGCTTATCATCTTCATGTTAATCATATCAACCCAATCATTCTGTGGCGATAATATTGCTCGTGACGTGATGTAGCTCTTGTTCGACATATTAGCATTGAGGGCAGGGAATATGCAGTCAATTAGCGTATCAAGATCACTGTTTTCACCGGTCTGTGGTATGCATATATCATCAGGAAGCCAGATTTCATCATCACTATTAGCCTCCTCAGAGCCGCCCCAGATGCGTAGCAAGTATTCCGCAAACCATGGGTCGCTCTTTGCCCTCATGTTGCGCACCAGTTTGAGATGTCGCATGGAATTCCAAAGGTATAAAATTCGCAGCGAGGCATCGACTATTTGAGCCCTTGACCCTTTCCTTACAACTGGGAGAACCTGTCTGAAATCTCCTCCAAACACGATAGTCTTCCCCCAAACGGCAGGTTAGGACAATCCATGATATCACGAAGGCTATTGTTTAGTGCCTCGACACCTTGCCTCTTCATCATCGCTACCTCGTCCCAAATAATAAGAGATGCAGTCCGAAGCAACTTGCCAGTTCCACACTATTTTTGAAGGTGCAAAAGGTCCTATCTTCAAGGGTGAGGGGAACCTTCAAGCGTGAGTGGGCCGTTCTGCCACCAGGCAATATTGAGGCTGCAACACCAGATGTTGCTGTTGCCACGACAATCTTGTTCCGACTACGTATAGTAGCAAGTAAGGCTTTGTATAGATAAGTCTTTCCGGTGCCACAAGGTCCATCCACAAAGAACACACCCCCATGCCGCTATCAACAGCAGCCATAATCTCATTATAAGCAGCCTGCTGCTCCTCGTTAAGGGTTTTTGATAGTTTCAAGTCATCAGCACTTGCCCCAACGTTAGCCAACTCGAAAATCTCTCTAGGAATATCCCCAGATGGCTCATATGTGTCGTCAATACCAGGAAGTGGGTATTCCTTTATCTTCTTGTTCATTGATTCTAACAAGTTTCGAATATCTATGAGGACCATCTGTTCCACTGCGAAGCTTGACTGGTTTTTGCGCCTGTAATCCTCTGACATTGCCTCCTTGTGCTTTTCCCAGAGTTCTAACACATCACTCGGCTCACAAAATACCAAGATTATTGCAAAGAGCCTTCGTAGTGCACATGGCATCATCCACTAAGTAGCTTCAGTAAGGGACTCATGCAATGTGTTGTCTGCTTCAATAAGGCCCCTTTTTTCTGCAGCTTCATAAAAAGTCGGTAGGAGTCTCCCCTTCGGCTGGATTAGCACATACAACTCTTTCGATCTATTGTATACATTTCTTTTGTGCCCTCCTAACCCATGTTTTATCCCTTGAGTCCCACTTATAGTACTCAGGAAAGTCCTGATACAATATACCGCGGGCATGTTCAGACATGCTGTTCTTCTCAAAGTAGGCTGTAAGCATTGACCTTTCAACACCTGGACGGTTAAGCACTTGTTGAACACCCTCGCATCGGTAGAATGACACCATGTGCATGCCAGGAAGATGGAGTTGCAAGGACAACACCGAAGGGGACCTATCACTTATATCAAAACCATATATCCTCCACAAGGCTTCTGGAGGAGTTACCCATCTAGCATCCCTATACATTTTGATCTCATTGATGTTTCCTTCATTATCCTCATTGCTAGCCGCTCTCACAGCAACAGATGCGCGGTCATGGCCCTTATGATGTACTTAAACAAATACTTGACGGCCTTGATGCTCCCACATGCCTCAACACTGATGTGATAATTGAACATGCGTAGGAGGTACAGGTTGTAAGGAATGACCCATCTATTGTCAAGGTCATGCCTGCGAATCTTTTCTTTTCTACCATTGTCACGCCGTCTGTAAACTGGGTACGAATCCTTGCCCTGCAATGTGGCATCACAGAAAGGTCATGGGTAATGGTTCTTGCATGATTTATGGCCTTTTGTGCATGGGCAGTTGCGATTAAGATATCCACAATGGCCATGCATCATATGCTTTGTGACCATTTTATACAGTTCTGGATACTTCTTTTTGTTTGGTAGCTCCGCTGAGATGAGAAGGTCATACTGCTCGGGGCACGTGATCTTGTACTTTCTCTCCATTATTAGCAGAAAATGTGCGTGCGGTAGACCCCTCTTCTGAAACTCCACAACATACACGTGTGCGCGAACCTTTCCGAGGATACCTTTTTTAGCACCTTGTCCTTAAGCTCTTCCAATTTTGCCCTAAATACCCGATCAACAAGATCAAGACGATCTTGTGCTGTTTGTCCAGGGTACAACTCATGTGTGATCTCATCCCACTTTGGATTACATGTCATAGTTAGGAAGATATCTGGTTTTCCAAACCTTCACACCAATGCCATGGCATCCAAGTACCTACGCCTCATGTCCCTTGGGCCTCCGATAAATGATGTAGGCATCACCGTCTGCTTTCCAATAGCTTCTATTCTACCCTCACCAGCATGCAAGCTATCAACCAATCCCTGGTAAAGGTCGGCACTAATCTCTGTTTGATGATTGCGTACGTAATCCAATCGAGAACTCTCAATTTTCATGTACATGTCCACTGCAAACTGTTGGAAAAGACGTTGGCCATAAAGTATGGGATTAAAGATTCCTGGTCGTATCTAGAACTTGTAGCAGTAGTAGTCACGCACAGAAATACATAAATTTCCCAGAGATTCTACAAAAAAACTATGGTATCAGAGTTGTTTATAGGATAATAGTTTGGTATACATGAAAATGTTAAGGAGATAAACAAACCTATTTCTTTTTGTTCTGTACCACTACGAGCCTTACGTAGGGCACGAGCCGCGTTGACTTCCTTCATAGTAACATTTTTCTTTGGGATATCCAGATGCCATCCAAGGTCATAGTTAGGGAAGAAGAACGGGTATGAAAGAGCGTCATAGCATCCATTATATGATCGGATGCCATGCCTACTCCTATCTTTCCCATGCAAGATAACACTATTCTAAAACTGACCAAGCAGTTCACTACCCTCGATCCAAATAGCAACCACCTCCTCAGATCTCGGTACGTTGTATGTCCTTTAGTCCAATCGTTGATCAAGGTTAAGTTCAAGATAATAGTCCTCGAGATCTTCAGCCTGCCCCATACTCCGCAAATATCGTGAGTACGGGTTATTTTTCAAGATGGCCACCAATCTATCTATAACTTCTTTATCTTTTTCGTACTTTTCTTTGCAACACCTTCGGTAGCGGTACTCAAGGCTCGGATCATCATCATAGAAGTAAAGCTCAAGATGCCTAGGCTCCACTCCATCTTCTCTCCCAAATGACCTTATGTTATGATACATCATGCCATGTGCATGGAAGGTATATATGCCGGTGTTCCTCATGTTAGCAGTAGCACTATCGAGGCGACAGTAGAGGGAAGTGAAAGAGAAGTGTCCATTGAAAAACCTAATATTCTAGCGGAAGTGCCTAGCATTCGCGTCGATGGTGCTCGTATAAAGCCTCATGAGCTGGTCTGGTATGACTGGTTCACTCAGCTTGATCTTTCTATTGCGGCAACATAACCCAGGTGGTTCTTTTGGAAACATCTTAGCACCACAGTGGTGGCAATCAGGAACAAGTTGTAGCATGTGTGTCTCCGTAGGCATTTTACTATACACCTTTTCATACGGGTCAGGTACTTCAGGGTTAGAAGATGTGTCATCCTCATGAGTATCACTTTGGACATCGTCATCTGATTCCTCTAATGAAATGACATTGGAACAAAAAATAAAGGTTAGATAATGGAGTGGGTGTTTATAAAGGTGTTCGGTATTTGCTACAAATACCTTGCCTAGCAAATAGGTATCCCTCATCCGCTTCCTCATCATCTTCAAATATGTCGCCCTCATCATCATCTATGACTGCCAAAGATACATGAGTTAGTATAACTACAGGTAGAAAGTGTAATACCCAGTTTTAAGAACAAAACCAGATATACACCATATGTGAGTCCTAGGAGTCAATTATCACATATAGCTATAAGTAAAGGGTAGTATCATTAAACAATGCTTAATACATAACGTACATAGTATAAGAGAGATATACCTTAGGTAGCAATCAGCGGGAAAACCACTCCAATCTTCAGGTAAGGACTCCACTCCACTGGATCCAACTGACTGGTTGATCACAAGCCTAAACTTCTCTTGAGGTGGTGGGAGAAATAGCAAGAGTGAATCCATGTCGAACTCAACAAGAATAGAGGGGTTCATGAGGCACAAAAGGCTGACATGGTTTAACCACATTTAGCTTTCATGTGTATGTCATATTTTAGCAATTAGCATCAAGGTAGTAGCGATTTTCATAATCACATGATCAGATAAACATGATTAAGAATATGATAAAACAATATTAACATATAGCACACTTTGAGTTGATGACCATTCCATAAGAATCCCTTGGCCGCCCTAACCGTGGGCACGGATAATATATCAGTTTAACTCTGCACAGAGGTGTACACTTTCACTACGCATCATGATTTCCAAATGTCTAGGGTCATGACTCCCAAAACACCAAAAACCATATAAAGCCACTCATAGGTTCGTCTAACAAGTTAGGTCGGCAGGGTCATTGAATATAGAAAACCCCTCTCCCATTATGGCATATCCTAGTTATAACACATAATGAAGAGGCAGTCCTATACCCAACTCGTAGATCCACTAACCCGCTAGAAAAGGTCCTATGAATAACTAGAGCCAGAGCCATATAGCCCTAGCAGCTGCACGTTATGTCCCGGATGATCCCTTACAGTTTGGATCTTATTGAAAACCACTTTTATCATTAATTGCATAGTCATTAATCAAGTTAAAAGATCATGGTTATAAAGCACTAGCATCAACTACCCATATGCAATCATCCCTAGTTATTAAGGCAACAGGTATTCAAAGCTAGATAATCTTAACAGGGTAGCAAAGAGACACATGTATATGATTTTAGTGTGTATAGTGAATAGATAACAAGGATGGTCCCAACTATACTTGCCTTAAATTTAGGTCCTTCAAAGTCCAAACCTTCTTGATACTACCTCTTGATTCTCCAACTTTTTGTAGATCACCAACGTAAAGCTCTCCGTGGGACATAATCATAAAACATCACACAAGCATCTATACAATCATGCACGAAGCAACAATAAAACTAGATTAGGACAGTACACCAATCATAGTAAAATAGATTAAAAAGCTTTTAAAACCAATCTACGCATTACTACGATCACACAGACGCAAAGATCACTGAAAACGGAGCTATAATGAATAAGTTATGGATTTTACAAGATTTTCTATTATAAAATAATAGATTAAAATAAAACTCGATTTTCAAAGACTGCAAATAAATCTAACAGTGATACTAACATGTAGATTATGAAATTACGAATCTAACACAATTTGAACGGACCACAACGGAGTTAAAACGAAAATTTTATGAGTAAAACAAGATGGAACATATATATGTATTTCTCTCGTATTCCTAGAATTATTTTTCTATAGAGAAACGGCCATAAAACAAGGATGATGTCACGATGATGTCATCAAAGCTAAAAGTGATGTCATGAAAGCTAAGAAGCAAAGCTAGCAATGAGGATGGCCGGCGGTGGAGCTACTTCACTAGATTTTCGGTAAAGGAATTATACATGCCTCAATTTGCCATGAGATCAAAACCAAGAGATTGAGAGGGCAAAGGTGAGCTCACATATGGGGTTCTGGCTGCCGTTGATGGTAGAAGAGGTAGGGCAAAGTATCGGCAGCAGCTAGACATCAGGTCCAGGCGACGGATGTTATTTGCATATCGATGGCAGTGGTGAACTTTGACAGGAAGACAACAAGCATCGTCGGCTGGATAAGATGTATACATATATTAATATATTAACTTATTAAGGCATGGCAGTTATGGGTGAATGACAGAATCGAGAGGGAAAGAAGATACGGAAACTAAAGCTTCCTTACTGCCATATACGTCCACGAATCAAAGAAGGCGGAGAAGCAGCAGCAGCAGCGGACATGCACGACGGCGGCTCTGTAACGTCCCGTTTTCTCGAGGCCGGGCCCGCTTATATCCGGCCGCTTATCTAGGATATAGACTGCCCTCATAGACCAACACTAGTCTTTTTTCACACTTTGTCCTTACTCGTGCGCATCCGGGAAGACTTTTCGGTCGGTCACCCATCCCTAAATTGCTCTAGGCCAAACACGCTTAACCTCGAAGTTCTTTAGTGATGGGCTTCCGAAAAAGAAGTTGCAACTTGTTGATATGAGTATCCTATTAATCCTATTAAGCCCTAGGACGGGGTGTTACATACTCACCCCCTTCGGAGACCGACGTCCTCGTCGGTCAACCCCAGGCCAGGAACATCCCCTCTTGGCCACGTCCGTGTGTCCAGTGCCAGCGCATGTGTCATGCTGTGCAACCACTCTGGATCCACACCAGCCATGCACACCATGCCTGCACAATTGACACACGCGCCCGTGAAACCTCAAGGGTCGGCTTTGATACCATTTGTAACGTCTCGCCTCCTCGAGACCGGGCCCCCTCGAGACCGGGTCCGCTTACATCCGGCCGCTTATTTAGGACATAGACTGCCCTCACAGACCAACACTAGTCTTTTCTGCGCACTTTGTCCTCACTCGTGCGCACCCGAGGAGACTTCCTAGTCGGTCACCCATACCTAAATTGCTCCAGACCAAGCACGCTTAACCTCGGAGTTCTTTAGTGATGGGCTTCCAAAAAAGAAGTTGCAACTTATTGGTATGAGTATCTTATTAATCCTATTAAGCCCTAGGACGGGGTGTTACATGCTCTTCCTGTGTTGATCGGCAACAACGACGTCGTGAGCAACGCGGAGAGCAAAAAAGAGAAAGAGAGAGACGTCTACTACTTCTTTACCTTACCACGAGGCTCGAAAGTGGCACACGGATGTCGGAAGAGATGCCAGACAACGAAGACATCACGGCAGCAGTGGCGTGTCTTCACGAGCAAGAATTCCAGCAATGAGTGTTGAAGATCAATGACGTACAACTCGACGGGACGGCACCGGGCTTTCCTTGACGTGAAGCTCGTCAGCAGTTTGCGGACGGCGGCGAGGCAGCAGACGCGGGCACGGTCGTGGCAGCTGCGGGTCTGAGCTTGGAGAGATCGCGACGGTGGCGGCGCGAAGCTAGGGAAAAAACGGCGGCACGCGTATAGATGAAAAGAGGGGCACGGTTTGGGACCTCTGAGTTTTTATAGGCCGTTAAGAAGGAACCAAGTCGTATCCCACGAGGACGAGCAACGGTGGCAATGGCAAGGCTGCCATCGGCTTAGAGTCCCATCGCTGGACGTTGGGGAAGGATGCAGCTGATGCACGGGGCCGGACGTGGACGTGTAGCTAGCTGGGCTTGCTGGCCACCTGGCAAAGGAAGGAGAGATAGGGGCCTTTGGGCCAAAACAGTCCGGGGAGTTTTCTTCTTTTTTTTTATTTTGAAGCTATTTCAAAATCATTTGAAAACAACTCGAATTTTGTATCAAAACCACTCATTGTAATAAATCAAATGCAACCGCATGTATGCACAAACATGTTGCTACTCTCTATGATGAATTTTAATTTAGAGAAAAATATTGGTTTTCCTATATTTCATGAGCACAAAAATTCATAATTAGATAATTTTTACTCTATTTCCAAAAACTTTAAATTTTGGGATGTTACAGAAAGAAACAAAGGAGTTAAAATAGTTTGTAGAATGTTGGATAATTGTGTATATTACCACTATCATCAAATAGTGGTGTAGTCGGTGCGGCTGACCCAGGTTGAAGGCTAGGTCCTGTCCTTTCTGATAATCATGCAACGGCCATGGTTGAGTTATGTATAATATATATATATATATATATAATAGAGGTCACCTAATAAATAGGGTGAAAAATCACATGTACTTACCGTTGTTAGTCAAGACTGATTCAGGAAAGGGTGTGTTATCATTTAGATGTTCCTCCTCCATGCATTCACAGTCATCTGATAATGGTGTCATCGATGTGGTAGATGTAGCCAGAAGGTTGGGTCCTGCCCTTTCTGTTAATCATGTCATGACCATGGATTAATTAGATATAATATGGTATATAACTCACCTATATGGGATGAGGAGGCATCAATATTTACCGTTGTTGGTCACGGCTGACTGAGGCAAGGGTGTGTTAACATCCACTCGGTCTTTACCCATGCAGTCACCCTCTTTATTAGATGCCCTTGTGTTTTAACCAATGCGACGCTCAAATATCGTATTACGACGCGTTATCAAAGCATGTCTTTGTCCATTAGGAACATGTGGTCTTTGTGTCATATGGCCAGTAGACTCATCGTATCCTTCGTCATCAGGCTCCTCATGAGGTGCAGGAATATACAGAGGTGTTGCATTAGACAACTCTTGGATAGCCCAATCACTGGATTTCACCGTGGATCCAGATGCGTCCGCAGTGGGCCACACAAGCGTAGGACTAAATGACAGGTTCTCCATGGCCGTGGATCCATAAGTGCCAGATGCGTCCGCACTGGGCCACACAAGCGTAGGACTAAATGACGGGTTCTCCATGGCGATAGAGTCCGAGTGTATGGTGTGCTTCCGCGCCTCTTGGAATTTTTTGAGACAATATCATTGCCTCCTTACGCTTGGGTTCTCTATTGTGCAGCCTTTGGCGCTCACGCCTTGTTTCCCTCTGTTCAGGAGTCATATTTTTGTACCATTCACTCATGTAGTTACTTTTTGATGTACTTTGCACACATGTTTTGTTAGCACCGGAAACAGGGGTATTGGTGGAAACAATAGTGCTCTCGCCCATAGTTTGCATTTCTAGGTCATCTGACAATGTAATTATATGAACACAATCATTAGCTTTACTGAATCATGTTATTGTAATATTATTTTGGCACAAAGTCCCAACTAAGTACATCACCCTCATCAAGGATATGTACAGGGATGTGGTGACGTGTGTCCGAACATGTGATGACGACACCAGTAACTTTCCAATTAAAATATGGCTACATCAAGGGTCAGCATTGAGCCTTTATTTATTTGCTTTGGTGATGAATGAGGTCACAAGGGACATACAAGGTGATATTCCTTGGTGTATGCTCTTTGCTGATGATGTGGTGCTAGTTGACGAGACAAGGACAGGGGTTAATGGAAAGTTAGAACTATGGAGGCACACATTAGAGTCGAAAGGGTTTAGACTTAGTAGGACAAAAACCGAGTATATGAGGTGCGACTTCAGCGCGACTAGGAATGAGAAGGGAGACGTTAGTCTCGATGGGCAAGTGGTGGCCAAGAAGGATACTTTTCGGTATTTAGGATCGATGCTACAAAAAGATGGCGACATCGATGAAGATGTTAGGCATAGAATCTCAGCCGGTTGGTTAAAATGGCGTTAAGCTTTAGGCGTCCTCTGTGACAAAAGGGTGCCTCAGAAGTTAAAATGTAAGTTTTATAGGACATCGATTCGTCCAGCGATGCTATACGGTGCTGAATGTTGGCCTATAAAAAGACGATATATCCAGCAATTGAGTGTAGCAGAGATGCGTATGTAGCGATGGTGTTGTGGGCACACAAGAAGGGATAGAGTCCGAAACGACGATATTCAGGATAGGGTTGAGGTGGCACCAATTGAGGAGAATTGATTCAACACCGGTTGAGATGGTTTGGCCATGTCCAACGGAGACCATCTGAGGCGCCGGTGCATAGTGGGGTTCTAAAGCGGGTTGATAATATAAAAAACAGTAGAGGTCGACGTAAACTGACTTGGAACGAGTCGGTTAAGAGAGACTTTAAGGAGTGAAATATCCCTAAGGATTTAGCTATGGATAGAAGCGCTTGGAGACTAGCAATTAACATGTCTGAACCGTAATCCTTTTTCCTTATACCCTCTATGTGTCCTTTGTTTCCTGGTCTCTTTTGGATTTCATCTCTAGTCTACCCCAACTTGCTTGGGATAAAAAAACTATGTTGTTGTTGTTGTAGTAATATTATTTTCAAAGACCTCAAATATATTTAACCATATGTAATTACATGATAATTGAGTGGACATGTTCTCATCAACGATATTTTGGGTCCGATAGGAGTCATTCCTATGGAGCCAATCATCAGCTTTCATAGGATCCATATTTTCCTTATTTGATGCAAGGTCATCACCTACAAAATATGTACACATTAGTTTATATCTTTAAAAAACACGTTAATTCATCCCTACATTACAATCTCAATATGTTAGGACACATTACAATTGGTAGTCCCTATAACATGATGCTTTTTTCTTTGATAGGATTCACGACGCTTCTTATAGATTGCATTCTTTTGTTCCTGAGACATTCCTTGCCATCGAGCTCTATCCCTTTCCCTCTTGCGTTCTTTAGCATCAGCTGCAGTTAATTTGAATTAATATAAGATAACATACACATAGTACATACCATGCAATATTTGAAATGATGCTGCATTATGTTACCTTGTTTAGCAGTGTTAGTCTTGTCTCCCAATGGTGCACGAGAATTATTTTCCATTGTATGAACCTATGATAGAAATAGGCATCAGTTAAAATAAATTGCAAACATAGCACTTAAAGCACATTGTGAAATCTCCACTGGCCACTACAGCAATGATCAAAATGCATACAGGCCATACACATTCTCATGTTCCCATCGTCAAGATGCCTATCCACAAGTAGTAGAGAGTAACATGTGCATACATGCCATACACATTCTCATGTTCTCATGTTTACATATTAAGTAAGAAGGAATTACATATTAATGAAATATTCAGGCTTCAAAATGGAATATACATCATTAATGGAACATACAGATGCAACAAATATCATTAATGAAACAATTACCAGAACTCTAGTGACCTACTGTCAGCTAAAAGCTCTGCTAGATCATTGAAAAAACAGCGAGTCGCTACAACTACAAGTGTGCAGCTGCTAGCTTTGGCTGCTAATCTCCAATAAAACAGATCTCTGTCTATCTACAACCAGCTGAAAGCTCTGCTAGACCACCCAAAAAAGTCAGCGAGCTACTATTCACTTCTCATCTCCAATAAAAGATTGGTATTTCTTTTTCGGTTTAGACCAGTGAACCCTTTGCAGTAGTATGCACAGTCATAACTTCTAAATTTAAAATTGATCTCAAATATAGAATTTGCTGCTTATGTAAATTAGTACATCAATTAGTCTACATCAATTAGTCTGAAATGAAAGAACATGCCTATCATGGAGGCTGATTTGTCTGAAATGAAAGAACACTACATTTCTAGTGGCCTTAATTATGTCATCTTTCTTTCAGACAATAACAATACGACAACTAATGAGCTGAATGTCAGTGTATTGCACATCTCAATCTCTAAAACTAAAAGCATATGCAGGTTCAGACTTCCCAAAGAACTGATCTTGCAGCCAGTTTTCAAACAAAAGTGAATTGGAACTGATCTTGCAGCCAGTTTTCAAACAAAAGTGAATTGTGGCAAAACTTAGTTAGATGTACGATGTGAAGAACCCTTACAGCGGTAAGCACGAACTACGATGATAGCAGACCAGTTCTGCTGCCTGATTTGTGTGTAGCACCGCACGCGAACTATACCTCCTCGCAGTTGCTTGTCGCTGCGGCCATGAATCAGGATGGCGTCCTGGAGGGCCTGCTCGGAAGCAAATCACATGAGCTTATTATAAAAGGCTTTACTCACATGAATCAGATAGCTCTCTGCTCCACAAAATTATCAATTGTATCTCTGCATTTTTGAATCTATCGTAAGAATTCAGTCCCAAATAAGAATTTAGTATTTATTGTGCTGTTTCTGAATTAGGACCACATGTTCTGAAGCCTGTAGCAGCTAACCATTTAATCTGAGAAACTGACAACTGACTGAGATGGAGAGATTCAGCTGCATTATACTGAACCTTCACATGAACAGGAAAGTCATGTGTTCAGCACCGGAAGGAAGCAAAAAGGGAGAAGAAAAATATATAGTGCTTTACATCACATCCCTTTAGCCTAGCTGCTATTTTCAATCTTAAGAAATTATACGAGCAACTATATGTCAATATCAGATTTCATGTAACACCCTAGTTTCCATTTTCAAAAAAATATATATAAATAGTCAAAATGATTTTTGGTGGATAAATAAATGGCAAAATAATTTTTTTTTTAGGAAATGAAGTTGCAACATGGTAGAAACACGCTTGAGCATTCATGCTGGTGCATACTTTTCTTGTGTGATGTTTGAATTTGACTTGGAATTCAAAATTCACATGAATTTTGCTTTGAAAAATGTTTGAAATAAATAGAAAACCATTTATTTACTCCTTCCTGGCTTTCGGCCCGCTCGGCCTGCCGGCGGCCCGCTTCTCCCCGTCTCCGCTCCGGCCCAACCGGCGCCAGCGCCTCCCCCTCCGCGCCCGCTGCTTCTTCTTGGGCCGAGGCCGCGGCCCAGCAAGGCACGCCGTCCGTCCACGCGTCCGCCTCCCTCTCTTGCTGTCGCCGACAGGTGGACCCCGCGTCGTCTTCTCCTTCATCCGACCGGGACGCGAGTCGTAGCTCCGAGCCCGATCCCGCGCGTCCGACTCGACGTCCGTGCCACGCCCGGTCCAGCGCCTCATGCCCCGGGCTATTTAAGCCTTTGACTCCGCGCCGCAACTCCTACCCGCAACCCTAAGTCAGCGCCGCCTTCGGGTTCATTGAGCCACGCGTGAAACCCTAGCCGCCGCCATTATCGCCGCCACCGAAGCTCGCAATTCGCCGCAACCGTAGGACATTTATTGGTCTCGTCGCCGTCCGTCGATCCGAGCCGCACGCCGTCCTCGCCTCGCCTCGCCTCGGTCTCCATCTTCGCCACAGGTGAGCGCGGTGAGAGCTCTGCTTTCGAATGGTACCGATCTTATGGTAGATGGTGACCGGGACCACGAGTTCCATGAACTCCGGCGAGTTCCGTACGCCGCCGGTAAGGTCTGCCGCCGTGGTCGGAATCTTTCCCGGCCGACGCCGATTGTCCGATCGGTGGTCCGTTTGGTCATCTCGAATCTGCGCCGTCGGTTTTGTTTCGGACGGCCGTAAATACACCGTACCGCTTCGCGTGGTAACTTTGCAGAAAACCCCCCGAGGTCTGGCTTATTTAATTAAGAGCCCTCGGCGTTTTCGGCAGAATACGTTTACTCCGTTGGAAAACGTACTTCTTGCTTAACAGATCCATAATACGCTTTGTTCTTGGGAAAGCGTATTTCCTTTATAACTGCTTCCAGAATATGTTTTCTTCTCTGGAAAACGTATTTTCCCGTTTCAGTTTAGAATACGTTTTCAACTATTTATAGTTTTGCCATTATCTTTAAAAGCTTATAACTTTCACGTTTTAACTCCGATTTTGTCCGTTGAAATTTCGTTAGATTCATAATTTCATAATCTACACAGTGGTACTACTTTTGAAGTATTTTGGAAACTTTATATTTTTAGTCTATATTTAAATTATTTATTTATCTACAGGAAATCTTTGAAAATTCATATCTTCGCCGTTATAAGTCCGATTTCGGTGAACTTGACGTCTGTGTGATCGTAGAAGCGAGTAGAATAGTTTTATGACCTTTTTATTCTGTTTGGATGACATTGATGTACTGTTCCTCTAATAGCTCTTTGTTTGCTTCGTGTACGTATGCTCGATTGGATTGTCTGGTGTTGAATGTTAATGTCGAGTTCAGACGGTGAGGTTTTTGCTGAGCAAGGCTATCTTGAGGATCAGCAGGATCAGCAGGACTTTGTGAATCAAGGCAAGTATAGCATGGATCATCCTTGTTACCTATTCACTATAAATAACAATTCATATGCATGTGTCTTTGATGACCTAGAGATTATAACTAGCTTTGATACCCTGATTCCTTGAACCTTTTGGGTTGCATTGGGTAGTTATGATGCTAGTGCTCTAATGATCATGATCTTATAACTTGATGTGTGTTATGCTATTAACGAAAACGATGACTTTTAACAAACATGGACTTTTGTCTGTAAGTGATTTATTATGGAGAATCCGTACAGCTGTGAGGGCTATATGGCTCTGGCTCTAGTCACTTGTAGGCTCTTTTCTAGCTGGTTGGTGGTCTGGAAGTTGGGGTTTAGGACTGCCTTTGTCCTTATGAGTATAGCCAGGTAGGTGTGTGCCATATTGGAAGGGGAGTTCCTAACACAACGGTATTTCCGTATCTCTGATTGGTTAGGAGAACCTATAGGAGGCTTTATATGTTTTGTGGTGGTTTGGAAGTTATAAGTCCACTCAGTTGCAAAACATGACTCACAGTGAAAGTGTACACCTCTAATCAGAGTTTAAATCAATATATTGTCCGTGCCCTTCGGTTAGGGCGGCCTTGACACATTTACAAAAGATAATGGTTCTCAAATTGTTAATGTGTGCATCTTAATGTCGTTTTTGCTACACACTGGTTAATGTTATTTGATCATGAGAATATGGAATTATCACTACCTTGATGCTATGCTATAATATGATTAAGTTATAAAAGCTAAATGCAGTCAAATAGTGTCAGCTTATTTGAGCCTCATTAACCCATGTTATGCTTATTGAGTACGGTTGTGTACTTACGCTTGCTTTACTTTCAATTTTAGAAAATCCCGGATGGGTAACAGATGAAGGTTGGAATGAGAGCTATCGCGATGAGTACTAGGCTTGGTGTTCACCAGTTGACGTGTCCCTGTGTGGAGCTTCCGCTATAAAGATATCTTAGTTATTTATTGTTTATGCGCAATACTCTGTAATAAATATTGGTTCGCTATGTAATAAACAAGGTGATGATACTCTTTGTAATTTGTCATCCTATATGTGCGACTGTTCCTGGGGCGCATATAAGGCTATTTATGTATTCTACTTTTATCCTTAAAAGTGGAGTGTGACATTTCAGAGCAAGGCTGCCACATCCTACACCATAAACTACAAAGTGCAAATATCCATGTCTTTGTTATCACGGTAGAAGCAAATGTCAAAAGATAGTACTCTCTCCACTCCTCACTCCTCAGTCATCAAAAGATGATATTTGCACTAATTATCTAGTTCTACTATCGTCTATTGATGACCAGAAAAAATAGTAAATGAGTACATGGTTACCTTCAGCAACAGAGCATTGCAAATCGTTTCTTGCCAATAGCCTCTGATATACGTTTTGGGTCTCTTGCGTGGGTGAAAAAATAGTAAATAGTAAATGAGTAAATGTGTATTTTGTTCTTTCTATCTGATGAATATGCAATTCATTCTTTTTTTTTTGGAAACAGAATATGCAATTGTTTCTAGCTGATGAATATGAAGGCAGCAGCTGCACATCCATTTCCCCACACCCACGTATTGCTGGCTGGTGCAGCACAAGCAAGTGCACGGCAACGCCGCGCTTGTTTTCTAGTGTATAGGAGCCAGGCGCACGAAGCCTTGCCAAGAACAGGAAGCCTACGTGGTCAAGCAGGAAAAGGCCGGCCCCAAAAATCGTGTGAAACTCGACCAAATCTCCATGATTGGCTTCCAAATTTTGCACAGAGTGTCACAATGGAGTTGGTAAGCTATCCCGAAAGAATCATCGGTCAATTCAAACTCAAACTATAGGAAATCCAGATCGCGTGAAAGAACTCAAAAAAATCCCCAAAACAAAATCGATTCGATTAGTGGTTTTCAATCGAAGATATGGCTCTTCTAGGCCAGAGCAGGGCAGATCCAGCCGGAGAATCACAGCTCGTGGAAGGAGGGGGAGGAGATGGATGCTGCCAAACCTGTTGGGCTCTCGTTGCAGCCGAGCGGGGCACCGAGTGTGGTGAAGAAACTGCTGCTGCTCGATACTCCGCGTACTTCAGGACGAGCGGCGGGCCCTAGGGTTCCGGCCGTGGCCCAAGGCTTCGCTGTTGGCGGCCGGCCATGGTCCGGCGGCCGGCGGCCGGGGTAGGGCGCGCGCGGGTGGCGGCGTTGGCGCAGGTGCGGACTGTGGCGGCGCGGCGAGCTACGGGGACCGGGGAAGCGTGGGAGTCGAGCGGTTTTCTTCGTGCGGGGAGGGCCTGGTGAGGAGTCGACGAATGGCAGGTCCGTGGCACCTATCGCGCCGGGAGGGGAGGACGGGCGGCGGCGGTTGAGGCGACGCACGGGAGATGCGGCGCGGTGAGGCAGTGGGTGGAGTGAGGGAGCTTTGCGTTCTGAGGATGCAGAGGAATCGCGGTTCCGTCGTATAGTGCCGGGCCACCTTCCGTGCGGAGAGGCGAGGTGAAGCAGCCGGGTTTGACGATTTATTGTGGTTCTTGTTAGGGGTAAGATTTGCACAAAGTTCCTAAATCCAAACGGGGCCAAAAGAAAGTTACGAACGATCAAAGGGCTTTTTTCCACCGCCACCTCCTTCGAGTTCCTAGAGCTCAGATCCGCGGCCCTTCGCCCACCTCGCTCGACACGCCTCGGCTCCCTTCCGCTGCTTCCCGCCCCCAACCGCCACGGCGTTCAGATCCCGCGAGCTCTCCCGTCGCCGCGGCGTGCCCTCCCCGAGATCCCAGCATGGACACGGTTGAGAAGATCGTCGAGGACTTCGCCTCGGACATCGCCCTGAGCCCCTTCTCCTCCGGGACGAGCCTCCGGTGAGACCCCGCCCCCA
>CM041635.1:56950268-57040492 GCA_023333625.1 Bothriochloa decipiens | reverse complement strand
TTTTGGCTGCAACACTGTTGGAAGACTCAGTTATTTCATCTTCTGGAATATCCTGTTCAACCTACATGCTTGTACATATGGAGCACCATAATTAGTGTATAGTACGTACTGGAAATGTCAAGCGAGGTTACTTTACCTGCATTGGCATTTATTAATAATAATTCTGAAACTGTAGGGAAGGAAGTTTCTCAATGTTTCTTCAAAGCTATCCTGTCCATAACATAAGAAACTCTAATACTGGCTACACCCTTGATTCTAGCCTTAGACTTGGGTTTCCTGCATTTCTGCTTGCCCTTTTGTGCCTCATACTTACAGCATGCACACAGTAACTCCAAAGGATGCCAGACACTTCCACTATCACAAAAAAACCTGTCATAACTCTTTTGAACTACACAAGTATTGCTATCTTTGCTCACACGATATGTGTTACTGGTAATTGGGAATTGAGACACTGTTCATAGTTATGTTGTGATCCATTGCTCTACATAGCTTGAGATATCAAACCCAATTCATGTTCCACTCTTATTGTTGAACAGGCTGGAAACCATGTGAAGGATGATGTATGCCATGCCCTTATTGTTGTACTAAGTAATACATCGGAGCTTCAAGGATATTCAGTAAGGTCATTGTATAAGGCCTTACAAGCATATGGTAAACAGGTCAGAGGAAAGTTTATACTCTTCATATTGCACTGCATTCCATCTCATTCTGCCTGTTGTTTGTAACGTTGGCAATATTATTAGGGAAGTTTAGTAAGAGTAGCTGTTTGGTGCATTGGTGAATATGGTGAAATGTTGGTGAACAATGTTGGCATGCTGGAGGGGGAAGAGCCAATTAAGGTAAGTGGACAATTCTTGAAGGATATGTTCTTTGTTGTGAAGTTTGAACTTGCTAGATCGTGCTCCCAGCTGTCTCTGAACTACTGCATAATCTGCCACATATTTAAGTTCTGTTGTTGTCTGCTCTAACTTATACTTGAAGGGCTTACAGCCATCCTGGCCCCACCCAAACAAGGGCTCATTAATTATTCCAGAAATGCACTGCACATTATTCATATATATGTGTTTGCATAGCAGATTGCCTTGTTTACAAATCTAGATATTTAGCTTAGGAAAAATGAACTGAATTGCTAAGGAACCTTTACCAACCTACCATGCACTACTACTCATCTAATTTGTGCTATAAGCATTTGATCCAATGCCTTTTAGTGCCATTTTGTAACTTGTCATACATCACGAGAAATGTATCAAATTGTCTAGGCAACGGAATCTGATGCTGTAAATGCCGTAGAGGTCGCTCTTAACCGCTACTCAGCAGATGTGACAACTGGAGCTATGTGTCTGGTTGCTCTTCTGAAGCTCTCCTCACGGTTTCCTTCGACATCAGAGTAAGATATCTTTCAACCTGACCTCAATGTTTGTTGCACTAAATTATGACTTCATGAGATACTGACTCAAAGCTGTGGTTCTCTTAACCGTGAACTCGTATTTGTTAGGTGCACTTTTGGTTCTCGTTTATGCATGATTTTCCTGCTACTAAATTTTAGTACATTGCCAGAGATCCAAGTTTGGATCTACAGAACTGATCAGGACGCCCTCTTGCGCCCTAACTGACCTTGTCAAGGGCAGCAGGCCCTAGCAGGACCTCGACTACGAAGTTCATAGTCTCGATCCGTGGTTGAGGCGAGGTTTTCAATGACATCCAAGTAGGCAAGAGTATTTTGGGCACTGAACATGTCCTAATCCTGTACTCAATGGTGTAGCTTCTGAGTACAAAAGCCTACATGGAGTGGGGGTGGGGGGTGGGGGAGGGAGGAAGGGATCCCTCCGTCTGGGAGGTGTAAAATAGACTTGTTCCGTCAATTGTCCCCCTTCTTTTTTCCAGGATCAGTGCAATCTATTATCCCATAGTCCTGTTGGACTTCAGACTCACCGTCAATCACTGAATCATGAGTGTTTTCCCTCTGTACACAATAATGAACTGTATTCTGCTGTATCTGTCTGCACATTGTGGTAGTAATTGGTGGTAAACCATCATGTATGATTTGCTCATGATTTTAACAGCACCTTTAATGAATCTTCTTTACAAGATGAGGCAGTGTTCTGAGTGTTAACTTGACATATAGTGATGTATCTGCTCTCTGGTATTTTAGACTAATATCTACCTCTTACTAGTGTTGGCCCAAACTAACTAGTATGGGAAGGGAAATATGATGAGAGGGGAGGAACTAATGGAGATACTATTGTTCTCTTTATTCAAACTCACAAAGGTTACATAGCAAAGGACCTACACAAGTCCTATTATAGGCTATTAGGGTTGGTTTCTACAGTAACCGACCTGCTACAGTGCCAGTACAACTCAACACACAGCTAGCAACAACTATGTTCTAGCTAGTACATATACAAAACCAAGTTGTACTTCACTAGTTAAAACCAAGTTGCCTTTTTACTCAAGAAAACAAATTACTCATCCAACAATCTCCCCCTTAATTTGTTTTCTTGGCATATTTATATCGTCATCTCACACGGCCTGGTCTTCTACTGCACCTGCAACATTGGAACAACACTGACTTGTCTCAGGATGGAGAACTCACCTCACCTGATCAACATCCTGGACTTCCTCTCTCTTGATGGAGAACAAACCTAATCGACACCAAGAGCTCCCTGTTTCAGGATGGAGAACACTAACTAATCGACGCCCTGAATTTCTCAAGACGGAGAACACAACTAATCACGTCTTGAACTTCCAGTCTTAGGATGGAGAACTCAGCATATCAACATCCTAGACATATTCCCTCTCACAATGGAGAACTCAACTAATCGACATCCTGGAGTTCCTTGGGATGGAGAACACAACTAATCAACACCCCAAATCAAATAAACTCAACTTAGGACAGTGAAACTCCTTCTCAACGTCCTAAAGTTGAGTCTACATACTCAACTGATGTCGAAGCAAGCAAGCCTCAGCCATCAGTAAAGCATCAGCTTCTTCTCTGCAATACATGCCTTCCCTTCTTTCTTCTCCAAGGGACAATCATAGGAGTAATGACCGAAGTTCTTGCATTTAAAGCATTTCACCTTTTTCTTGTCGAACTTCCTACTGCGCCCACTGGCCTTTGCTTCCTTGGCTCTCCATTAGCATTTCACCTTTTTCTTGTCGAACTTCCTACTGCGCCCACTGGCCTTTGCTTCCTTGGCTCTCCATTCATCTCGAGTCAACAAGAGATGCTCCCCCTCACCATCAGCATAAATGCTGATTCGTTCTTCATATGCCTTGAGGCGTCCGATGACCTCTTCCACGGTCATGGTCTTGAAATCACCAAACTGCTCAATAGTGGAAACAACCTGTGAAAACTTTTTGGGCACAACTCGAAGAAGCTTCTTGACGACATAGGGCTCTTCCATCTTCTCTCCCAAAGCACGAATCTTGCTGATGATTGTTGTCAGCTTCATAGCAAAAGCATCAATCGATTCCCCATCCTTCATGCGCAGGGCATCAAGTTCAGCCTTCAAGGTCTGCACCTTTGCCTCCATGACACGCTCAACACCCATGTGCATGGTTTTGAGCATCTTCCATTCTTCCTTTGCAGTTCCTTCTCTGCGATCAGCAAGAGTGTCTCCTCTGGGATGCCTTGATAGATGGCTGCAAGAGCCATTTGATCTTTGTGTTCATCAACTTCTTTCTCCGAGTCAATTGCCTCCCAAACGCCTTGTGCCTTGAGGTAGACCTTCATCTTGATAGCCCATGCAGTGTAGTTGCTTCCTGTGAGCAACGAGTATTGCAACGCCACTGAACCCTGCTTCGAAGATGAGCTCCCGTCCTCATATTTCGCCATGGCTCCAATACCAATTGTTGGCCCAAACTAACTAGTATGGGAAGGGAAATATGATGAGAGGGGAGGAACCAATGGAGATACTATTGTTCTCTTTATTCAAACTCATAAAAGTTACATAGCAAAGGACCTACACAAGTCCTTTTATAGGCTATTTGGGTTGGTTTCTACAGTAACCGACCTGCTACAGTGCCAGTACAACTCAACACACAGCTAGCAACAACTATGTTCTAGCTAATACATATACAAAACCAAGTTGTACTTCACTAGTTAAAACCAAGTTGCCTTTTTACTCAAGAAAACAAATTACTCATCCAACAACTAGAACCCTTCTAATCTTCTATACATATGATTGGATTGTACGGCTAGTTCAAAACAGATATTAGATTTATAACACTGGTCATACAACTTGGTTATATGTTCTGGTTGATTATTCCTGTTATCGTAATCTTTTGCAACCTCAAAATACTTTGAAGCTTACTCTGTCTGTAAACAGTGTTTACTCTAGGGTGATTCCTATAGTATAATACTGCTTTGTTTTCACTATGACTTTTTACTGTCTTAACAGGAGGGTAAAACAAATAGTTGCCCAGAATAAAGAGAATGTTGTGCTTGAACTACAGCAAAGATCAATTGAATTCACTTCCATTATACAAAGACATCAGTCTATCAGGTGGCCCACCATACTTCTCTATGTTACTGCTTGCCTAGCATTGTACTAGTTATGACAGATGTTAATTGTAGAGAATCTTGTTCAAGTGCAGATCGACCTTGCTTGAACGCATGCCTGTATTGGACGAAGCTAGTTATCTGGTGAAGCGGGCTACTGCTACACAAGCGACTATTTCAGCAGATAAACTTGCCCCAACAGCCTCTCCTGGAAGCCTGAAGCTTCCGAATGGTGTAGCAAAACCCACATCAGCTCCTTTAGCTGATTTGCTTGATTTGAGTTCTGATGGTGCCCCAGCTTCAACTGTTGCTTCTACTACAACTAATGATTTTTTGCAAGATCTTCTGGGTATTGGTGGAGTGAGTTCATCAACGACAGGTATTCCTTTTCCTGGTATCTCTGTTCTTTCATGTGCAGTTCCCATGTTAGTTTCCTTCTCTTATTACACAGTGAGCAAGAGGGCTTTATTGATCTCCATACGTTTGTCCCCCCTCCCTCAGAATATGCACTTTTACCTTTTCTGAAGTTTTAGTTCGCTGCATGCTCAGTGATTTGCTCATTAGTAATTTACCCTCCTATCCTTAAATTTACTTCTAGTGCTATAATATGGGATCCAAAATTTTGTATGTAATCTCGTTGCTTGTTATGTTTTACCCACTAAAAGGTCTTTATTGCATACTTCAGTTATTCTTTTGGGGCACTGGTTATTTTCAGAAGATTTCCTTGCTTTAGCTATATCCAATCTTTCTGTTTTGTTCAGGTGTAACTTCGACCGCAAGCACAAATATTCTTATGGATCTTCTGTCTATTGGATCATCTTCATCACAGAATGGCACCCCTGTAACAGATTTCCATCATCCTGGACAAGGTCAAAATAATTTTAGCTGTAGCAATTTCCTGTGTTTCTATTTATGAGTTATGACTGTAGTTGAAATTTGTTATACTGATGTAGCAGAGTCTAAACCTGTTCCTGCTGTACCTGAAGCTATTGACCTCCTTGGTAGTTTGTCACCAGGTACATTTGCTTCTGGTTACTTTGGTTTAATGTTGACACCTATTTTCTGATTATAACCATTGATGAAATGTCTACCACTATTGCAGCAGAGACTAAACCCACACCTGTGGTACCGCAGGACGTGGATCTGCTTGATGGTTTGACATCAAATACATCTGTTTCTGGTTAGTTTTGTTCATATTGGCAAACAAAGTAACTATAATGTCTTCATGGTCACTAAACCTCCTAATTTGAGCAGGACTTGAGAATACAACCCACCCATCAGTAACAGCTTTCCAGAGTGCAACTTTGAAGATCACGTTTGATTTCAAACGGAAGCCTGGAAACCCACGAGAGACTACAATTCATGCCACTTTTACAAATTTGACATCTAGTACTTTTACAGATTTTATTTTTCAGGCTGCTGTTCCAAAGGTAACATCTTATTGCTGTATGCTGTAATCTATTTTTGAGCTGTTCACTGGCACCTCACTTTGATCTTACATGGTTTTTATTCTACATACAAATACACTTATAAGTGATGATACTTCATGATAGTTTATAGTGCGAATCTTTTATTCAGCTTACCCATTTCTAAAGCTGTTGAGCATTTTTTGTTTTTAAAATGACTTTATACAGCTTGACTTTTATAGTTACTCTGTGCTCTGATCCTTATCATCTTTCTTCACCTTAGACTTAGAGCAGTGGAAAGAGGCCGAACATGATCATCGTTTTGTGCTTTGTTCTTTGTATTTCCAAGTTTTATAATTGAGATGTTGATGAAGTTTCTTATTCTTGCAGTTCATCCAATTGAGACTGGATCCGGCTAGCGGCAACACTGTTCCAGCTAGTGGAAATGGTTCAGTTACACAAGGGCTCAACGTCACCAATAACCAACAGGGACAGGTAGCTTCCTTCACTTCTAGTTCAGCTTTTGTATATCTTTTCAGTGATTTCATTTGTCTTTTTTTCATACGGTGTGTTTTACAATGGTTGACAATTGACATTATACAATGTGCTTAATGGAATGGATTGTAACTGCTGAAATGCCTTGTTAGAAAATGGACATGTATTTCTGTTCCATGTACTACTGTAGCTCAACTAACTGTTACCTTTTTAAATCAACGAGCCCTGCACTGGACAAGAACCAGCCACAGTGAGACTTTTTGGATTATATACTGATGCTCTGTATTTACATATTTTAAAACCTTGATAATCATATAACCACTTTATCCGGCATTGTTTTGGATTTTATCTTTCCATTCCATATTCCTATGCTTATATCTGATATTTCTTCCCCCTCTATCATGCTGGGCAGAAACCACTTGCAATGCGAATCCGGATGTCTTACAAAGTGAATGGCGAGGACAGATTGGAACAAGGCCAAGTCAGCAATTTTCCTTCTGGATTATAGTGCCGTCTGTGTATATTATGTCATGTTGTGATAGTTCCTCTCAAATTGACGTGTCGGTGACAGGCACAGTGCAGACTTATTTTTACCCTGTTCCTCGTTTTCTTTTTCATATTCTTGTCCCCAAATTTGTGGGGGTACGTAGAGAAAATAGTTTCTTCCGGCCATTCGTTTTCCCTATATATATTGTATGTATAGTATCCAGCAGCGATGTGATCTTCAGATTCATCGTGATGTATTTGACACCACCCTCTAAAGGATAATCAGAACAAGTTTCTTCAGCTCCTCATTACAAATGGCTTCTGTTTTTTTTGTACTGCCTACCAGAGAGAGACGTGAAAGTTAGGGTCTTGGGGATGCCCAACGCACGGAATTTTACTGTAATTCCCAAACTTTAATGACCGCCTTCTCATGGTGAATAGAGTTTAAACCGCTGGTCTGCGACACGGCTGGTACGTACATCGAGCAGGTCGAACAGGTACACTCCCCGGCGCTCGTCGAGCCCGGCCAGCACTGACGAGTGCTGAATCCTTTGGCTGCACTCTCTCGAGAGTTTGTCCTATGATAGGTCAAAATGAGTTATCAGAGCCTTGTTTAGATAGCTAGAAATTTTAATTTAAACTCTTATAGTATTTTTATTTATATTTAATAATTATTGTTTAATTATGAACTAAGTAGGTTTGATTCGTCTTATGATTTTATAATCAAAGTGTGTAATTAGTTATTTTTTATCTAAATTTAATACTCTATGTAAACGGCTTAAAATTGATGTGATAGAGAGAGTAAAAACACTAACAATTTTGAGATGAACTAAACAAGGCCCAGGGCTGGTTTTTAAAATCGTGACTGCGCCATTAGGTATAAGGACTTTTAGACATCTTGCAACCAAATAGATTTCGGAATTTCATTAATGAAAATTCGAGTACCGTTGCCACCCCTTGTGTTACGTGTAGCAGCAGGAAGCTCAGCCCAGCAGTGCGTAAGTCCAGAAAGAGAGCAGGCCGGCCTGCAAACTTGCAGCCCACATGAATCAGCGAGCCCGAGTCCAACCTCATCTTCGTCTCCCTCCTGGCAACTCTTCACTCTCTTCGGCTCCCCTCCCCATCTCCGCCTCCAGCCAGTGCCCATGGCCACCCCCAGCATCTCCGCCCCGCTCGCCGTCCGCGCCGCCCCCTCCGGCCCCTTGTCGCCCCCATCTCTCCGTTTCTCCGCTCCCTCGACCGCCCAGTCTCACCCACATCTTCTGCCTGGGTATTCGTGTAGGCGGAATGGAGGCAAAGCACGATTTGGTCTCCGAGGTGAGGTTTCTGCGCATCGCTTGCCCTTTTTTTCTTCTTCCCTTATTACGAATCGGATAGAGCCAGCCACACCACCCAGGGAAGGCTGAGTTGACCAGGCGAGACCACTTGTTTCGTTTGGTTTTAAATCGACTGGACAATTAAGAGATTAGGGCCGCAGGGTTGTATTGCTGCTGCTGACCTGTTGTCCTTATATTACTCAAGGAGCAGTACAATTGTTATCTTGCAACACAATTGTTAGGTGCCGCAGAGCATTGCGTGGATTGGTTGCCTACTTTGGGATCGTTTGGTTTTGTAGTTGCTTAATTTTTATCAATCCTTTGATAAGTCTCCATTGGCTCATTGCCGGCCTCTCATAGGAAGAGCATTGAGCAGGTGGTGGGATTATATCATAATTCATTCTGCATGAGTAGATTGCACACATTTCACCACAGTATGAGCATTTTGACTAGTACAAAATAGGAACACGACCATGTAGTTGAAAGGGACTTTCATGTTGAATATGCATTAATTATGTTAGGCACAACCATGTAGTTCTACACTCTGGCCTGAATACGCAAAGCTTGACTTTTTTAGCAGGGTAGTAAACACAGATAATGCAAATATTGCACTGGGTATTGTTTGAACCAATTTTTTGTCTATTCCTTTTAGGCATGGTATTTTTCCGATCACTTAGCATGCTTTTGCATTATTATTTTGTTCTGATATGTTGAATTCTTATCTCATGCAAATTATATACGCATAGGATTCCAATCTGTATCACATGGTGTTTCTTCACAACAGGCTGAGAGGATACGCTGCCATTCATCTCTCAGGTACATATTTGTAATTACCATTATGAATTGGGCTGCTAAGCAACCTGTCTGTTTTATTGAGGCCATGACGTGTATTAGAATTTTTTTCTTTCACCCAAATAATATTACATATTTCGGGATTTCATTGTAACATGATCAATGATTTTGGATAGGCAAAACACAATAGTTGCATCTGAGAATGAAAATCCACCTTTAATGCCGGCAATCATGACTCCTGGTGGCGCTCTTGATCTCGCAACTGTACTACTGGGAAATCGTGTAATCTTCATTGGTCAATATATTAACTCCCAGGTGGCACAACGTGTGATATCACAGCTTGTCACACTTGCTGCTGTCGATGAAGAGGCTGATATTCTGGTCAGTATATCCATTTGTTATGCTGCTGGTTCTAGCATATCCTCGTTTGTTGTTCTTTATGATCTTCTGCCATCTTTTGTATAATTCATATTCTTTTTTTCAGATATATCTTAACTGTCCTGGTGGAAGTCTATATTCGATCTTGGCGATTTACGACTGCATGTCCTGGGTAAGTCATCTATATTCTGTATCTTTTCTGATCTAATACTGGGACTGTATTCTTAAGTCATACATTTAGAGCATCAAGATTTACGATTTTGGCACCAGAATCTATTTACAATACTAAGCATTTTTCTTCTGTTTCATGCATGCTCCTTACCTTATGTGTAATTGCTGTGTTGTTTTACTATTATTCTAAAAGCTTAATCTGCTTATCATATATTGGTAGCACAACATTATACATTTGCAAGGTTTGTATCCATGTAAAGAAACCCCTCTCACAGCTTGGCCAGGAGTGAGGCGGTGGTGTTTGTAAGGGGCTGATATTTTTCTCTCTAATTCTCTATAATGCAATGATACGCAGATCTCCTGTGTATTCAAGAAAAAGGTTTGTATCCATGTCATCTTGTTTTAGCAGTGTTCATGCTACTTTCTTTCATTTTTGCTTTGTTTTGCATTAGTTGTTGTCCTTCTAGGGCATTCGCTAAAATGCTATTATGTTCATTTATTTCATTTAGCTTTCTAGTTGTTACCTTGCATGTTGTAAAACAATGAGCTTTGCTAAGTCTAAAATAAGAGGAAGATTCTCAACAACAACAACAACAACAACATAGCCTTTTGTCCCCAACAAGTTGGGGTAGGCTAGAGATGAAACCCAAAAGAGACCAGGAAACAAAGGACACATAGAGGGTACAAAAAAAAAAATTACCGTTCAGGCACGTTAATTGCTAGTCTCCAAGCGCTCCTATCCATAACTAAATCCTTAGGGATATTCCACTCCTTAAGGTCTCTCTTAACCGACTCGTTCCAAGTCAGTTTAGGTTGACCTCTACCGTTCTTTACATTATCGACCCGCTTTAGAACCCCACTACGCACCGGCGTCTCAGGTGGCCTCCGTTGGACATGGCCAAACCATCTCAACCGGTGTTGAATCAATTTCTCCTCAATTGGTGCCACCCCAACCCTATTCCGAATATCATCGTTCCGGACTCTATCCCTCCTTGTGTGCCCACAACACTATCGCAACATACGCATCTCTGCTACACTCAATTGCTAGATATGTCGCTTTTTTGTAGGCCAACATTCAGCACCGTATAGCATCGCCAGACGAATCGCTGTCTTATAAAACTTACCTTTTAACTTCTGAGGCACCCTTTTGTCACAGAGGACGCCTGAAGCTTGACGCCATTTCAACCAACCGGCTGAGATTCTATGCCTAACATCTTCATCGATGTCGCCATCCTTTTGTAGCATCGATCCTAAATACCGAAAAGTATCCTTCTTGGCCACCACTTGCCCATCGAGACTAACGTCTCCCTCCTCATTCCTAGTCGCGTTGAAGTCACACTTCTCAAAAAAAAAAAAAATCCAAACATGGCAGCAGAGTATGCTTGGTGCCTTGACTACAGTAATACTGCTCTTGCACCACATGCCAAGTGTTACAAGCTGCTCTCCATTGCCTAATATATATTTATCTTGCCAGAAGAGTCTACTATAACCAGGTTATGTTCACCATGATTTTGGGCATGCTATTGTCTCAAGACTAAAAGAAATAATTGTTTATGTTAAGACATTTTGTGTATTCATTCCATATGTACTGATATATGCATTTTGATTTGATGTGTCATCCACTGGTATTTCATTTCCTTGTTTTAAATTTACTTTATAATGTTTTTATTAAATCTAGTGATATACTCATAAGATTTGATTCATTAGTTTCCTCTTGCATTTTATATTTACAGTACACCAAAGATCTGCATGTGCAATGGCATTTCCTTCCATTCTGATGTCCTATGCTGATGCATGAAACATGATTTCTGTTATAACAAGCAGATAAAGCCCAAAGTTGGGACAGTGTGCTTTGGTGTTGTTGCCAGTCAAGCAGCAATCATCCTTGCAGGCGGCGAAAAGGGAATGCGCTATGCAATGCCAAATGCGAGAGTAATGATTCATCAACCTCAAGGTGGATCGGAGGTATGACTGTTGGCTTTCTTATATTTGATTGAAGTAGTGAGACGAATTTCTAGTTTGACAATTACCATCTTTATTACCTCCTCTAGTTGTTGCACACCCATCTTGCATTTTATTTTGATACAAGCAATTGAATTGCGTGCAGGGTAATGTGGAGGAGGTGAGGCGACAGGTTGGGGAAACCGTCTATGCTCGTGATGTAAGCATTTAGCAATTGTGAATGATTGATGTATTTTCGTCATTACATTTTCTCTCACACTGGCACACTGCCAGCGATGCTAAGAAACAAACTAACTCCACATATTTTTGTTTCTAAGGTCTGATTAAAAGTTCATGGTCATTCTGGTTGCAGAAAGTTGATAAAATGTTTGCTGCTTTCACTGGGCAACCACTTGACATGGTGCAACAGTGGACAGAGAGGGATCGGTTCATGTCTTCTTCAGAGGTATTAACTTGTCTTGCCTATGTAGAAGGGCAGAAAAGTGCAAAGTAGCAAATTTCTCTTTTCGAGCTATTACTGATGTTTCACCATTTGCAGGCCATGGATTTCGGATTGATTGATGGCTTACTGGAAACAAGATACTAGAGAAGGGACACAAACCCGCATTTTATTAGCAGACTTGAATGCTGCAGAACTGGAGCTGAGGTTAGATGTTGGCTGCCCATCTTTTTACAGGAGGTGCATACCGAAGAGCAAGATTCGCCGTTGTGCATACATAGAGCTATATATGTTGATCGGTCACTCTTTAGACTACGACTTTCCTTGCAATGCATTTGTAGCCGTAACATTCGCCAGATTATGTTGGCCCATAGGATGCCCTTGTCATGCACTCACGCTAAAGCTATGAACACTGTTTACCGTAGGCCTAGGTGATCTTTGCGGATGGGAGAAAATTGTCATTTTGATATATAAGCAAGCCAGTAGACACATCTGCAAAGTTGTACCCCAGGAATTTACTGTGAGATCGTCCCATGATTTTTATGTGAATAACTATGTTTCACAAACATGTTTTTACAAGTGTTAAAATCAGGTGGTCCCTGCACACTTAATGTGGAATCAACGAGAAACTGGACGAGAATCGATCATACTTATTTTTCTGCAGTCTGGTCAGATTTGGGCGTGCCTCTCAGTAGTTCATGCAAGTTGTGAGTGTGAGTGCTTAGTATATCAAGGCCTCAGTTTTAGTTTGGCTCTAGGCCCGATTAAACTTAAGACCTAGTATATACTCCGTACTTTGAATCATCTCGGTTTGTTTCCATATAGAGATTTTCTTTTTTAACTTTCCATATAGAGGACTAGAGATGAATTTCTAGGTGTTTCATGGAGAGAGGGAAAGATGGACTCGACTTGTACCTTCAAGGTTCATAGCCATGCATCGCAGATAATCAGGACTGTTATTACCATGGAGGTTCTTCCTTCTCCCGAACAGATTTTGCAAGTAAATGCAGTGCTGGATCATGGAGAGAGACAGACATGGACTTGTACCTCTTCAAGGCACATCAGCCATCGTGGACATTCAGGACTGTTAGCATGGAGATTCTTCCTTCTCCCGAACAGACTCTTCATCTATGTATTTATAAATGGACGCGCTGGATCTGGATTTGTTTGTTAACCTGCGACGATCTCTTGCGGTTGCGGCGCGCCTGAGTTGTCAATTACGATCACCAGCCCTGGCGACTTTTCCACGACCACCGAGATCAAGCTGGAGACGACGACGACATCACCGAGAGTGCAAAGATGGCTCAAGATCCCGTGGACATAGTCGCCGATGAGGTCGACAAGATCAGCGGGCTCCCGGACGATGTCCTGCTTGACATCCTGGGCAGGCTGGCCATGGCCGGCGACGTCCACACCGTGGCGAGGACCTCCATCCTCTCACGGCGGTGGAGGTCCCTGCCGTGGCCGCAGATCCCCACCGTCTCCCTCGACGTCGGAGAGTTCTTCCGCTCGGACGACGATGACCGCTCGGGCGACGACGGGTGGCGAGTCTGGCGGAGCCGCCGCCGCCGGCTGCACCCCTTCGCGGAGCAGCGCGAGGCCACGGCGGGGTTCACCGACGCACTGGCGCGGTTCCTGGACGCCCCGCCGAGCGCGCGCGTCATCGAGACGCTGAGACGTGCGCCGCGTCGGCGAGATCATCGGCGCCACAGCCGACGCCGGCGCGGTAAATAATAAGACCGTCGAGCTCGAGCTCGTCACCGAGATGGCGATGGCGAGCATGCCGTTGAAGTGGGACTCGTCGGACGCGCGGACCAAGCTCGGCTACGGCGAGCGCTTCAGGCACTTGGTGCAGGACTGCCCCGGCGCGTTCCGGTCGCTGAAGAAGCTCGCCCTGCAGCACCTGTGGTTCGACGACCCGGCCGAGGTGAACAACCTGGTGCGCGGCTGCCACGCTCTCCAGCACCTCACCCTGACAACCTGAGGCCTGTGTCCGAAGGCATCGCTGCTGACCATCGAAAACAACGAGCCTGTTCCTCGGCTCCCCGTGCTGACCATCGACGCGCCGCAGTCGCGGCTCCAGACTCTGGTGTGTAACTGCTGCTTCATGGGCGGCGCAGGTATGGGTTCAACCAGAACGTCCTAGTAAGCAACTCAGAGATGCAATGGGCGGCCTAAAGGCTCTGCGTCTGTGGAATATCTATCCTGGGTGCAATTATTTCTTACAGACAGCGTTCCTGCTGGAGACTCTTGAAATCAAGGTGCGTATGCATGCTAAACCGCACCTTGATTTCAAAATTCAAATCTTGTTATCTTTGACTGATTATTAGTCTAACAATATAAAAATAATTATAGCACAATAGTGGTAACATTAGATTTGTCTTTATAAATACTTTCTCATAATCTCATGATACTTTTGTTTTTTGCAAATTAACGGTTAAGTATGATCTTGAAGACCGCACCAAGTCAAAGCATGTCTTATATGTTGAGACGGATTGAGTAATTTAATGCCTTAGTCTCTATCTCTCTCTCTCTCTCTAATAACTTGCATGTTTTATGTTGTCCATGGTGATGGTGTACAGATATGTAGCCACATATGTGAGCTCAGGACGAAACGACGCAAATACGCGATGCTAGCACGGAAGCCATCTCCTGGATTCAGGCACCATCACCTGAAGCAGCTCTCCTTCCACCGCGCCTTCCATGCAGAGAAGGACCTGCCGTTTGCGAGACGATTCATGATGCTGGCACCGAACATGCAGGCCGTCACCTTGGGCGTCAGGTCTCTCGAGTGTCCTGAATGCTTGGCCGCCCAGCGTATGCATCCAGACTTGGCGGCGTCGAGGCTGAGGTTTGCGGAAGGCAGTGAGCATGCGGAGGCCCTCGTCAGGGCGCTCAAGGATGGGATCTGTAACACCCATGGTATTAAGCATGCATTATCTTGCATATTATGAGCATAATTATCTTTTTGCATAGTCATTGTTTACATGAAATGATAAAATAAAATATGTGCTTGTTTTGATTTGAACTAGAGTTATGTGATAGGTTGCTTGTTCGGGGTTGAGTGTTAAATAAAGTTTGTAGAGAAAATTATTTGGAGCTTCTTTTGATTTTAAATGGATTTTAAATTTCTATTTTTGAATTTCAAATTCTAGGCAGAATTAGGCTTTGATGTTTAAAAGTGAAATGTTCTACTCTTTGAGAGAAACATTTCATCTTTTAAAAGTTTCTTCAAATTCGACTTAATTTTTGAAATATGGAATAAATTAGTTCTGCACGAATCTTGGCGCAGTGGGACCCACCCGTCGGCCTCCTTCTTCCCTCTCTTCTTCTTCCGCGCGCCGACGGTGTCCGTGCCGACACCGGCCGCGTGGCGTCCGTACGCCGGGCGACGCCGCTGCCCGCTGTTTGGCCTCCCCATCCGAGCGCCGCTCGCCCCCGCACTCGGCGTGGCCCCACCGCTCGCCCACGCGTCCCTCGCCCCGGTCCCGCATCGCCTGCCCGTGCGCCACGCGCACGTCGAAGCCCGACGCCATGGCCCTGCCCTCCGGCCGTTGGCTCACTTCAATGCGTCTCGACCGCGCCTCTCGCCTTCACTCTCCACCCACCACCACCAGACGCCCCTCCTCGCCTCGCATTTCCCTCCCCGAGCTCAAGCGGACGCGGAACCCGCCATTGCCGCCGCCCAAAGCTCGCATCGTCACCGCACCTCATAGCCCTGCCATTTTCTTCCCAGAGCTCGCCAGTAGCTCCGCCGTGGTGCGAGGCACACCATGCGCACACTCCCTGCCCCAATGACCTAAGTAGAGGTTGAATCGACCATTTCCCCCTTCGCCGGCCATGGCCGCCTCGACCGCCGCGTGGTCCGCCATGACCAGCAACCCCTTTCTCCCTCCTTTATCTTGCGCATCGTGGTCGCCTGCATGAGTAGAACAGGTTGGTGTAGTTTATGGGATCGATTAGGGTTAGGGTTCGTCGGATTTTGGCTGACCGCCGTCGCGGGTCGCGCCGCCGCTCGCCGGCATGCATCACCGTCGTCGTTCCGGCCAACATCTCTTCACGTTTTCTAGTTAATCCGAGTCGCCTTGGCCTGCTGTGCCCGGTAGGCTAGTCCTTGCGACCCGCCGTGGCTCGTGGTGGCCGGCGCACCGCCGACCCTCGCAGCCGTCCGCCGTCGCGCATGGCCGTCGGTCAAAACCGTACTAATAGCATTCATCTTGTACACCGTTGGGTTCGCAAACATTGAGTTGAGTCGAATGGTGGCCGTAGTTTGGCCGGAGACCTCGCCGCCGGCGAGATTGCCGACCGCTGGCGACCTTTCCCCTCGGCGTGAACCGCGTGCGTTATTTATGTTCTTTTTCGGACTTAAGTGCAAAACTGTCAGACACAGAGAGTTTTTTTTAGGGCTCAATTAATTACTAGAAATTCCAGGGTTCCCGGTGCAAAAATGTTTTCTATTTCGTTTTAAAGAATCTATTTTTTAGATTTTTGGTAAAAGCTTTGAAAAATCATATCTCACTCATTTTTAGTCCAAATGAGTTGGTTCAACTTGCATTATTTTTCTTATGAGTAGATCTATGCATGAAAAATATGAAATATGATTTTTGTGATACTTTTCTGTATAGATTTATTTATCCCTATTAAATGCATTTATCTTGGAAAATGCATAAGTAATTCTTTGTTGCTCAGAAAAATATGAATCCAAGTTTGTTAGTCTTCTTATGTCATGCTCTATCGGTGAAAAATATTGAAAGACTATGTCATATGTAAATATTGCCCTGTTTAATTATGGTGCCTTTTCAAGTAGATGATAAATAGTTCATAATAAATAATATATAAGTGATTTATGCATGAAACTTTTTGGAGAGTGTTTTGATGCTAATCTAGAGCTAAGAATGTTCTGAGATCTGTTGTTTGATATTTTTCTATGTACAAAGTATTTTATACCCATTAAATTATGCTGCCTTGTCATTTTGTGTAGGATAAAATACTTACTGTTTTGACCTGAAAATTTTATGGTAGTCTACATTAGGCATGCTTAAGATTCTGTAATTTTTACAGAATTTTCTGAGTAATGTAAGGTCATGTTGCAGTTCTGCCCTGATTTCTCTTAATAATTAATAATGCTTTAAGTTATTATTTCATGTGTATAATAATGCTTTTTCTGATATTTATGATAGGTGGAATCTGTTATTGGTTTTGGTTCAGTAGAGGGTAGTGTGTAAAACAATAGTTGTTTATAATTTCTTTTAATGTGTAAGTAAATTATAATGTGAGGCTTGTATAAGATTTGATTGTAGAAGAGAATGCAGATGACATATGCTTATCCCGCGATTTTCCCGAGTCGAACTTTCGGTGATCTGTAGCTCACTTTAGCGGGTGAGTGTGGTTTGTATCAGGAATACCCCACCAGTTGGTTAGTAATCGATTATAATCGCCATCGTTCCTGGACAGTGAACACTTGACTTGAACAGCGGCATCGTAGTAATAACTTGAACAAAAAGATGAGGTGGTTGAGGCGTGATGTTGAAAGACACTCAACCAGAATTGGTTACTATTCTTGTTGAATAATTATTATCATGCTTGTTTAGTACAGGTGCTAATTTAGCATGATAAGGTTAATCAAATTAAAATACAATGCTAGAAGGTTATGATCAAATCTTTCTTTAATGCAAGCTTTTTCGCAAATAAATGAGTCAGATATTCTACTTATCCAGCCTTGCATACTCCTTGGAGTCAATTTATTTTTAGTTTATGACGGGTAAGTCTAGCTGAGTACATTCTCGTACTCAGGGTTTTATTTCCCTGTTGTTGCAGATGGTGAGATGTACTATGGCTATTGCCAGCACTGCTTCTATCCCGCGTGGGTGATGATTAGACCTTGGGCATGGTCACTCTACTCTACCTTATGCTTTTGTTGGATATTGACCGAGGACCTGGCACTGTATTTGAACTGAGGGTGTGTGTGTGGATTTGAACTAAATCGCTTCCGCTTTATTTCGAATTTGAACTTGGGTTGTAATAACTCATTTCGAACTCTGATGTTTTAAACTATGTGCGAACTATGTATGTTGTGAATGGTGACGGCTAAACTTATTACGATCTTAGCTATGCCAAAAAGTTAGAAATCCTTCAAGATTTCAGGAATGACTACCGGGTTTATTAGGTCTCAATCATGTACTTTGCTATCTTAATGGCGAATTATGTGCTTATGCTCTAATAAATTGGTCGGTTCTGTCACAGCTGACATCGGAGCAAGGTTTAGCGTTACTATTCACAAGTATTTAAAATGAAAGAGTTTTTATTTGCGAAAAGTATTTATAAAATGTATAGCTATACATAGGTGTTCAAATCTATGGTTTCAAAAATTTAGAGTGTGCCAGTGGTCATATCCTTTATGCCCAATAAGAATTCAGGTGGCTTAATTAAGTACTAACTTGGGAAATTGTATCATATTTTCTGTTTTGTCGTTGCCTATACAATGACGGAGTCGTATAGGTGTCATTCACTTGAGTGGTAATGTATGGATCAAATTGCCTCTACGCCCTGATAAGTGTGAGTTGTGAGAGCATGATTGGATGCAATGCCAGTCTAGGGGAGTGCTTATTGATGCCGGATTATTCACATGTTGCACATATGTTTATATAAAGGTATCCCATGTTGGGACCGTCTTCTAGCGGTGACGTCTTCTGCGTGACTTGTTGGGGTAGTAAGTAATCGGTGTTTTTCACCTTGTTCGGGAGGTGCGTGAATTTTTACGTCGAATTGCATTCATATGTGATATGGGCTGAAATGAATTTTCTGCAGGTACACTAACCGCGTGAACGGTAGAACAGAGTAGTTACGTATAAATGAGAGAACGATGTATGCCACCGCATAGCACATTAGATTATTAGTTCGTGAGGACGTATGTAACATGCATGCATCATGGTTAAAATTGCTCATTCATACATTTCATGGTTCCTTCCCTTATAAATAAATTATCTTATTTCTTTGAAATTATAAACTCATAAGATATACAACTTTTGGACAGATGCCAAGAACCAAGCAGACTGCTCGCAAGTCCACTAGAGGAGGAGTGTCCCGTGGTCCTTTGGCTGTCCGTGAGTCGGCGCCAAGGGAGTTGGACACTTTTCTTGAGGAGCACGCCATGCCTAGCCTTCTTTGGAGGATTCTCTCCAATGCTGGGTACACGGTGGGCATAGAGCCTCACTACTACTGGGACAAGGATGACTTGGTGAACTATGGAGAGGCTCGGGTGGAGGTAGTTGTCCCACCTTTGGGCAGTGACCCCCACTGGATTGGGTGGCGCTGTTTTGGTGCAGGCAGGACTGCCAAGACGGGTGTCACGTTTGTAGCTTTTGACGTGGTGGAACACCTGATGGAGGAGATCCCACACCAGCTTGCCCAGGCTTTTCCTGGTGTGTTTCCCTTTGCTAACCACCTTTCTAGGTGGCCACATGCTGAGGGAAAACCACTGGAGGCAGGTCCTGAGGAGGCGCGGGGCAGCGACACGCCTGCCATGAGTGCTATGTTTGCAGTGATGAGGGCCTATGTCAGCATGGAGACTAAGGCACTTTGTCTGAGTGAGGAGTTCAAGGAGGCTCGAGCTGATGCACGCAAGGAGAAGCGTGAGTTGACACGTGAGCTTCAGCGCTCATGAGAGGAGGTAGCCCGTGTGTCTTAGCATCGAGACAAGGTTGTTCAAGAGAGCCAGAAGATGGCTCAGACTAGGGATGAAGCCTGGTCCGAGCTTTGTCGTCTTAGCATCTGTTAGCAGTAGGTGTTGGAGGAAGTGGAGAGTGTTCGTGCTTACAATGCTAGTCTTCACGAGGAGGTGCACAGGAAGCAGGAGGAGATATGTCAGCTGAGGGCAGCCTTAGCAGCAGCTAGGAAGGCTTTGGACGGTCCTTCTAGTGAGAGTAGCAACAATGGAGAGTAGCCTTGTTGATGATCGTTAGTCTCTAGTTGTTCTTTTGCGCTCTTGTCATGTGGTCATGTAACCCTTTTGCACGCTATTGAGACTTTGATGTAATGTTAGAACATGGTGGTTGATGTGGCGATATCCGTATACCTTTAAAAGTCCAGTGTATGTATGCTGGCAAAATGTGGATGTTATAAGACGCTTTGCGATGGCTCGAAGTAATATTATTAGTGATGTTGTGATGTGAAAATTGGAATTATTGTGCCTCTATTTATTGTGCGAAATTTATTCCCCTTGATAAATTCAGTTTGACATGATTTTTACATTCACCTCTCATTATGACAACATTCACCTAATAAATACTTATTGCTGAAATATGCAGATGTTGGTTACCCGTAGTGGTTCGGGTGGTAATGGTAGTGGTGGTGCTGAAGAGGGTGCCGATAATACTGCACGTGGTGCACCACCCCCACCTCTGACCAATGCGGAGCAGCTTTTTTCTCAATTCTTGGGCAGCCAGCGCAACGTGGAGCAGCTTCTTCGTGAAAGTTTGGCCCGTGATGTTCGTCAGGGTCCTCAGCAAAACCAATACAGCAGCTTCAAGGATTTTCAGGACACAAAACCTCCTGTATTTAAAGATGCTCCTGAACCGCTTGAAGCAGATGAATGGCTCAACACCATGGAAGATAAATTTTGTCTTCTAAGGTTAACAGAAGAATTGAAAGCGGAGTATGCAGCCCATCAACTTGAGGGACAAGCGGGGACGTGGTGGAAGCAGCATCGCACCACCTTTCAGCAGGGTGTTCCTATTATTTGGGACCGCTTTGTACGTGCTTTTCGGGGGAATTTCATTCCTCCAAGTTTGATGGCTATGAAGAAGACTGAATTTCTGTCACTTACTATGGGGACTCGTACAATGAAGGAGTATCTGCACGCCTTCAATACTTTAAGTCGGTATGCTCCGGAGTTTGTTAACAATGATGAGAACAAGATAGCTAGTTTCAAGAGAGGCTTGAGTTCCAAGTTGATGAAAACCATGAGCACTTCCGCCCGTGTTACTTTCAATGATTTCCTGAATGATTGTATTATGCAAGAAAACAGTAACAATGTCCATGCCGCTGCCAAGAATCGCAAGAGAGCCCATGATAGAGGTGGTTCTTCTCAGGCAAGAGCCCCACCTACCTTTCGTACGTCGTATCGTCCACCTATGTCTGGGGCAAGGTTCAGGCCCCCGCAGCAGAAAAGACATAACCTTTATCCAGCTCAGAATCCACAGAAGCATCACAAAGCATTCAAGGTTCCTGCTCTACAGGGGAAAGCAGGACAGAGCAGCGTGACCGGTGCTAACAAGACACCTGTTAATGGACCCTACTATAACTACAACCAGACAGGGCACTTTGCTCGTTATTGCCCTTTTCCCAAGAAGCCGCAGGCCCCATACCAAGCTCATGTGCACAACACCTCTATTGAGGAGATTCTTGCTGGTGAACCAGTGACTGCGGGTATGTTTTCTATGAATCAAATCCCTGCCACTATTTTATTTGATTCTGGATCATCGCATTCTTTTATGAGTCAAGCATTTGCACAGAAGCATGATCAAAAGATACTTAAATTGAGTATTGAATTCAAGGTTAGTTCAGCTGGGTCTGATATAACTACTAAGCAGATAGTTCAGGGTGCAACTTTAGATCTAGACAAGTGGAGGTTTCGGTTGAACTTGATAGTTCTACCTGGCTTAGGAGTGGACGTGATATTGGTGATGAGTTGGATGAAATTCTGGGGTGTTGTGATCGATACAGGTAATAGGATGCTATCTATCAGGAATTCTCTTCGGGAGGGTACTTTTCAAGTTCCGTTACCCCGAAAGTTTAAGCTGGAGAGCGTATCCTATTCTAGTCATGTGACCTCTCTTCCCAAAATTCCTATCATGTGTGAGTTTTCGGATGTTTTTCCTGAAGAGCTTCCGGGTCTTTTACCCGATAGGGATGTTGAGTTTCGCATTGAGTTATTACCTGGCACCGCCCCAATCTCTAGGAGGCCATATCAGATGCCACCAAACGAATTGGCAGAGCTTAAAAATCAGTTGAAAGAATTATTGGATAAGGGTCTTATTCGCCCTAGTGTGTCGGAATGGGGTTGTCCTGCTATCTTTGTGAAGAAGGACAAATCTCTATGGATGTGTGTGGATTACCGTCCACTCAATGCTGTGACCGTCAAGAACAAGTATCCGTTACCCCGTATTGTATTTGACCAGTTATCCAAGGCGAGAGTGTTTTCCAAGATTGATCTTAGGTCTGGTTACCATCAGATCAAGATTAGACCGGAAGACGTGCCTAAGACCGCTTTTTCTACCAGATATGGATTGTATGAGTATCTTGTTATGTCTTTTGGCTTAACAAATGCTCTTGTATACTTCATGTATCTGATGAATTCGGTCTTTATGCCTGAGTTAGACAAGTTTGTTGTGGTGTTTATTGATGACATCTTGGTGTACTCGAAAAATAAAGAAGATCATGCCGAGCATCTAAGGATTATTCTAGAAAGGCTTAGGGAACATAAGTTGTATGCCAAGTTTAGCAAGTGTGAGTTTTGGCTTAAGAAAGTTCAATTCCTTGGCCATGTTCTATCTGATGAGGGAATCTCAGTAGATCCGAGCAAAGTACAAGAGGTTATGAATTGAGAAGCACCAACTTCTGTGCATGAAGTTCGGAGTTTTCTTGGTCTAGCCGGATATTATCGTCGTTTCATTCAGGATTTCTCGAAGATTGCCAAACCTATGACAAATCTGTTGCAGAAAGAGAAGAAGTTCATTTGGACAGAAGAGTGTGAAACGGCTTTTCATACCTTGCGGGAATCGTTGACCACTGCTCCTGTTCTTGCGCAACCAGATTTAGGGAAACCTTTTGATGTATATTGTGATGCATCAAAAACCGGTTTGAGATGTGTGCTTATGCAAGAAGGGAGAGTCATAGCTTATGCCTCACGCCAGTTGAAGAAGCATGAAGTGAATTATTCAACCCATAATTTGGAGCTTGCAGCTATTGTGCATGCTCTAAAAATCTGGAGGCATTACTTGTTGGGTAATTTCTGTAAATTCTACACTGATCACAAGAGCCTGAAGTATATCTTCACTCAACTCGAGTTAAACATGAGGCAACATCGATGGATGGAGTTTATCAAGGACTTCTGATGTTTGTGATAATAATGCTTTAAGTTATTATTTCATGTGTATAATAATGCTTTTTCTGATGTTTGTGATAGGTGGAATCTGTTATAGGTTTTGGTTCAGTAGAGGGTAGTGTGCAAAATAATAGTTGTTTATAATTCCTTTTAATGTGTAAGTAAATTGTAATGTGAGGCTTGTATAAGATTTAATTATAGAAGAGAATACAGATGACATGTGCTTATCATACATGTTTTAAAATCATGTCAATTATCTTTAACTGAGCATTCATTCACCATCAGCATATACCTTTGTATTTACTATGTATTCGTGGTATTCATACGCACCATGCATCATACAGGATCGTCAGAGCTTGAAACGGTAGTTCCCGAAGTACAAGGAGAGAAAGGCCAGCAGGAAGCCTTGGTACAAGGGATAGCAGCAGAAGAGGATCCCGAGGTTGATCTTCCCGAGTGTCCCGACCATCAGCCAAGCTCTTTCCTGAAAGGCAAGCCCCGAAGCATTCTTCCTGTGGTTTGAAAAATATCTAACTTGAATCTTTTACTTGTTTGATGCATTAAGTTATAGGTGTTATTTTATACCGTTGTTGCATTACTTATATTCCTTGTCCACTTGATATAATTCTACCCTGTTAGGTTCAGGTGCGATTATCTGCTTAGTCTTGCTTAACTAGAACGGTAGAAGTCGGGTGATTTCCTGTCATCCGTGAGTTATAGGTGGTGACTCGAAATGGTTGAATACATTGTTATCTTGGATAACCATGTGGAGATAATAAATTGAGACCGGGCGGGATTGGTGTTAGGACTGAACTGGAGGTTCGGTGAGGTTATCCCGTCTGTGTCGAATTAGGACCCCGTCCGTTGTACGTCCTCAATTCATATTGAACGAATGCCTCATATTTAGCTGGAAGGATTAGTCATTCCGACTGCGAAGCCTGGGTTTGGTTTGGGCCGGGAGTCGACCTGCTGTACGCATCGTATTGGAGAAGATGGGGGACCACGGGTTACGCGGAGAGTAAGTCCGAGGTCAGGGTCGCTCTGAATAAGGCAGCCGAGCGGTTCCCAGATACGATGGTACCTGTTGATCCCGCGATTTTCTCGAGTCAAACTTTCGGTGATCTGTAGCTCACTTTAGCGGGTGAGTGTGGTTTGTGTGAGGAATATCCCACCAGCTGATTAGTAATCGATTATAATCGCCATCGTTCCTGGACAGTGAACACTTGACTTGAGCAGCGGCATCGTAGTAATAACTTGAACAAAAAGATGAGATAGTTGAGGCGTGATGTTAAAAGACACTCAACTGGAATTGGTTACTATTCTTGTTGAATAATTATTATCATGCTTGTTTAGTACAGGTGCTAATTTAGCATGATAAGATTTATCAAATTAAAATACAATGCTAGAAGGTTATGATCAAATCTTTCTTTAATGCAAGCTTTTTTGTAAATAAATGAGTCAGATATTCTACTTATCCAGCCTTGCATACTCCTTGGAGTCAATTTATTTTTAGTTTATGATGGGTAAGTCTAGCTGAGTACATTCCCGTACTCAGGGTTTTATTTCCCATGTTGTTGCAGATGGTGAGATGTAATATGGCTATTGCCAGCACTGCTTCTACCCCGCGTTGGGTGATGATTAGACCTTGGACATGATCACTCTACTCTACCTTATGCTTTTGTTAGATATTGACCGAGGACCTGGCACTGTATTTGAACTGAGGGTGTGTGTATGGATTTGAACTAAATCGCTTCTGCTTTATTTCGAATTTGAACTTGGGTTGTAATAACTCATTTCGAACTCCGATGTTTTAAACTATGTGCGAACTATGTATGTTGTGAATGGTGACGGCTAAACT
Source organism: Bothriochloa decipiens (assembly GCA_023333625.1). NCBI lineage: Eukaryota > Viridiplantae > Streptophyta > Magnoliopsida > Poales > Poaceae > Bothriochloa > Bothriochloa decipiens. Next base: position 57,015,584 of record CM041635.1, on the reverse strand, counting down.
TATTACGATCTTGGCTATGCCGAAAAGTTGAAAATCCTTCAAGATTTCAGAAATGACTACCGGGTTTATTAGGTCTCAATCATATACTTTGCTATCTTAATGGCGAATTACGTACCTGTACTCTAATAAATTGATCGGTTCAGTCAGAGGATCGATACGTCAGCCCAGATAACATTAATTTTACCTGAATTAGTTTGATGTAATTTAGCTACTGCAGACCGGTTTTATCTAGAATGAAAGCCATCTTTCTTGTTTTAGTTTCAGGCATCCACTGCCAGCATGTCTTAGATACATTATACGTAACAATTAGTGAATCTAGAATAGTCGCTGGAAGTAGTAGTTGACAACGGGCGACAGAACTTGCATACCACATACTGTTATAGCAGATGGCCCTGTTCAGTTGGCAAGTTTCGGCTTGTTTCCTCTCACATAATACTATTTAATCAGCCAAAATATGCTGGCTTATCCATCAGCCAAATAGGGCCGATAGATACATATTTACAATAGCCTAATCTTGAGTACACAGGTCTGGATTCTGGAAACAAGGCTTTGCTTGGTACTTATGACAAATCGGAGTTCTTGCACAGGCAGGTAACCATTGTCCGGATTTAATGCTACTATATGGAACTAGCTAGTATAATATGGTTGCCTGGGTTAACATGACGTGCAATTCAGATGAATCTAACTTCCACATGCTAAGCACTCATCCCGGTTGTTCAAGGAACATGCCACTTGTGCCATTTTAACCTGGACATCATCTTCTTCTGAAGCCGGCTGCTTGTCCTACAAATGCACAGCGTTTTTCATAATAAGGATTGTGCTTAAGGACAGGTTGACAATTAATCCACAATATATAATCCATAAGACAAGCAGAATCTCAAAAAAAGGATCACCTTGAGAAGAGTAGTATCAACTGTAAACTTGATTGCATCAGCAGCAGCTCGAGTTCTCAAGTAATACATCCCTGTTTTAAGGCCCTGGTATCCAACAACAGAAGAATTAATTATCGGGGTTTTCCTTGGCCACTCCAGTCTAACAAACTAGAAAAGTTGCTCCTGTCTCCTCAGAACAAAAAAGACGAAGATCAAATAGTGTTGGATTAATAGTTACCTTTGACCAAGCATGGAAGTGCAATGAAGTTAGCTTCCCAGAGTTTGGTTGTTCCATGTGGATATTAAGGCTCTGGCTCTGATCGATATAGCAACCACGGTCAATGGCCATGTCAACAATAGTTTTCTGCTTGATCTCCCAAACAGTCCTGTGCCAATGATTAATAAACATGTGGAACAAACATGACTGATATAGTTTGAATCCCATGAAACCAGCTAAGATGCACATACTTGTAAATTGCTTTTAGATCATCTGGAATTTCAGTAATTTTTTGGACAGAACCATCCTCATAGATAATCTTGTTCTTTAGAACAGGAGACCAGGCACCCATCTCACTCAAATCATGGAGAAGATGCTTATTTACTACAACAAATTCACCGCTGAAAAAAAAAGAAAACCAATTAGGGAACACCACATGTTAGAACATCAAAACTAAAATAAACAAATATGCTAACCTTAAAACTCGTCGACTGTATATATTTGAGGTGTATGGTTCAAAGCACTCATTGTTGCCAAGAATTTGACTAGTGGAAGCAGTCAGCATAGGAGCAACAAGAGAGTTCCTCAATCCCACCTGAGAAATCATCTCCCTTATTGCTGACCAGTTCCATCTACCGGATGGCACTACATTCCACATATCAGGTTGAAGTATGCCCTGCAGAAGTAAAGAGGTGTACTGAGAACAGGCCATTCCAAAAAAAATATCAACTAGACCATTCAGGTTAATAATTGCTACCATAAATGAGAACAGTTTTAAGGAGCATAAGTTTCAAATCAGTTAAGAGAATGATGATATACAGCCTAACAAGCAAATCACATAAACCAAAGTAAAATGGATACTATCATTATTTGCTGACCAATGAGCACTCCCCCCCCCCCCCCAAACACACACACACAAAAAAAAAAAAGACCAATGAGCGCACATAATTTTCAGAAATTTGTACCAACAAACTACTTTGTTTGAGAAGGTAATAGCTCAGCACAATCAAACATGATATTCGTATAAATGTTGGACATTATTCTAAACTTCACAGACAAACCTTGCTGGCAGGGCTCCCAGCATATGTTTCATAAGGACCTTCTTTTGCAGCAAGTTCAGCAGAAGCTTTCAGCGAGTGATAATAAATAGTTTCAAAAATATCTTTATTTAACTGCTGGGCCTGGAACAAAATTTCATTGTATTACATATCACAGTAAAGTACAACATGGCATAACCACAATTTCCAACTTGCAAAATGTACCTCTGGTGAATCAAATGGCATCCCAAGTAGAATAAAAGTATCTGCCAAGCCTTGAACACCTATCCCAATTGGCCTATGCCTCATATTTGACCTCCTTGCATTCTCAATTGGATAATAGCTAATATCAATGATTTTGTTGAGATTACATGTAACAATCGAAGTAATCTGCCATAGCCGACATTATGTAAGTATTATTCAGACTGGTAAGACAGAGCATGCATCTATATGAAATGTAAGATAGACAAACCTCAGCTAATTTATCAAAGTCAAAGTATCTATTTTTTGATCCTCTGCTACCAACAAGCTTAGCTGGATGAGACTCTATAGGAACACCCTGAAACATGTGCAAAGTGTAAGGTACACTAGTTATAACTAACCAAAATTGTTGGGAAAAAATCAGCATGTACCTTTTCCCTCACAAAACGTGGTAAAGCAATTGACGCTAGATTGCACACAGCAGTTTCATCAGGACTTGTATACTCAATTATCTCAGTACACAAGTTAGAGGACTTAATTGTGCCAAGATTCTGCTGGTTACTTTTTCTGTTGCAAGCATCCTGCACATCATCACATTTTAGAACCAGACCTTTGGATGTTTCAGTAAGAACAGGCACACCGCACACGTGGTAAAAGAATGGAATATTTAGAGGGAAAATGCAAAATAATTGCATCCTTATGAAATAATTAAATAAATACCTTGTAAAGCATATGGTGTTCCAGTTTCTATCTGTGCCTTCAAAATATCAAACCAGAGGGCCTGTGCTGCAACCACTTTCTTTGCCTTGCCCTGAAATCACATAGCTGAGTCATCAAACATATCAAGATGAAAAAAATTGTATATCCAGGTCCAGCATCCAGCTTACTTCTCTTTCATATTTATGGTACAGATTCTGAAACTCATCACCCCAGCAATCAGACAACCCAGGAGCTTCACTGGGGCAAAATAGCGACCACTGTTCATTACGTTGTACCCTTTCCATGAATAGATCAGGAACCCACAGAGCATAGAAAAGATCCCTTGCACGATTCTCTTCCTACAAATTGCACATAACAAGAAACTTTTCACAGATGGGTAATCGAATATAATAGCATGTCAAACATTCAAAGCACATTCCTTATAAGTACAGTATGAAGATAATAATCAATCGCCAAAAAGTTTTCAATAACAGCTGACTAATTTTCAAGAATGTGTGTTATTGTTCAAGAACTTTTACCTTTCCATGGTTATTTCTTAGATCAAGGAACTCAAAGATATCAGGATGCCAAGGCTCCAAATAAACAGCAAATGCACCTAAATGTAAGTTACCTGTCAGAAATCCTGACAATCCTGTAAATAGGGTCCAGTCTAAGTTATCGATGCTCCTTACCTTTTCTTTTGCCCCCACCTTGATCAACATAACGGGCAGTATCATTGAAAACACATAGCATAGGAACAATTCCATTAGAAGTTCCATTTGTTCCTCGAATGTAACTCCCAGTAGCTCGAATATTGTGAATTGAGACACCAATGCCCCCAGCAGATTTGCTTATTGCAGCACATTCTGAGAGAGTATCATAAATTCCCTCAATACTATCATCTTTCATGCAGATAAGGAAGCAGCTACTTAGCTGCATAACAATACATAGAAGAATGCGGTTAAAGGTACAGTTTAACAATTAACACTGCACGATGAACATTATTTTTGTAGAAAGTAGCAGTACTTGCGGCCTTGGTGTGCCAGCGTGGAAAAGGGTTGGGGAAGCATGAGTAAACCAACGCTGAGACATCATGTGATATGTTTTGATAGCAGATTCAATATCATCCTTATGTATGCCGACAGAAACTCTCATCAACATATGTTGCGGCCTTTCCGCGACCTTTCCACCAACTTTCAACAGATAGGACCTCTGAAGAGTCTTAAAACCAAAATAATCATAGTCGAAATCTCGGTCATAATTTATCTCACACTCCAAGCGAACAGTATTCTGAAATGATGCAGAATTCGAAGTTTAGTCTCTGTATGCAGCAAATTAGTAAGAAATAGAGTAAGTACACACATGCGCCAACATAAATCATAGGTGCCAATAATTTCAATATGTATATTTAGTCTTTTCCATGGCTTGTTTATAGCATTAAATTACCAAAGAACCATATTGGATGCTAAATACTACTACACCCTTGTAACAACCAATGGCTGAAACCAGAAAGCAGAATCACACAAGCTATATAAACGCCAAAAAGCATAACTCGCCACTAGAGCCGGTGATCCATGTAATTGTGTCTCCCTTTGGTCCTATGGCAACTCGCCACTAGCACTATCGACCTTATAAACTTTTCTAAACTTCTCTTAATGAAGCACGTGCCATGCACGATTTCGAAAAAAAATAAATGCCAAAAAGCATAACTCATGTTTTCCTAAAAATATACTGTTACTTAGGCACTTAGCATGTGCATCACACCTTCATAATGATCTTGAAGACATCATCAGCAATCAGGGGAGCCATCAAACCAGACTTCTCGTCATAATGGGTATATAGAGCCTTTACCCTACATACAGAGGTAAAGAGAACCAAATTATAGACAGATAGTCAAACTCTCCTACTGGAACAGACAAAAACAACACACCACACGTACGTCGCTGAAAAGGACGTCATGGTGTCCTTGTGCAGATTGGAGACCGCGATCCTCGCCGCCAGCTTCACAGCACGGGAAAAGCAAAACGCCAAAAGCAGTCAATAACTGTGCAAGTCGAGTCGCTCAAGCAGCAGACCAAAACATCCCGCAGACGGATGGATCAATTATTTGGGGGCCTTGGGGGGTGGGAAGAAGGAGAGCAGTCACCGATGCGTAGTCGGCGTGCGAGGTGGTCATGGCGGCGGCCGTCTCGGCGGCGAGCTCACCGATCTCGCCGGTGGTGATGCCCTTGTAGACGCGGCACAGACCTTCTGGGCGACGAGGACGGGGTCGCAGTGCTCCGCGCTGAGGCCGTAGCTGAGCCTCGTGAGCCAGGGGCGGATCTACAGGGGGGGCTTGGGGGGCTCCAGCCCCCCCTACAGCTGCTGCATCAAGGGAAAATTAGAGAGGATGAGGGGGGAGAAGAGGTGGATTAAAGAAGGAAAATGGAGAGAAGAGAGGAAGAAGAAGACATTAGCCCCCCCTTGCATCATTTTCTGCATCCGCCACTGTAAGCCGCGCGGTGATCTTGTCGAAGTGGACCGGCTCTTGCCGGCCGTCGCGCTTCACCACGTACATTTTGCGTCACCGCCGCCGCCGGCCTCTCGGGCTCTCCGTCGAACACACCGGGGGCGCCCGACGGAACGAACGGCGCGGCGGTGATGGCCTCGGGATCGTTAAGGGTTGGGGAGGGGCGGAGGGCAACGGAGAAAGGGGCAGCAAGAGGGTTTAATGCCTCGAGAAATCGGTGATTGCGACGTGATTAGATGACAAAGGACGTTTTGGTTTTGAAATGATGTATGGGAGAAGCTAGAACCGCTTGGAAGCGCGGGAGAGGGAAATTTTTGCGCGCGCTCCGCGCTTCCAGCGAAATTGGACAGTCCTTTTGGCGCCTTGGTTGCGGGGTAGGGGATGGATAACGTTTGACGGATGACATAAAGTTTTGGAATTTATTTTGCATGTCAAAACTTTTTTCTCTGATACAGCATCAGTATAAATGATTGTAGTCAATATAGAATAATCTGTATTGTAAGTCCCAGTTGAGTCTTGAGATCAAAGGACGAAATGATCCAGATGAGCTCAAGAGCATTGATGCATGATATAATATATACTCCCTCTATTCCAATCTGTAAGTCAATTTAACTTTTTTAATGTATACATTTTGCTAGCATGTATCTAAATATACAATTTTACACTCTAGAGTATATAGACAGAAAAAATATATAATTTTACAATTCTAGGGTAGAAAAAAAACGGGATACTTCTTTTGGGATCAAAATAGATAATGTTTTTAGCTAATGACCAAGCACTGTTAAAAGTCTCAAATAGGGAAGGCCATTAGTTCGGTTTAAGGCTTTAGATGGGATTATAGCAATTGGCCCGCACAGGAGGATCATGAGTTATGACTGCTGTCTGCTGATGTGGATGAGCAAATGAACCTGCTTCTGACCGGCTGCCATCTGATAATATGGCAATGCCACAGGTTAGTTACATGATGAGTCACTTGTAGTTGTAGATTGAGCTATCAGCGTTCCTAAAAAAGTCCGGGTCTCATGATCCCATCATCAGGGCATCCATTGAATGATAGTGTCCTCTCTGCTGAAGATGTTGATTACAACTGTATATATAATGCTGGAGTCTTGCTGATTGCCTTGCATAAGCTAAGGCTCCTTGCTGACGTGTTGCTGAGCTATAATCCTTGGATGCTCAGGATTAATGGTAGCTCAGCGCTCCACCCTGCATTAAGAGAATATAAGTTCCTATCTGGGACAACAAAATATAGTTTCAACGGGAATGTGAAGTAACAGGTGCATGCAATGTACTGAGTCTCAGATAGGACCCAAGAAGTATGAAGGTCATAGGTGATACAAGATTACAGAATGCAATTCATGATCATCAATAGACATTGCAATTGAATGATGAGAAATAGGTATTTCTGACAACTAATTATTGATTAGCCACTGAACTTGAGAACCCAAGCCTATCATTTTCACAGAATCTATACAATGCTAAGGTCAGATTCAGTGGTCCATTGGTTTCCATATTGCAGCTTTCCTAAATGCCATGTAAGAAGAGAAACAAAATACAGTGCAGTGATAAACGGAAAAAAGGGAACTAAAATTTCAGTACCACAGTTAAGTATAATTTATTTTGATAATTATAAATACACTATGACAGAGTCAAGGTTCTGCTACTAAAAGCAAATTAAACATACCCTACAACTACAATCAAGCTCTTCCAATTTCCAAAATTCACATCACTCCTTGTAACAATTACACCACATGAACTTATAGCAAGTACACTACATTGAGCCAGGACTAGTACTCTAGTGAACCATAATTGAGATCAATAAGCAGGGTCAGGCATTATGGTTTCCAGCTTCAAGTATATCTTTGTACCTTGCATCACACCTGCCCTCCAGTGGAAAACTGCCAACGGACTTCCTTTGGAGCACATTTTGCTTTGCTCATCATATCCTGCCCTCATCTACAATAAAGAAAATCATGGTTTCTCAAATGATCAACTGAAGCTTACAAAATATAAACATGGAAAATAGTACTATGCCCCCAAACTTTTCAACACCCGGTGTTTCTACTGGTGACCTACAACTACAAGAATAATCAGAAATTGGGGATTCAAGATATGCATTCAGTCCTGATTACTGCAATGTTTGAATGATGCGCCCAAATAGCAAAGCGAAGTTTCAACAGCACCCACATGAAAACCAAAAGGCAATTGTGGTTTCCTGTAAAATTCCCGTGTCCTAGTATGCAAATGGGCCTAATGCTTCAGAAATGTTTGTGCATTGTATCAAAGTATACAAAACTTAAAATGCATAAATAGTTTGAAACAGAACATAATGTTTGGTAGAAACTGACAAATAAATATTTCCCCAAACATGTCAAATAAGAAAGACAAACTAAGACTCCTCAGATGTCTCTTCATCTCCACACAATGAGCAACACCTCAGCAGGGTCTGCTTTCAGGAATTGGAACGATGTATAGGAGGTCAATTTCAATCATCACAGGAGTATTCAACCTTAATTAAGAAGAAACATTGCACCATAAAAAAAGAAGAAGCTGGCAAACAAGAGTATCCCAAATCCCAAATATTAATCTAATGAAGAGACGAACTCAGCTCCTCAGATGTCTCTTCATCTCCACATAGTGTGCAGCGTCTCAGGAGCTACTTTCAGGAATTGGAACAATATATAGGAGGTCAATTTCAATCATCACAGGAGTACTCGATCTTAATTAAGCAGAAAAAATTGCAAAAACAAAGAGGAAGAAGAAAAAAAATTGACAAACAAGAGTACCACAAATCCCAAATATTAAACTATTGAAGAATCGAACTCAGCTCCTCAGATGTCTCTTCATCTCCACATAGTGTACAGCGTCTCACAGGAGCTGCTTTCAGGAATTGGAACGAAATTGGAAGTAAATTTGGTCATCACTGGAGAATCCAACTTTAAATAAGTAAATCTGGCACGGCTGTTCTGTGTACCACGCGTTTGCATGAAAAAGAACCAGATTATACAGCCCGAGCTTCAAAGGAAACACTCGGATTCTGAACTAGGAAGTCAGAGGGTCCCCCACTCATTAAGCCACTAAACGCAAAGCATAAATAATAAATCACCAAAAACAAGATCCTCGAGTGGGCGAAATGCCCAGCAAGCTATTAGGTAACGAATCGTTGAAACAGTTCACTGAAGCCATTTAGATTTCAGGTGGGGGCTAGGGTTTGGCCGTTTGGGCATGCAGCAAGATGGTTACGGCAAAGAAAAGGTCGAGGACAACGTGTTGTCAAAAAAAAATGAGGACAACGTGGTACTTCCTTCGTCCTAAGAAGGATGCAATTCTAGCATAGTATCTTATTTTTGTGTTTTAAGTTTGATTAATTATAGATTTAAAAGTATAAATATTTATGATATTAAATTAGTATCATGAGATTATTTACAAAATATATTCTCATAATAAATTAATTTGGAGTCATAAATATGATAATCATTTAGTAAAAAAATTAGTTAAATTTGAACCATTTTAACTGGCACGCAACACGTAGTTGTATTCTTTTTAGGATGGAGAAAGTACCATTTATGTTTCGGGCGAAGGGGTTGTAGCCAAAACAGGACTACAGGAGCCGAAGCCGTTGTGGGCACCTACGCTCACAGGCGGAGTTTAGTGGTGGCCAACCAGGGTGGCGGCCCCCCTTCCTTTATGCTAGCCTCACTACATCTCTATTCACTTCTATTCACTGCAAGTTATTTCGTCGAATCGTTGAGCTAGCTCTGGTGCAAAACATGCAAGACATAGGAGAAGGATAGGTGTATACGACGTAATAAAGAAGAAAAATAGGTGCCTTCTATGTTTAGGCCTTGAAGCTAGCTCGAGAAAGCATGAAGAATTAGCTATAGCTAAGCCTTGTATATAAGATAGATTTGGTCCTGCTCATTACAACGCATTACTCAAGATGCTAGCTATCAGCAAGACACAGATAATATTAACGAGCTGTTCCTAAACCGAACAAGGAAGACAGTCCAAAGACATTGATGCTAGCCGGCCATAGCATGTCGCTGAGTCACCCTAGCAGTCGAGCATAAATTAGCCCCGTCGCTTTTATGTCAAGCTCCGCCACTGCCTACGCTCCCACTCGGGGGGCCTCGGCTCTCGGCAGCCGGAGCACCGTGCACCACCAGTCCACCACAACTGCCGCCGCAAACGAGAAAGAGGCGAGGTCTCGAGGGAGAGACAATACGGAGACAGGACCAAAGGCCTTGGGCTTTAAAGAAGTGAACTGGCGACAGACGGGCCATGCCCCTGGCAATGGCCCATGGACATCTTAAATAGACGAAATTCGCACCATGAGATCTTGCATCTCATTTGGCCACGTGGCCTCAGATTACTGTTCAAATGTCAAAACTCCAGTTCCAGCAAACGTTCTCACGAACCTTCTGGGGGCGTCCTCTTCCTCTGGCACCTTGGGCAGCCTCCACCTGTAGGCTGTAGCACCGCCTCCTTCCACTGGCGTTCGTGAAGCAGCAGATTGGTCCAGCGAGGGGAGCCGGCAAAACACTCAGTGCTGTTGCTGCTGCTGAACAGTGCCTGAATGCCTGGTGCCTGCATGCTTGCGAACCCTCCCTGCCTTTCATTTTCTCGCTTGCGCTGTGGACATGGCCGAGCAGAGCAAAGCTCCATGGCCTCCCGCCAGCGTTTCTTCGCCTCTGGCCATCCTTGCGCCACGCTCACTACCAGCAGCTCCGCGTCCCTTTTCTCCACCTCGCGCCGCAGCCAGCACTCCCCGTCACCGACCTCTAGGCCACCGGAGCGTGCTCGCCGCCGAGCAGCACGGCTCCAGCCCGCCGGTGCTCGTGGCTGCGGGGCTACTGGCCTTCTCCGCCCTCGATTCGCACCTCCACGGCGAGCACCAGCGCCGCCCCTTGCGCCCGCCTGGCCGGAATTACAATTGAGATAAGGCTTATATTTTGTTAAAAAAAGGCTTGTCGGTCCCACCATAACCCCAGCCCAAGTCTACTTTAAAAAACATAGTAATAATTCATATAAAATTGCAAAAAAAAATTCAATTTTGTTAGACTCCTTTTGAGCAAATCTATGCAATATTTATGGTTCATGTGCTGCTTTTTTTTATAAAATTTCTATGGTAAACTATTCAGAAAACATCATTTTCTATATCAAGAAAACTACCTTTGAGAAAAACTGAACTTCTATCTCACATTTATATATCAAGAACACTACCCTTCAGAAAAAAAAAACTGAACTTCTATTTTTCCTCACATTTAGTGAACTCACATGCTTGAGTCCTCATGCTTTTTGACCTTATATGTGAATCCGAGAGAACCTTTAAGATTGTCATGTCGCTTTGGCAAAATTCATATGAGTCAAATCGAACTAGTATTTATTAACGAGAACTACGAAATCATTTGATAAATATATTTATCGGAAGTGCACTAAATAAAAAAATAGACATGAAAAGGTAGCCAATATATTGAAGTCTTTGCTTCATTTTAGATTAGCAATCTTTTAGTATTATATAGGAATATTTTGTGTCAAGGAGTTACAACTTAAATCTAAAATACTTCTATTGTTCATGTAGAGGGTGACCATGGTGAAACGGGTGGACCTTTAATAAATGTTGAAAGCAAGTGTACTTCTAATCCTTTAAAGCTGACGCTGTAGTTGTGGTTTAGGGTTCCCATACTTGCTTGGATAGGCCAATCACTTAATTGTGAGGGCCAAATTTGTACTAAAAATCATACCATAGCCACTCAAACATTCAAAGCAGAACTACCCAAAGCTTTATATTTACCCATACCATGAGTATGTAAAAACAAATTAAGATGGACTCAAATAGTAGTCATATATAGTTCAAACTTTCGTAGAATTCTTCTGGGTATATATTGTAATACATATACATTGATAGCTCTTGATTATACAGGTCTAATCCTTTGCCGCGCCTAATTTTCTAGTGAACAAGAAAATAATTCATTCATCATTTAATGAACTCCCTCCCCTAAAAAAAAATCATTTAATGAACTCCTAAATTTTGCTTTAAAACTCCCTAAGTACTAAGAAAATAATCCATCTTAGCTTCGAAATTCTCGGTCTATACCAGAAATCTTATATCTTGTAACACTCTTCAAATTAACCTCTCACCAGACTTAAAATGGTTTTAAAGATAGTTTTCTCATTCGATAGTTAATAGCAAAACTTGATAAAATAATATCTGATAAGATTCTAAAATTATGAGATAAATATGTCTTCATGATCTAAAAAATCAAAGAAAAATTGTGTATCCACTAGTTTAACTTTGTTTTCTTCTTGGAGGTAATGTCGAAGCCCTCGCAAACTTGGTCTGGTCTTTTTACAAGTTCCGAAGCTCATCACACGACACCTGTCGAGTCTTGCTTGACCTCCACAAATGCTTAACGAGATTTTCTTGACTTTTGTCACAAGTGCTTGAGACCTTTTCCCTCTTACGCTATGATGAGGAGCAACCCGAGTCAAGCATCGGTGTAGCGTGGAGGAGGGGTCCGATGAGTGTGAGCAATGAGCCAATGACAACGGCGATCCGCGAGAAGTAAGACTGGGGATGAGGTGTCATAGGGAAGAGGCCGGGCCCCGGATTTAGCAAACCGATGAACAGGGCTAGAGCTAGTCGTGAGAGAAAATGGAAAGGGGAAGAGAAAAAAAGAGATAAGTGTAAAGTGAGAGAGAAAGAAGACACACTATGACGAGTGAAGCCACTAAAAACTAAAAAGTCGACATCTTATTAATATTAATATTAATATCTCTCTCAATGGAAAATAAGACATTTTAACATCTCTCTCATCTTCTCGGCATTATCTTAGTAGATTCGTATAACTAAGTAAATTCGTCCTATAAAATTGCACCCATAACCAGCACGATCATTTTATTTCGTATACGTTTCTCTCTAACAAAATATTTGCAATTTTAAACACAAACAAGGTGACAATGACAGGTGGGCCCATACTGTTCCATCCAACGTGTCTTCTCCCTTCCATCCCTAGAACTACCCTGCGCTAGCGCGACGCGGACCATGCATCTCGATTATCACCCGAGCCGACCAGCGGCGCCAGGACCCAGAAGGTTCGCTCATGGCGCTCACGTCCACGCTCCCGTTCGCGCCCTCGAACACCTCGCTGTCCTATTCCTCCCGCGCCTCAACCGCCGCCGCGTTCGCTTCTCGTGGGGTCCACTTCGCCGCGGCCGGAAGTAGCGGCGGCGGCGGTGCCCATCCGCTTGCGTGCGCTGCGCCTCGGCGCCGCGGATGGGCTCCTAGGCGGCGGCGCGGAGGGGCCCTGGTGGTCTGGGCGTCGGCCGACTACTACGCGACGCTGGGCGTGCCGCGCGCCGCCAGTAACAAGGACATCAAGGCCGCGTACCGGAAGCTCGCGCGCCAGGTGCTCGACGCTTTGCTCCCTCCCATCCAACCCCACCATTTATCGTCTCACTGGGCAATTGTGTGGTTTTATCATATTTGTTTGAGATTAATGCCATGCTTGGAGTTCGTGCCAATAACAAGTCTGTAGCATAGCATTGTGAAATTGTGAAGTATGGATAGATCATATCAACTCTCATCCAGTCAGGAAGGCCGTTTTTTTCTTCTGAAATCCATATTATATTTTTTTTTTGAATGATGTATCACGTGGTAGAGGGTTAAGGGGAGGGTACCTGCATGCATAACACAAATGGAAATGAAATCAGTTGAAATCGTATGTGTTGCCGTAACGTCCACAGCTTTAATTCCTTTACACTTGCGTTACCAATGCTACAACCAAACAGCACCATAGTTTCAGGGATTTGACATTCACCATTACTTCTTTGCTCTAGTCAGAGATATATGGGCACTTCAATGGTTCTGAATTTCCCAGCTAGTTGCTAGTGATAATTTTGGAGTTTCACCATTGCATTGTAAATCCTAGCCTGATCATCACTTGAATAACTAATGCTCTGGTTCATGGGTATTTCATTGCTAATGATCGGTGGCTAGAGCCTTACACCACCCTAAGCTAATGATCAAAGCCTAGAGCCTTACACCACCCTGAGCTACTATTAGGGAAAGACTTACATATGGGCAATCCTTGTATCACTTAAACAGTTATACCTTATTTTTGGAATCATCAAAATTGATGGGAGGACTTGTAACTTAAGCGGATCGGACGATAAAATGCGTTTTTTTATCGTGCGTGGCATGTGTTGCATTAAGAGAAGATAGAGTACATTTACACGGCCCAATAAAATGTGATTTTGAAGAAGGCCAGACCTTCACTATAAATATTCTTGTGCATATTGCCATAGCTACCCATGTTCTCCTTTCATTTAACCTTGTTAAGACTGAAGCTAAAGCAACATCCTTAGTAGCCTACAATGACCCTCTTTTCAACCAGCATACTTTATCTATTCCATAGATTAGGTTATTGGATCTAAAATACCCCACTTAGCAGGCATTCCATCTTTTGATTCATAGCTGACTGCCTGTTTATCTTTCAACCTACCATGTCTCTAATTTTTGGATGCTCTCAGTACATAGTATAGATTCAGTTTTCTAAATAATGACATCTTCTTTTTTCTCTTTTGTCTTTAGTACCATCCTGATGTCAATAAGGAGCCTGGAGCGACCGAAAAGTTTAAAGAGATAAGTGCAGCATATGAGGTATGCAATTTTATGTTTAAAGGCATGAGGTATCCAATATTTTGCCTAACATGTTCTATCCACTATTCCGATTACCAGATGGTATGATTTAAGCTTCGAGAATAACCTTTTGGCTATTATGAAATTGGCTGAAAACCTCCCGTCATAACAGGCCCTTGAGGTTTCAGTCGATAGCTGGATTCCTGATGCCGATGATTAAAAAAATCAATGCACAGCTTATTAATTGACCAAGTAACATACCATTGCTGTGAATATGTGGCACTATTTCTGAAAATGGTGAATTTCCCATTCAATATTTAACTATTTTTAACATAGTAGACATAATCTACTTTAATGTTAGAAGTTCTTATTCTCTTCTCAATTTCTCACTAGTCTGGTGCCACTTTATATGTGGACTCAATTATGCAAAGTATTTGACCATATTTCTGGTGCTTTGCATCTACAAGTATGGTTAGTGCTGTGCTACTGTTCTTATCCAGTCAACCTGATATTCGGTTGGATGGCGTCACCTCTATCAAATGGTTGTATATTTTTTTTAACTCAGATTATGTACTGTCCATTAATTGATGGATTCATTATTCAATCGGAGATTTGATTCTGGTCTTCTGTTTGCTTCCTTCGGTCATTTTGGAGTACTGAATTTCATTGTTATTAGGTGCTGTCAGATGAAAAGAAGAGGGCATTGTATGACCAATATGGTGAAGCTGGTGTTAAGAGTGCAGTTGGAGGCCCGGGTGGAGCTTACACAGTACTACTTTTCCACTCTCTCCAAAGGGGCAAAGGGCAAAGGGCGTACCCAGTGCCGTAGGCTCCCGCACTGCGGGGTCTGGGGAAGAGAAAATAGCCAGCAGCCATCCCTGCACAAATGTGCAGAGGCTGGGGCTTGAACCCTGGACCTCTTGGTCACAGGCGGTAAAGCTCTACCGCTTGCACCAGGGCCGCCCTTCTACTTTTCCACTCTCTCCCTCTCTCTAAAATAAGAATCACTTTATATCTATATTCATGCAAGTTTTTTAGCTTGAGGATACTAAGTGTTATTAGATCTTGCGATCTTTTTGGTTAACCAAGTTTTCTTTGTTTTCACCGATCTTTTCTTCTATGCAGACCAATCCATTTGATCTGTTTGAGACTTTCTTTGGAGGAAGCATGGGTGGTTTTTCTGGAATGGACCAGAGCGGGTTTAGGACAAGCAGGCGAAACACTGCTGTTCAGGGTGATGACATCAGGTTTGTCGCCACTTGCAAGATATGTTGAAGTGAGATGATACTTAAGATTGGTTGTGTTTCTTTTTGAAAAATGTTTGCAAATATAATTTTTAATTCACTGCTAATTTTTGTAGTTAGTATCTGTAAAACCTCAAATATGCAGTGTTATTTGCCTGAGTGTAAAATGCTGCGTGCACTATTTCATTATTTGGTACGGCCATACTGGAATAAGCAAAATGCTTGGATCCCCAGAATAATAGGCTGCTTGGTAAAACAAGTTGTATCCTTCGTTCCATCCTTATATAAAATTTTGAGATATTTGTCTGTCGCCTGTTGGTTCCGAATTCTAGTAGCCACACAATTGCAACCTGTTTTCCTATACACTCAATCTCGGATTTCTACAGCTTTTGCCTGCAAGACTGCAAACAACACATCTCATCAAATACTTCTAGAATAATGCAAATGCAGCATACTTTATAATTTCAATTATGTAGGCTAGAACTGGGTGAAGTGGGGTGGGTAGGTTGGGGAGCAGTCTGTTCTTGCATGCCTTTTCTAGCGCTGTTTGGTTTGTTTGTCTGTGTGTATCCTTTTTTTTTGTATTATTTGCAACCCGATAAATATATCAAATGCTGCAATTGCTGCTAGTTCTGCTACATTATGTGTTTTGTGCTCTGCTACATTATTTGTTTTGTGCTCTCTAACAAAACAGTTACAGGACCAGTGTAATTCCTAAAATGACACAAATTTATTTGATCAGATATGATGTGATTCTGGGGTTCACAGAGGCGATATTTGGAACAGAGAAAGATATTATATTATCTCATTTGGAAACATGTGATACATGTGGTGGTTCTGGATCAAAGGCTGGCTCCAAGCTGAGAATATGTTCCACATGTGGCGGGCGAGGGCAAGTAATGCGAACTGAGCAAACACCATTTGGTCTGTTCTCCCAGGTAACCATGGAGCATTCCTATATAGACTGTTTAACTAATAACATTATTGGTGAGATTTACAGTGAAGAGATGGTTGCAATAATATGACAGCTTTCAAGCTATTTGTGCGGAATGTCCTAGCATTAGCATTTAAATTATGTTTCCTGCATGACTGTGGAGGCTCAAGGTCTCCTTTTCTTGAACGCACAGGAAAGCTATGTATCATTTGATTGAGGAGGAAAAAAAATGTGCAGAGAAGAAATGCCGAAACACAACACGCTCACACCACAACAACAATAACAACACACACACATAAACGGATTCTAGGAACTTAAAACAACTGTGATACGAACAACAAAAGGACGGCCAGTCGGCCACAGCACACAGTGCTAATTACCAGAGGGAGGGGGCACGGTTTGAATAGCCCAGTGACCCAGTTCCTGAGATCCCCAACCCTGGCAGCACGTTAATCACTGTTCTGACCACCATAATTACAGAGTGGCGTTGCTAAAATCACAGTCGTTATGATGCTTCCACAGTTCCCAAGCAGCAAAGGATGATAAGAGTATTAAGGTGTTCCTGCATGTTCGAGAAAAAAAAAGAGTATTAAGGTGCCAAGCTTGAGGTCTCAACGTTAGCCAAAAATAAACTATGCCTATAGCCTTTGGAGCACATGAATTTCTATGTAATGATTTTAGTTCGATTTGATTCTGTTGCAATTGGTGATGGTCACATTATTATTATTATTTTTATCTTGTAGGTTTCTATTTGCCCCACTTGCACAGGAGAGGGCGAAGTCATTTCAGAGTATTGCAGGAAATGTTCCGGAGAGGGGCGTATCCGTGTCCGAAAGGAGATCAAAGTAAAAATCCCTCCAGGAGTGAGCAAAGGCAGTACTCTTCGTGTACGTGGGGAAGGTGATGCAGGACCAAAAGGGTAAGCAAAGCACTTAGACTGGATGTTTAACTTCTTCATTTTCATGCTTGAACATTTCAAAATACTTCAAGAGTTTTGCTGTCTTAGATACAATTAAATGGATCTTTTGCATTATGCTACTGATTTGAGATGCTCATTCTTGTACTCTTGTGCCATATGTTGCGTAACTTGGACTAAACATTTTCTGAGAACATGGTAATAGTTAAATGTCACAGGGTATAGGTGAATTAGGAGAAAAAAAATTATGTGCCAAGGTATACCCATGATATGTTAGTAGTATTACTAGATTTGATTTTTTTCCTTCATTGTTCCAAGTATATTAATGTAAGTTTATAGTTCCCTTTTTTCTTCTTAATGTAATGATACATATCTCTCCTGTGTGTTCGCGAAAAAAATGTAAGTTTATAGTCTCTGGCATTTTGGATTAGGTTTGGCACTTGTGCTTTCTGCCAAAGTTATTGTGTGGAATCAGGAGTGCACATGAATGCAGAGCAGCTTAACGCATATGCATTAGTTTACCTATTCAAGGAAAACATGAGATTAAAGGGAGTTATGCTACAACTGCAGTGTAGAAAAACCTGAAAAGAAAATGTTCAGATATGTCTATGCCTATAATCATTAGCATACATGAATGCAGAGTGGCTTATGTCGCATATATATTAATTATCAAGCCCCCTAACTGATGCCCCATAAAGTATCTTCACACATCTCTAAGCCATTGTGTTCCTGCCTTGCTTTAGCTTGAATGCAATTTATCCTGTTCAAATTTCTGATCATCTGCCTTCTATATATCTCTTTGCGTGGATATTCAATCATTTCATCCTTTTGAAAACAGTGGGCCTCCTGGAGATCTCTTTGTTTGCCTTGATATAGAGGAGCCATCAGATATCAAGAGGGATGGTATAAACTTGTATTCAACTGTGTCAATAAGCTATCTTGAAGCTATTTTGGGCACCGTTCAGAGGGTAAGATGTTTCTCACTATGATTATCAGTTGTGATCTTTAGTTAGTTTCAGTCATTGATTACTACCTTGTTCAGTAAACAACTATTTTTTCCCCATAGAGCAGAACAAATGTCTGGAACTTGTCCACTTCACTTGATAACTGGATGACAGAAACATGCAAAACTTGATCATCCTTATAGGCAAAATAGACGGGTTACTTAATTCCAATGCTGATGCAATCAGCAACCTTCAATTTGAGGTGTATGTGAGACCCTTTTCGCCCTGCTTTAACACAATATTTGTTGAAGCAATGTGTTTACGGTTTAATACAATGTTGATTGCACTTTCAGTGCTATAAAGTCTGCCCAAATTGATTTGCTCAAACTTATACAAGTTTAGTGCGTTTCCAACTAACACGGATGGCTGAGAGAAGACTAATTGCTGGTAGATGTTTGTTTCAAACATGAAAATGTCTTTGAAATGGTTCTTCTGATATAAATTATTAAATTATATAGGTGTAACCGTTCCTTTCAAATTCTTTTTTGAGCAGGTCAGAACTGTTGATGGAACCAGTGACCTTCGAATACCTCCAGGCACCCAACCTGGTGATGTAATTGTCTTAGCGAAGCAAGGGGTTCCATCATTGAATAAGCCATCTATACGTGGTGATCATCTGTTCACTGTTAAAGTCGCAATACCCAAGCGCATAAGGTGAAAATATGCTTTCTGACTTGATCCTACCTATTAATTACTTTTACCACTATCCTAGAGCTGGCAAGCCACATAATCTCAGTTATCTTAATTACTAATTTTTTGTTTCTTCCAGTGGGCGTGAAAGGGAATTACTTGAGGAACTTGCATCTTTGAGTAATGGTGGCTTTGCTCGAAGAGACACCAAGCCAAAACCTGCCCAACCAAAATGTATGCATGCTAATCACTCTTTCTTTTCTCAGTCCTTCCGTTCTCCTGTCCCCACAACAAAGGATTTATTCTTATTTTGAATTTTTACTATCAGAAGTTTGTTGGTGTCTCGTATTGCTTGATAAGGAATGGGATTTCCTTAAAGAGAAGTTGAAGTCTAACATTTGTCATCTTTGTTGCAGCCGTACATCAAGAGGAAGATACAGACAAATCTAAAGAAGAGGTTAACTGGTTGAAGAAACTTACAGATTTTGCTGGGTAACTTTTTAAATTTGATTTCACTACAGCATCAAAGTCATGTGATGATTATGTCTGTTCATCCTGCTGAAAATAGGTTTTGTACTCTCTTTTTCTTAAATTATATGGTATGAGGTAATTCCATGCTGGACAAAAAAATCATTATACTGAGCATATAGGTTTTGTACTATGTCTATTTTTCCTGTTCTGGTGGTATAAACTCCTATTGTGATCTTTCGGATGTAAACTACATAGTTGTTTATGGCAGACGTTTCCATGTACTCGTTAAAAGGAAAAAGAATGATAAATGTAGTAATGGGAAGTTTGAATGCAGATGCCTCTTCTGTTGAAATCTGAACCAACCCAACCAAATCTTTTAATGAACTATATTGTTGGTTATGGCATTACAGTTCTGAGTATTCTTTAAAACGGGAAATTACAAATCTAGTAATGGGAGGTCTGATTGTCTGAATGCAGATGCCTAACTTCTGTTGAAATTTGGACCAGCATATTTGTTTTAGTTGTGTTCGAGAAAAATAAAAGATTGACCAAGTTCAATGAAAAAAATGTTGATTGAGTTAGTTCATCAGACATTTTTGTGTTTGGGTTATCTCTGTATTCTGATCAAGTTGTTGAATTCTTTCAGGTCCATTGCTAATGGTGCTGCAAAGTGGCTGAACGACAACCTGTAGGCTGTAAATATTTACTGCAGGATAGAAGATTGTCTTCAACTACCTTGTTGCTGTAGACCTGTAGTCCAATATGCAATTCTTAGATTCATTGGGGGTCCCCGAGCTTGTACATTCGTTTTGTTGGAGAGCTTCGAGATTTTCAGGCAGTGAGTGGCAACCGAGGGAGTGCGAATTGTCAACTAATATTGTCGGGCACATTGATCCATTATCATCCTTGCAAAGCATTTTTTTGTTTACAAAACAAAGCCATCATTTTTACGTAGTTGGAGATATTTCAGTTTGGCAAGTGCACGCAGCAGTATGAAGTTGTGGGATGCTGATCTCAAACCCCGGGACTAGACAACACTGTAAATATGTTCCATTCCTGATTTTGTACTTGAGGTTTTGGACTAATCAAATTCAAGATCAACGGGCATTTGTTTTTCTGATTTCTGAGGCCTCAGAAGAATTCATTCAACAGAGTTGCAAACTTTTTCATCTTACAAAATGTGATGGACTATTATTAGAAATAAGTTTCAGTAATCTCGAATTCTCGGTTTCGAGGAGTCCTGGAACCGTATCAGTCCGCCGAGCTCGCTTTGAGCAAAACCAAGACTGCAGCTACCACTGGCAGCGATACCATCAGCAGAGCTACCAAGATGTTCGGCCTTGTGATGTCCGGGATCAGGATGCTTCCGTACTTTATAACCGCGGCGCCACCAAAGGATCCAAGCACCAATGTCCAGAGATAGCTGGAGTCACCCTGTATTCAAGACATGCCTACATGAGAAGAAAGGAAACGGACTCTTAACTGTCAAGGCATTTTGCCTGTGAAAGGCACATAGGAGTAAATAAATAGCTGCTTTGCTTAGGCCCAAATATGAAAAACAGTATCACTTCCAAGTTTCAAGAGTTGCTGATCTAATCTAATATTCTGATGGCAGGAACTGAGCCTTGACGAATGGCTACTTAAACTGAAGCTCTGGAATAAACCAATTAGTTGCTTCAGAGAATTATATCCTCACTAGAGAAGGGATCATACTAGTGCGAGTTAAAAACCTGTTGGATGCTGTATTGCTAAGAAATCATATTATCAAGAAACTACAGTTTTAGAATCCATGTACAAAACATGGTTTAGAAAAAAAAAACATGTTACCGTTAAGTTTATAAAACTCCAAAAGACTATAGTTTGAGCAATAACTATGATTTTCATTGAAACAATAAATCTCTTGAATCAAAACACTACATGGCATTATGATATTTCATCTCGTAGAGCTATTATCCTCCCTCCGTTCCAAATCGCTAAACTTTCTGACTATTCTTGACGCTTAAGTTTTACATCCAAAACAACTTACAATTACTCCATGGCATTACGCCTTCCAGTTTTAGAATGGAGTGAGAATTTCCTTGCATCCAAACAAATTTGCTATGGAGATACGTGCCTAGGCCAGTCACTAGAAAATCTAGAATTGGACCTTCGATCAGACATTCACTATGCTCACAAGGATACAGTGGTTGCTGAATGCTGACAAGTGAAATGCAATAGAACCCGGGAAGGAAGCACAGGCACCTGGCACCCACCTTGAGGATTTTCCCCTCGTCCGCTTCGGTCCCGACCTCGCCGGGGTTGCGTCCGGCGAGACGGGTGACGACGCGGTTCCTCGTGGGCGCGGCCACGCGGGGGTCATCACGCCGGCAGTTCACGCGGCGGGAGAAGCTACTGCCTCGCGGCGCCAAGCTGGAGGCGGGACCGGGGCCGCCTCGGGGCGGCGCGGCTGGAGTGGCCACGGGCACGGCGACCGCGCAGGCTCCCGCCATGGACGCGACGCGACACGGCGACAGGAGAGCAGCTGGATGGGAAACCGGGAAACGGGCTCGACCTTTAGGCTCGAGGGAGCGCGACGTTATCCAGATTAGATTGGGCCAATGTGATGGCTTGATGGGCCGCCACCGCTTTCCCATTTCCGGCCCAAACCATTATTAGGCCAATCGCGAAGTGAGTGGATGGGATAAGGAGAGAAAGCGGTGCGAGCGGAGGAGGTGCCGAAGGAAGCGCCACTTGCAGAGCTTGCTTGGGAAGCGAAGAAGCGCGAGAGCAATGGCGTCGCCGTCGTGCGCCTCCACGTTGCCCTGGACCTCCGCCTCTTCCACGAGGCCCTCGGCGGAGCGCAGCCTCACGGCCTCTCGCCGGGCCCCGTCGCTGGTCATCGTCGCCCAGGGGAAGGTCAAGAAGTACCGCCAGGTCGGCCCGCTTCCCCAAGCCCTCCCCTATAGCTTGCGCCTACAGTTGCATCCGTTCCATGCTATTTCGGGTTCTAGCCTTCTAGGTGCTAGTCGCCCCGGAGTCCGGATAATTAGTTACCACGTGTTATTCTGTTCAAGAGCATGCGGATTGCAGAGTTAGTGAAATTAAGTCCCCGTTCATGTTAGATGAAAATGCTAACCTATAGAATAGGGCAATACCTGTTACAGTGCATTTTAGTTTTCTTCATCGAAGTGATGCGCTGCCCATCGCTGGATTGTACATTCTGATCAATAACTAAAAATAAGTTACTAGCTGTCTCACCGACAACGGGTAAGATATAGTGGCTCGCACAATCTAGATGCTTCAAGAGTTGTACTACTTCTAATCAGGCTTTTAGGCAGGGGATGTAGATACTAGGGATTACCTTTTGCGGGAGCCTTGCCTCACTAGTTGGAGTTCAGTACATAAGTCAGTTCCCTTTGTTGTGGTTGCCTGATTGTACAAGAATGCAACAACGTTGTATCCAGTTAAACTGACAATGTGGTACAGCATTTCACCTGCTCATCTTGTGCATCTATTGTCACCACCCTTAGCATACATGTGATTTTACTTTTTTCTTTAAACAAAATTCTTTCCCATAGGTCATACTGACAGATGACATAGAAGCAGTGGGGAGGAAAGGGGATACATTGAAGGTCCGAGCTGGATTCTACCGCAACTTCCTCCTTCCCAAGGGCAAGGCTACGCTTCTAACCCCAGAAGTCCTCAAGTAATTGCTCACTCTCGTTGCATTATAGCCCTCGGCTATCCCACACTTGCTCTCGTTATTTAATTGTTGGGTTTCACTTACTCTATGGTACGCTTAGTTTGAGGTTTGTGACCTAGCAATATAGATTGAGATAGGAATCCATGCACCTTTCTAATAGAATTCTGGTAATATATATTAAATGGTCAACACAAATAATGTTTGATTGGATGTGTAAGTAAGATTGTGAAAGAATTTCTTTCCTCTAATTCTCTTTGCAGGGAAATGCAATTAGAACAGGAGAGAATAGAAGCGGAGAAGAAGCGGGTAAGAAGAATATTTCACTCAGTAATAAATGTAGTTGCAATTTAACCTCAGCATCCGTTTTTGTCTTGCCAGTAAACTTTAATTGCAGTTTATCCTTACTGTCCTTATGAAAAGAAAATATAGTGTCTTTATGTCCTCCAAAATTTAAGTCTAAGCATGATATGTTCATGAAATTCTATGAATGCCATTGGCGGGTTAGTACTTATCAATTTTATTGATAACTATGGCCTTCAGAAATTTCTCTACTTACATAGGTAAAAGAAGAAGCACAGCAACTTTCCCGAGTTTTTGAAACCATCGGGGCTTTCAAGATTCCTCGCAAAGGTGGAAAAGGAAAACAAATCTTTGGGAGGCAAGTTCTGAGTTGGATAATCCTTTATCTGTTCTCTCTTGTCTTGCTTTCACTTTCGTGACAATTTCCTTTATTGCACACAGTGTCACGGCACAGGATGTTGTTGACATAATAAAGTCGCAACTTAATAGGTAAGTACATGCTCCTAACTCCTAAGCAAACGTAATAGCATTTCTTGTTGTTATTACTTTTCTTACTACTGGCACGCTGTGTCATGTAGGGATGTCGACAAGAAGCTGGTGACAGTTCCAGAAATCCGTGAAATCGGGGAGTATGTTGCAGAGATCAAGCTTCACCCAGATGTGACAGCTCGAGTAAGGCTGAATGTCTATGCAAAATGAGCTTTGCTGTTACATAACCTTGAGTAGATGATGGACTTTGGCGAAGACTGATTTTTCCAGGTGAGCTCATTTGCAATTGCCCTGCCCTTGAGATGGCTCTTAGGATTCCGGTGGCTTTGCTCTTACACAGTCGCTTTTGTTTGGTGCAGAGATTTTGCTGAAAGTGCCAGGTGCATGGAGGCCCGATCTGTCCAAGCCTGGTTTTGATCCACAATTCACTGCACATCTTATATTCCTACCTTGTAAAGTCAGATTTTGACAAATATCTCTGTTGATTTCATGAGTTGAAAAATAGAAATTGTTGTAAAGCACAATTGGTTTGAACTCTAGAGCATTACCTCCTTCGACTGCATCTGGTTGTTCACCAAAATCGAGCCTTTTTTTGGAGTATATATACCCTCATCTACCCAACGTCTACATTTAGTTTAACCTGTTTTATCCAGATTGGGCTGCCAGTCTGATAGATAAACTGTGTTTCTTTTAGCCAAAAGGAATGCAAACTGGGCGATCAGCGATACAATACACATTCACGCAGACAACCAACTATATTCATCTCAACACGTTCTACAAAAATGGATGTTTCACAAAGTTGTCAAAACTGACATGAACACAACTTTGGGATAGCAGTACAACTGTGGTGGCTCCGCTCTTCACATACAAAATCTTTTTGTTTCTGCTAAATGAACTACCAGTACAACTAAACAACCAGCATAAGAGGCATGGCAAGAGATTGGCATTGCACAACTAGAAATAGCTTTTCCGCTTACGTCCGGTGTACTTCGTGTCTGCAGGCACGTCATGTCCTCTTCTTCTCATTTGCTCCTTTTTCCTCAATAGCCAATCCTTGCCTTTAGCATCCTTTTTCGTCTTCTGACGCTTCTTCGGCCTATTCCTTTCATATATGCCCACCTGCATTAAGATATAATTTCATTCAGTGCTGGCATAATAGATAATCCAGATAAACGTTGACATGGTAGAACAATCATAAAAGCATAAGAGATGGTAGGAAAAACAAGAAACTATCATATTGCAAAGATTCCTGATCAAGCATAAAGAGTCAGTGTTTAACTACTGCATCCAAAACAACAGAGTGTCTATACTCTAGCATTAACGACTATGAATTAGTGTAAAAACAAAGAAGCAAATTAGTAATTTTGTAATTTGTTTCAAGGATCTCCACTATAGACTATACTAAATTTGAAATTGCCTATTCACAAATAGCTATATAATCATGTAATGATAAATCCAGCGCAGCTAGTTCTGCAGTATAAGCACTTATGACTAATCGAATTGCTTCAATCTGAGATTCATTCGTAAAAATTGATACCTTATTAAAAAAAAGTAAAGGGAGATTACCAGGATAAACAAAACAAGAAAAGTAGTAGGCAGAAAAAAAATGAGATAATGTCAAAACAGTAACTAGATCCATGATTATGTACAAGAACTGTGTTACGTGAAGTGTGAGCTTACTGTTCTGTCACCATCCTCATCACTGCTCTCATTATCATCATCGTCGCTGCACATCTCACCGTTTTCACCTTTACCCTTTGGAAGTGATGTATTAACCGAAGGTGGTCCACAAGTGAGGACAAGGTAGGACTTCTTCGCTTTGGAACTGTCAGAAGAAAGACATGCTCATAAGAAGTTACATGAAATTCGTAGGACTGTTCATACTCTGTTACACGGTAGCTGAATCCTTACCTATGAGGCCAGTCAACAACCACTCCACCAGCAAAACCAGCACGCATGGCAGCAGTCACAATCATTTCACTCTGCTTCACATTATCAGCGTAAAATTGTAGAACAGCTCTTGCTCCCCTTGCTAGGCATCTATATAACGAACCGAAGAAAGCCCTGCAAATTCCCATGTTGAAGTTAAAAAAAGGAAGCAGACAACCTAAAACAATATAAAATAGATCTTCAGGTACACACTTTAACCGCAATCTTGGATCATGAGAAGACTTGTCAGCATTGCATAACCACTGCACAAATAGGCAAAAAAGGCACAGTTCTGAACTGACATTCTGAAGGAGATATAAGCATGATTATTTCGCTGCAACAGTTATCGCTTGAAGAATACCTGAACCGCTGAAATACTAATTGCACCATCAATAACTCCTGGACGCAAGCCCAAGCCCTAGAACATTAATTGAGCAAACATTAAGAAACTTTGAAGACAGGTTACAGACTTGTCCCTCTGGTGAAGCAACTTTGAAGATCAGTGCAGGTGCATGAAGCAAACATTAAGAAACACGGAAATTTTTATGGTTCATAAAACCTGGCATATGCGACAAGTCAATTCTACACCTTTTCAGGTTATCAGATTCAATATTCTTGTAACTCTGTAAAATTTTGAACTTTGAAGGCCCTTTTACCATTCCAGTGCTGGAGTGATTCAGAAATACCATGTTCAATAACGCAAGTGATGTGCATTATTATTACTACTACTAAGGCTGATTTAGAGTTTAGACCACATACAACTCAATACGGTATTATTGTACAAGTCATGAATTTCCCTTCAAGTTTCATGATATACAGCGAATATTGACATCTGAAACTACCCCCCAAAAAACTGAAACTTAAATTTACAAATATTCATGTGTTGGCATAGTGCTCCTTATACCTGTCCCATATCTGCAAGTAGGAGGTCCCCTTCTGTTTCACGCTCCAAGGCAACATCTGTGCAAAATGGTGAAGTTCTAAGGAAGCAGGCACCCGAGCAAGATATCTAGAAAGCTCCCCTCCTCTAAACTCCCATTTCCCTTTCTAATTAGTGCCAAACAAATCTAAGAGAAAGGAATATAGAGAGGTCCTCACCGAGCATGGACTTCGAAATATCATAGCCAATCCAGTGGTGGCCATGCTCCGTCAATGTCTCACCACTAAGTCCAGAACCACATCCTGGTAATCACAGCACACAAAGTCATCGCAGGTAAACATATCTTCAAACATAGATGTCTTTCATTCGCCATAACCGATTGCAACTAAGAGCTCCCAGAGAATGTAATTTTGCCCTCGTCAAAGCAGAATACTCTCTGGTGTTCTAGCCAACGCGATATGCCATGATTCCAGAAGCAGAGCTGCAGAAGAGGGTAAGCTAACCTATGTCCAGAAGCATCTTGGGGACGCCATCGTTGGAGAGAGCAAGCAGCTCCAGCGCCCTCTCGGAAATCCTAGACTGAAAGAAGGCATGCCACTTCGCATCATCACCGCGAAATCGACAAAGCTCAAATTAACCGGGGGAGGCGCTTCGTTTGCTCACCTGGATTTCGATGATACGGGAGGAGGTGGTGTACTTGCGGGCCTCCGCCTCGTTGTAGAACACATCCGGCGGCGCCTGGAACTCCGGCCGAGTCATCCTCGCTCTCCTCCGAGTTGCTCCTCTCCACGCAGGCACAAACGCCGCCGCCGCCGAGGGTGGGTGGTTCGGTGTGCTCGTGCGCCGCAATGCCGCTGGCTATCGAAGGGAAGGGGTCTCCTCGAGCTGTCGCGGAGATGGTTGCTTATTGGGCCGTTAGAGGGCAACACGGGATATTTACATGGGCCTCAAAACAGTTGGCCCAGTAAAGCGTGACCTTTATAAATCCTCCCACCCATCTACTAGGTCATCGTTCGGAGCCACCACCGCCGCCGCCGCAACAGCCCAAGTCGCTTGTCAGATCCTCCGAGCACCACAGCTCCGGCTCCGCCGTCGCCGCCATGGGTAACGATCTCCTCGTCTTCGTCTCTGTCTCTACTTTGCGTCCATCCCGTTAATAGCCGTTTACTCAGATTGGTCTATCTGCTTCTGGCGCAGGTAAGGTTCACGGATCGCTGGCCCGCGCTGGGAAGGTGCGTGGGCAGACGCCGAAGGTGGCGAAGCAGGACAAGAAGAAGAAGCCCCGTGGCCGCGCGCACAAGCGCATGCAGTACAACCGCCGTTTCGTCACCGCCGTCGTCGGGTTCGGCAAGAAGCGCGGCCCCAACTCCTCGGAGAAGTAGATCTAGCTATGGCTTTGTGTTTTGTTCCCCACTAGTTTCCTTGTACTGATGGCAAGTTTAAGACTTATGCTATTATCTTTATCGATGTTACTGCAATACTATTAATTATGATGCTTTTACTGCAATATACTATCAAGCATGATATGCATCGTTTAGTTGATCAAGGTACCTGTGGTGGTGATCTTTTCCATTATCTGGAATGGTGGAAACTTTCTATGTTTGTCTTGTTTTGAACATCTAATTCGCTTGTTTGGTGGCAGGATTCTAAATGTTAATGCAATAATATGATGTGCATTGTTTAGTTAATCAAGTTCCCTGTGGTTGGTTATCTGAATATTGGAAACTTGTTGTGTCGTTTTGTGTGTCTTGTTTTGAACATCTAACTCGTGTGGTGGTGATCTTTATTGTTTATCTCTACGTTGGAAACATATCTTTTTTGGTTATCTGAATGTTGGAAGCATGTTGTGTTGCTTGTTTGTGACACTGGAGTCTACTCCGTGTAAGTTGGTCTGCTTGCTTCTGAACTTGGTGCAAGTTTTCAGTTGGTCTTGCTTGGTTCTGAAATTGGTGAGAGTGAAACTGTTTTATGCAATTGTGAACAGTAGGCTGAACAAATTATCTGAACTTTGGCAGGAATTTGAAGGTTAGACTAGTTTGTTTTGTTGGGCATACTTGCATTGGCATGAATGAAATTAGATAGATTGTACCATTTTGCTCAGAAGCCTTGCATTTATGAGTTCTGTCTGGAGCATATGATGTCCAAATCAAATGAACCGATCCTTGCAATATGGAGTTCTGTCTGGAGCATATGATGTCTACAAATGAAACAATCCTTGCATATATTTGTTCCGTCTGGAGCATGTGATGTCCACACCAAATGAACCAAGCCTTCTAAATGTTGGCGGTTTATTTATTTGCTTGTCTAGAAGCAGAGCTCTAGAACCTGGACTGAAGCAGAGCTCTAGAACCTGGACTGAAGCAGAGCTCTGGAGCCTGGACTGTCTATCTGATTGGCTGTTGTTTACTCTGGCATTGAAATTAGCAGTGGGGTGTGTCTACTTCTCTAGACAAGTTAAAGGACCTATGCTATCCATCTGTGTTCATGTTACTACAATCACATTATCTGGAATGCTGGAATTTTATGGTTCTGTGTTAATCTGCGTTTCAACAGCTAGTTGTCTTGTTTTGGTGACATGTGACTGTTTGTCAGTCTAGTTGTTTTGGTTAATCCTGCTTGGCACTTTAATTGGTGGGGGTCAATTGGTTTGTGCTTGTTCAATTGTGGTCAGTAGAGAGGGAAAGTTGTCTAAATTTACAGCAGGAATTTGACTGTTAGCTAGTTTGTTTTGGCTCGTCTTTTGTGGGCACACTGAAACTGGCAGGAGTGAAATTAGATAAGCCATTTTGCTAAGAAGCCTTGCAAATGTGATGTTCTGACCAGAGCATCTGATTGACTGTTAATTTGCTTGCTTGTGTAGTAGCAAAGCACTATACTTGTTTAGGTAGTAGCAGACCTCAAGAATCTATTTTGCTTCTGTATTCTGTGTGGCACTGAAATTAGTGTCTATTTACTTCTCTAGAGAAGTTAGAAGACCTCTGCTATTATTGGAATCAATATTAGTGCAATCCAATTAGTTGTGTGTGGTGGTGATCTTGTTGGTTATCTGGAATGTTGGTAACAAGAGCCAGAAAAAGACTTATGTTTTGGTTGGCATCAACATACCCCAAGAAAAACAGCATAAGTTTCTTCACGCTTTCCTTGAAGAAAACAGAGGGGAGCCCCAAAATATATATAGGTATTAAATATTAACACATAATAGTTTGTTCTTTTGGTCTTATCAATGCTTCCTGCCAGGGATTCAGCAGTGTTTTTTCTCTCACAATAAATCAGCATCAACCAGGTTGTTATATCTCATATGGTTTTTCCCATGTGAAAGCATAGGTTGATGATGCATTACTCATACATGGCTTCCAGTTGAAGCAATCGATCCATCACCAGGCCTACGGTTTGCCTTGTACATTATTAACTCATTCAGGAAAGAAACAAGATACTATTCTCCACATACATCTTGACAGCTTTTAACCTTTCATTCATAAAAAACATTCAAGAATCACCATGGAATCGTCCCATCAAACACACAGAACGCGCCCAGCCACATGCAGGCAGTGCTCCCCTGCTCAGTAGAAGGGAGCCTTCTTCTCACTAGGAAAGAGGATGTATGCGAACATCTTCCATAGACTAGAGCAACAATAACTTGACGATGTGAGTAATTGCTTGAACAAATGTATATATGTGAGTTACTACAAATAATGATGTGTAACTACAAAACAGGCTGGCAGAGAGAATCTTCGGCAGACAAACAAAAACTAGCATCTGGTTCAAATAAATGAAACATGAAACTTATGACAATGACCAATGATTAACTAACTAATTAGCCAACATCACATGACTAATACCCCTACATTCTAGATTATAAGTTGTTTCGGATTTTTTTACATAGTATTTGGTATGCATCTACTATCTCCAGATACATATCATCAAAAGCTATGTACATAGAAAATCCAAAACAAGTTAAAATTTAGAACCGACAGAACACTAACAAATCTTATGCCACTAGTTTTCAAGATCTAATGTTAACTGAAACACAGCCTACTGTAATAAAACCGTTGGTTTGGGTCGCTGATCCGAGGGAATTTTACAACAGAAGATGCGTGCGAGAAAGTCCTGCAAAGGATGCACGTACTTCTTGACGATCACGTGCATGACGCTGCCGCGGCGGGTCCCCAGTGGGCCTGGCGACTGCTGCCGTTGCCGGCGGTGGTGCGGCCGACTCCTGCCATCCTCGCGCGCGTACAGCCGCGACGTCGTCCTCAGAGGCGGGTCGCTGATGGCCGCCTCCAGTGGCCGGCCGCTGCCGTCTCGGTACAAGGCGGCACCGCCGATCACGTCCTCCATGCTCACGTACCCGGGCACGGCACTGACATGGAAGTAGGCCTCGACGGCTTGCTCGTCGGTTGTCCAGACATGGATGTTGGCCTCGGCGGCGTGTTCGTTGGTCGTCTCGACTCCTCCGTTCACGTGCCGTAGAGTTGGCTTGCTGCTGTGCGGAAGCAGGGCACCGTCGACGGCGCCGCCAGCGGGAAGGATCGCGACGTCCCCGTAGAAGCGCCGCCGGCAGCGACGACGACGGCGACCGGCCGCCCGAGCTGGTGGTGCCGCCGTCGCCGCGCAGCAGCTCCCCGCAGGAGGAGGATCCGTCGTCGTCTTCCATAATGTCGTTGCAGTTCTGCAGGCTTAGATGTGGTTTCGAGTAGATCGTCGCCACGGCCGCCTCCATGGATGTAGCGCGGAGCTGTTAGGCTGCACGCGCCGCCACGCACTCGGGAGTCGGGACGCATGCAGTTGGAGCGTGGAAAGTTGTTATACAGTTGTGGCCCACCAGGCAGCCTAGAGCCACTAAGGCCTTCCCCGGCCCATGGTGCGTTCGAAAAAAGAAAACGAAGCCCCTGTCATCTACTGTCCCCTGCCGCCGACCTGCCCTATTCCTCGCGGTCTGGCATCTACTGCCCCGCCCTGCCGCCGACCTGCCTGCTCCTCGCGGCATGCCAGCAGTGGCGGACCTAGCAAAGGACATGGGTGTACATGTGTACACCCAATATTTTTTTTTGCAAAACAATCAAAGTTAGTAGAATAATACATGCATATATACGTGTAATTAGATTCAGATCGGATTACACATAGTAAGTTAGAGTTTGAGCGCATGGTTTTATTTATAAATTATGTTAAGATTTGGGCACACTGCTTCGAACAATAAGAATAGAGATCCGACCACCAGGACACCTACTATTCCCTCCCCTGGTCCTCCCTTCCTGCAGTGCAAAGCTATGCACCCAAAACCCTAACATACTGAAACAAGGGCTAGGAGAGTATAGGTTGCGAGCGAGATGAGTTCATGCGGCGGGCGAGATGAGTTCAGGTAGCGAGCCAACGCTCGATCAAAGGTTGGAAAAAAAAATGCTAGGCACTATCTAGCCTAGAGCTCAGGCCTGAGCATTATCTAGCTATATGCATCTACATGTATGTATATTATTATCTTAAATAATAAATAAAATATGAGGTCGTCGACTTAAAGTTTTACATAAAAATATAAAGAAATGCTCAGTCCACCTTATCTATTATACCTTATTTTTTTATCCAAATCACTCCATCTAACCTTATGAATCCACCTCCCATACTACTCTGATTGTGTCCAAATCTCCTTTCTCTCGTCCGTGCTCCTCACTAGGCGCCACTGCCCATATCCACTTCAGGTTGCGACAGTCGCCTATGCAACCTCATGCACATTGCCTCTGACTGCCTTCTTCCTACCATTTGCCCGATGTCTCCATTGCATCCACAACTCGCCTTCGTTTGGTTACGCCTGCCGCTAGCCTCCTCCCATCGCGCTTGCCACCTTCACCGCCACCTGTCGTCGCTCCCTCAAGCAGTGAGGCTATTCATTCCCTGCCTACTCCGTTAGGCAAGGCGATGCACCTCCACCTAGTGCATAAGCGTGTCTAGGCTAGCGCCGTGTGGAACATTATATTAGGGCGAGCTCGGTCGTGAGGGGAGAGGAGGCAACTGTCGCCCTTTGCGGATGGATCGAGAGTAGGAAGAACCGACTAAGGAAACATAAGAAAGAAAATAGAAAGACTATATTTTAACAAATGGATCCACGTATCAAGTGTGGCATTCCATGTTTTTTTAACAAATTTTGAGACCATCATGTGTATCAAAAGTAGTGATGTTCACATCAAAAAATGCATTCGTGATGAAAGAGAATAACATATCACTAGGGTAGGAGGGCTATGATGACAAAGAATAAAAGATTTTAAGATAGTATCATCTATACCTACTAATAAATCACCAAAATTTCAGGCCATAATTCTGTCCGCCCGATTCTGTCCGCCAAACACCGTCGCCCCGCCCTTTCCGTAAAGAAGAAACCAGCACCTGAGTCCGTCCGTATATAGAGAAAAAAATATATATCCGAAGCCCTCCCGTCCGTACGGAAAAAGTGAATTAAAAAAGGCGGGCAACCAGAAATAGAAAAAAAGTAAGGGATTTAAGGAAAAAATAATTAAAAATAAGAAAAGAAAAAAAAGGTGTGATGGCTATTTTGCAATATCAATAATAGCAATGACAATGTCGCTACACATAAAAAATACGCATTGTTATAAGCCGTTCGAACAGTACATGAGTAAGTTCGTCATCTAATTCAGCAAGAAGTTGTTGCCAAGAATATAAAAAATAGAGGGTTCTACATAAAAAAATTGATATAGTAAAAGTTTATCTAAGATATATACAACAATGTTATAGTAAAAATGACTCCGCGCACCTCCGCGGAGTTCGCCCTGGGACACCTTATGGCCTCATTAGACTATTGAGATATGGGCTGCGGTTGCCTGTCCCCACGGCAAGGACTGTCCTAATACAACAAAGTGTTTGGTTAGCTTCATATCTTTTCTAGAAAAAACAACAAAATGACTAAAATTTATAGAATCCATATAAAATAAAAAAATCAAATCCAAAATTTAAAATCCAATTTTTTAAAATTTCTTTGGACCATAGAGTGTAACCATGTTTGAAATGAAAATCTTAAAAAGCCTAAGGGCATAAAACCCCATGGATAGTCTACTCCAAGGGCAGTTTGAATTTTTTTTAAAAAAAATATCAAAACTTAGTAATATAAACTAGCCGGACCAGAAGAGACTAAATCTTAGGGTAGTACTTGATATAGAACATAAGAATTGGCATAGACATGGTTTTTTTAATATGATAAAAAACTTAATGCATTTGGAAATAGTTTAGGTTCCTAATACAAAAATATTTAATAGATTTTTATTATTTTCTGAAAATGATTAAACACTTTGCAATAGATGTTGATAAAATTCATAGCGACAGAGGTATTTTGCCTCTTTATTATTAGGTATCAATTATGGCTAGATATATAGTAAAGCAAGCAATTTTTTTAGAAAAAATCAAAATGTCAAATTTAAACGTAGGGTGTATTATGGATTTTGTGACCCGTAGCAACGCACGATATCGCTTTACATAAATTGCACTAGGTCTTGATATTCTTGTATGCTAAAATATCTACAAATTGGTAAGTATTAGAAATATACATATATAAAAAATACTTTTGCAATGTCATATTATTATCCACGAGCAACTATAAATAGACGTATCCTTTGATGTGTTCTGTTCACTTCCATAAACGATAGAATTATAAGAGCAGCTCTAACCAAGAGCGAGATGTGGAGTCCAGCGGTCGATGCAGATGTATATAGAAAAACTACAATGAATTTGTGGGAGTAATATTTGTGAATTAATAAATATAAATTATCATTCCTTCATCAAAAGTTGCTCATGTGTGCTGTGTAGGGACACGAGCGCCTCTACTATCAGATTTGTGTGGGAACCAAGTGATGTAATCAGAAATTCAGAAGTGCCGAGAAAGAGAATAAAAATAGAGGAGTCGGTCAGGTTAGAATGGGTGTTGTACTCTGCTCCAGTTCTCCTTCTCCCATGGCACACGGCAGGCCGGCATAGATAGCGGGGAGCCGGCAGCGCGCTGATCCGGGCTGCCGCTGCCCTGCCCTCCTCTCCGCTCCGTCGGTCTCGCCGGTGCGGCGTCTCGCGTCTTCCCAAGCCTGGCCTCACATCATAGCGTTCTGCATGTCAGCGCCTCCCTTCCCCGTTCCCCGGCGCGCGCCAACACGACGACACAGCGCTGCTGGTGCTGGAAACTCTTCCCCCTACCACACGCCTCTGCTCCAAGCTACTTAGGAATATATGGTTGGAGTACAAACATATTCTCACACCGAGATGTTCAATGTATGCGTAGTCCAAACATGAGAGGCTCACTAAAATTTTGGTTAAATATATATAAAATACTAACTACAATATTTATGATGTGTTCTGAGTCTTCTCTCATTATAAACAAAAGAGTTATGTGAGGATCTGATGAAGACAATATTTTTTCATAATACCTGGAAATACTGTGTTTTTTTCATAATAAATAGGCTAGGATCTGATGAAGTCAGTATTTCTAGCTCCAGCAGGTCCGAAGGATCACCTAGTTTTACAGCCACATCTAAACTGTTTTTTAATCTGACTTTGTTAGTTGTTAGTCCCTCTCTGGTCCATGTATCGAAAAAACAGTCATCTAAACTTTTGGTTAGATTAATAACTAGTTACAATCTCATCATTTAATAAAGCTCAAGCTGAGAGATCGGAGCACCGAAATATGACTCTCCATGTCCATATGCATACAACGACTCTACCTTCTCTATTCAGCACTAACATTTTCATGGTACATAGGTTTGGTGTGACTTCTTCCGTAACAAGTACAGTAACAACACAAACAAAGCCAGCACAGGACACACAACAGCAGTGTCGCTTTTTGCAGGTGGAGGCGTGACTGAATGACACTGCCCAGCTGCAGCTCTTGATGTGCCAAAAGAAGTTGGTGAGACAAGAAAAGGTGAAGTGAAGGGTTTACCTGACAGTGAGAGTCAATTCGTCAGCTGCCTACTAACATAACCGTAGACACTAATATTAATAATATTTATATCACTTATTATCTATTGTAACTATTAGTATTTTGGTGATTTTTAATCCTTTTTGAACTGACGAGCTAGGAAGATACTCTTTCTGTTTGAAATAAATATGAGGAGTCAAGTTTTGTAAAGTTCAACTGCAAATATAGAAAATAGTATAACATTTGTAAAAAAAGCAAGTCTACTATAAACCTATACATGTCTAATCTAATGATATTTATTATATATAGATAGTAAATATTAATGTATTTTTTTAAAAATGGTCAAACTTTTTTTAAAAAAACTTTTTAAACTGAAAAGTTTATGTTTTTGGACTCGAGATATATACATTATTTATTTGAGACATAGGGGGTAACTAGTGATATCGCCCCTCGCTGCTGTACTGGTACTCCGTATAAATACAAGGTTAGAGTGACTCAATGACTTGAAGTTAAAAGCTCGGGGCTCGAAGAAATCACAGTAAAAACGTTCTGGTTGTAGTTGGAGCTTGACGTGAAATGCATCACGTAAGAGCGTACGCGAAGCTTACTCTAAAATACTTATATGTTATATTTAAAAGTGTCTAAAATTTTTGAAACTTTATACATCAATAGTAATATACCAAATAAATATTGTATCAAATTTTTGGATTTAAACACATTTTATAAAAATATGTATAAAATTAATAAAATTCAGCCATCATGGCTGCCGGAAAGGATGGCCATCGTAGAGAATTGGATTAAATATCTCTGGCCGTATCTTGAACTTGTAGCAATAGTAGTCGCGCACGGAGACATATACATTCCCAATAGGTTCTACAGGGAGACATTGCTCGAATTAGTATTATGAGCTAAAAGAAAATGGTTTATAATGCATTATTGAAAAGAGCTTAATTAAGTTACCTCCATCGTCATCATTAGCATCATTTCCAGCATTCTCGGCACACTTTTTGCAGAGTGCTCGAGCTCTCTCGACTTGAGCATCATTCACATCCACTTTTGGAATGCAATTGTGCCACCCTAGCTCACCCTTTGGGGCAAATATCGGGTATGACAGTGGGTCATAGCACGCATTGTATGAGCGGATGTCGTGTATAGACCGATCCTTCCCTTGTAAGAGAACACTATGCTGGAATTGGCCTAGACGCTCACTCCCCTCGACCCAGACGGTGGCCACCTCTTTTGCCATTGGCACATTATATGTTCTCTGGTCAAGCCGCTGGTCAAGGTTCAACTCGACACGGTAATCCTCGAGGTTTTCAGCGCGTCCCACACGCCTTAGTTCCTGAGAGTAGGGATTCCCATTCAAGATCCCAACCAACTGTTGTATAACTTCTCTATCTTTTTCGACGCATTACAGAAGACACTGCTCATTCGATGCTCGAGGGATGGATCATCATCATAAAAATAAAGCTCGAGGTGTCTCTTTTCGACACCATCTTCTTTATCAAAAGATCGTATGTTATGGTAAATCTGGCCATGGGCACGGAAGGTGTAGACACCGCAAATTCGCATGTTAGTGGTCACACGATCTAGGTGGCAGTACAGAGAAGTGAAAGAGAAGTGGCCGTTGAAATATCTAATGTTTGCACGAAAGTGCCTAGCATCAGGCTCCGAGCTTGTCCACAGTCTCATGAGCTCTGGTGGTGTCTCGGGATTTGGAAGTCGAATCTTTCCACCCCGACAACAAAAGCCAGGTGGTTCACCCTCGAATTTCTTGGTTGTGCAGTGCACACAGTTGGGCACCGACGGTAGCATGTGCGACTCTGATGGGACATTAGCGTAAACCCGGTCGTATGGATCCGGGACATCAGGCTCACTGTTCTCTTGCTCATCTGTGTCGTCATTGTGCTTGACATCAGTTCCATCCTCGTCGTATTCTGCCAAAATGTTGATGTGTTACACGTTGAAAGATAGTTTATGAAAGAATGTTTTGGCTCTATCACGGTGTACCTTGTCCAGCGAAAAAGTAGGCCTCATCATCTTCATTGTCATCCTCAAATACGACATCCGCATTATAGTCTGTGCAACATAGGAACATATATAACAAACAAAATGTAATGGCATACACAATAAACAGAAAGAGGATAAATTTAATAAAGGTAATACCATCCTCGACCATAGAATCTGGTGTATCATCTTGTGCACCGTTTGGAGGTACTGAAGAAGTACCATCAACTACAGACGGTTGTATCTGTGTGCCTATGCAATTATTAGGTGGTGGAATTAGAAATTCCTGGGTGATACCATCTGTAATAACCAAAGGTATGAATTTTTGGAATACAAAGAGTGAAGGTGAAAAGTGCCGACAATATATATAATATATGTAATTACCGTGGTAATCCGCACTCGATTGAGTCGGGTCATTCGTGTCGTCGCACTTTTCATCTGCACAACCTCTAGCGCTTCTCCCAGTGTTTGCTTCAAAAGCCCGATTGCGGTGGGATAGAAGGGCATTTCTCCCTCCAGCAGTCACTCAGTGCCTGTGTACGGTATGTGCCACTGACAATTCAGGGGTCTCTACTTCTAGACTCTGAACTACAGCCAACGCAATGTAAACAGGCGTGCCCATCAGTTCGAGTATTTCTATATTTTGTGAACCTGTTTTAGACGATTGAGGTGAAGAAGGGACAATAATCTGAGAGTTGAAGTGAGGGCACTCTATGGCTATGGAGTCTGGATGCAAATTGTGGGCCCGTTGTTCTCTCACTGTCCTATTGTAGTTTTT
Source organism: Bothriochloa decipiens (assembly GCA_023333625.1). Lineage (NCBI taxonomy): Eukaryota > Viridiplantae > Streptophyta > Magnoliopsida > Poales > Poaceae > Bothriochloa > Bothriochloa decipiens. The sequence continues at coordinate 56,977,239 of CM041635.1, read as the reverse complement.
CTTCATCTCTTTTCGTTTCACTGCCTTCTCTTGTGGAGTCATTTGTAGTTTTCTTGCGGCATTCTTCTGTGCACTGCAGGTTCGTTGGACTCCAATGGATGCCGCATCAAGGCCGTGTCCGAAAAGACACGCTCGCCGCTACGGCCACGAAGGGTACAACGAGTCCAGCGTAGGCAGGACGTGATGCACGCCGGCGGGAAGACTCGTTGTGGTATGGCGCCGGAGAAATCGCCTCACCGGCAGCGCGGCGAACGTCGCGGAGGTGGTGGCGCTTCCTACGGCGTCACTGGAACCGGTGACGAGTCTGGCGCGGGTGGGACGTGATGCACGCTGGCGAGAAGACTCATCGTGGTACGACGCCGGAGAAGTATCCTCACCGGCGGCGCGACGAATGTCGCGGAGGTGGCGGCGCTTCCTACGGCATCGCTGGAGCCCGTGGAGGAGGCGGTGGGGGGCAGGCCGAGCACGCGGACGTGGCTGTGGGCGGTGGTGCGGCGTTGGCGGAGGCGGCAGGGCGCATGCCGAGGACGCAGTCGTGGCTGTGGACAGGAGGCCGTGATGTTTTTTTTTGACGGGGTGGACTGGAAGCCGAGTAGAGAAAGGGAGGTGGCGTGGGTTAATTGTTGTCCGTGATATGAGGTGATTGGACTTTCTTTTTTTTTGAAAATTTGTGATTGTACTTTCCTTGCTTGCACGTGATTGCGCCTTCCTTGTACGGCAATTGCAGGTTGCAGCTGCCGGTGTAGGGAGGGAGGTGGGGTGGGATCGCAGGTTAAGAGAAAAATGACTCAAAACTAATCTCATACCAAAAAGCAGACACTTTGTTTTTTTATTCGTGGAAGAGGAAGATTTCACGGTTGGGATTGGGATCCTTAACCTCTCTTCCCTTCCACCACACCACCACCAACGGTCCAACCCCCATTCCGGCGACTCGGCTGCTTCCCTTCCTCCTCTCGTCGGCCCTATATAACCGCCCATAGCTTTCTTCTCGCGTCTTCGTTCCCTAGACACCTCTCACCGATCTCTTATCTTGACTTGAATCTCTAGCAGGATAGGCCACCCCTCCCCTCTTCTTTGAAATCCATTAATTCTTTCCCCTGATCTAGACTGGGCGGGTCGAATTGCATGTGTATGCCGGTGGTCAGCCGATGACCAGCACAGCGGATCGATCGGATCCACATGTATACGAGAGACATGGCCCTCCTTGCCGTCTTCCACAGCTTTCTTGAACTGCATGTTGGCTGGCTATGCTAGCTGTGCGCGTGAATTCCAATTCCAAGAGGCTGCAGTTCAATAAAGCTGTGGGAAATTGCAGAGAGAGACCAGTTGATCGATCGGATCGGCACTGAATTCTCCGGGGAGACGATGATGTGGTGATTTACCGGCGTAGGTGTTGGATCTATCATATCCACGCGCGGTAGATGGGCGGCGCGCCATGAGAGGGATTGCTGCAACATCTATCAAAAGGTACACTAGGTTTCTTCTATCATATCCAACGCGCGGTAGATGGCGGCGCCCCTGCATGAGAGGGATTCCTGCAACATCACAAGGTACAAATTAAGTTTCTGTCTGGTAGGATCGATGATGATTATATATGAATGCATGTATTGAATTATGTACATGTGGGAGCTAGGCTGCTAGTGCTGGTAGAACTGGTTAATTAGTTTCATCATGTCCACTTCTTTAATCTCTACTAGGCCGGTGCTATTATATATGTCTGTTGGTTTTCCCTTTATTATTCAATTTGCTTGCAATGTTCTTCAAACAATTTTAAACAATTATATATGTAGCTAGGATTAATTTCTTTCTTCTAGGTGGCCATATATATTATTAATTTAGCTGCATGTTTTTTTTATATGTAGAAGTTACTGCTTGTTTTAGTGATAACTGATATATAAGGTGGAGTGGGGACGCAATTTTGACTTATATATCCATGTGTTTCTCACTACACAGTTCGCAAACACTTTTTTACATCAGGGAATAAAAAGAACAGTGCGATTGACGTGTCGTTCTGTAGACAAACTGGTGATGTTTTCCTCGACGCGTGCAATCAGTAGATCTTTTGGTTGTGTAAAGTGAGAAAAAGATGGTACCACCCTGCAGAATATGCATGCATGAGACCTCAAATCACACCCACACCCGAGGACCTGGTCTGTCTCCTACGGTCTTTCTTCGTATCAACAGTAGTAGACCAAGGCCTTAATTAGATACCAAAGCTGGTGCACCAATTTTACATAGTAAATTCTATTAAACACTGTAGTAATTTTATTTTTATTTGATAATAATTATGTAAATATTAATTAATTAGGCTTAAAATATTCGTCTCGTAAAGTACAATAAAACTGTATAATTAGTTTTTTATTTCATCTATATTTAGTATTTCATATATATGTCGGCATTTTGATATGACGAGAAATCTTCTTTTTTATAGTAAAATTTAGGGGTAAAATCTGGAATGCCCAATTGTCCGATTCATGGCAGCGTCTACACCGGCCAGCTTACCGCCGGCAGGTGACCTAGCTAGTAGTTCTTGCCCTGTTCGTTTGGTCGTTTCTGGCTGGCTAGTTCTAGTTACTGCTGATTTTTTATAAAAAAAAATACTGTTGAATGACTGACTGATTTGGCTAATAAATTCAAACGAACATGCTGACTATAGCATGTCGATCCGACGATCCATCTCTCAGTGCCTCTCTGGAACAGTACTTGTGCTTGCGTTTGCCATTGCTTGCTTGTGTGCCGTGTAACGCTAGGCAACACTGCCATATGGTTTCAATTCTTACCGCTAAACAGTCCCAGTTCTTGGATTATGTACATGTCTCGAGGTGCATACGATCGATCTGACGGAGGAGATGTGCCATCGATCTGTCTGTAATCTGTGAGTCAGTACGAAGCACCGGATCGGGAGGGTATGGCCGGATCATGGATGGAGGGATGCTGCATATATCTTGTCACCCGGAAGTACAACAGGCAAATTGAAGGTAATCATGTCTTGTAAAAGGGGAGGCCCCGTTTATAATCTCTTAAGAAGTGACAAGAAGGTGAAAAATAATATTTAGGCCCCGTTTGATCTCTTAAGAAATGGGAATGGGGTACAAAACAACATCAACTATTATACAATATTTTTCTCCCACGGCAAAACTTATCAGTCGTAGAAACTATCATCTAAACTGCACATGAGTTAGTTTTTTTTTCAAAAAGGACCTAAGTTAATTAGTTTCACTATACAAAGACGGTAATCACTGAGTGATCGAGACAATATTATCACTTGTTGCATCAGCACCCCTGAGTTAGTTTAAGAATATATTAATATTCAGTTACCCAATATATTAATATTCAGTTACCCCAGAATAATAATCTTTGCCTGACTTGTATCACTATAGTTTTCTTAGGTGACTTTTTGTTTATTATTGTTGCGTGGTTTAACATTATCGCTAAAACAAAGTTTTAGAGCTATTATAAGAGACAAAGAAGACAAGTTGCATGAAATATATCTTTCTTGATGATTTTCTCTGTGTGTTTCTTTTTTGTTCATTGTCATTAGTAACATGCATTTCGTTCAACTTTAAGATGCCCACACAAACATTGTCATTAGTAACGTGTATTATTATCTCCAAGTAGGACATCCTTCACCTTAGCCCTCTGGAAATATTTAATTTCCTCCTCTCTAAGCAAATGAGATAATTGATCTCGAGCAAGAGCAAGACTATCACGCTCCGCTTTAGACAAATCGCGAACCTCAGCTGCCAAATCCAACTCATTTATAGAGGTTTGTAAATTTTGTTTCTGTGCCTTATATTGCCCATTTCTATGTGTTGCCCACCCTCGCAAGTTTCTGCGCAATGCACTTAGTTTATTATTCCATCTTTGTACTGGGTTGTGCCCCTTCACTGGTTTGTTCCAAATTTCTATGACACGGTCATAAAAATCAACACATGTAAACCATGACAATTCTAGTTTGAACCGTTTTCCATTCCCTGCAAAAGCTGAGGTCCCGGTATCTAATAACAACGGTGTGTGATCTGACACCCCCCTATCAAGGGCTTGTACAGTCACCAAAGGGTATTTAAGTTCCCATTTAGTTGTCATCAAAACTCGATCTAGCTTCTCATAGGTTGGAGTAGGCAAGGAGTTTGCCCAGGTAAATTGGCGACCAGTCAAGTCTATCTCCCTAAGATCAAAACTGTCAATAACAGCATTAAAAGTCCTCGGTTTGGTTTTGGATAATTGATGAAATCTAAGGACTAACCTTATTTCTAAGTGGATGATTTAGAGAAAGGTAGTCCATGCCAAGTGGAGCTCGATGATGGGTCATGACATGAAGTTAAGTAACCTAAGCATGGTGAAGATCAAGATGGGCTTGGCTCGATGGACTGGTTAGAAGTGTGAAAGGCAAGTTGAGGCTTCGAAGCGAAGGACCGTGCGACGATGAAGCTTGGGCAAGACTTGACGCCGATGGACCGACCAACGGAGAAGAGCAAGTAATATCGAGATCGATGGACCAAGACGGTTGCATGATGACGTGGAGTGTCAAATGTCATGTAAAGGCTTGGCGGTTGGAGGATTGACAAAATGGACACAAGGCAAAGGTATAACCTATAGGGCCATTTTGTTTCGCACTCGAGACACCATAGAGGGTGTGAGTGGTTTAGGATCGATAGCCGAACTATAAAGAGGGGAGATCTTTGGTAATTCAGTTCATAAGTGCCACTAGGTCCATCATTTCGTGTGATTGCATTTAGGATCTAGTGCGCGACAAAAATCCTTTGGAAAATGGCTTGAAATGCTAACTCACTTGCACATGGAGATATCACATGAGGGAGTTTAGCACATTTGCAAAGGTGATGGTGTTTGCAGGGTTGAGTTGGGTTTGGTAACCGCAAGCTCGGGGGGATTCGGCATTTTTGAGAAAATAAGATGCATATTTCTATTGCGCCAGATGCGAATTTGTGTTGAAATCATGCTAACTCTCGTGCTCAAGTTGGTATACTTATTGGGTAGCATGTGGGAAAAAGTTGGCGTCGTCGCGGACTTGAAAATGTTATTTTCTAAGCGGCGGACGCGGCGCACCGGAGCGCCGGACGCCGTCCGGGCGCGTCCGGCGCGTGAAGCCGGAGCGCTGGACGTTGTCCTGGCGCGTCCGGCACATGGAGGTTGAGGCAGGCTGGCTGGCCGGAGCACTGGCCGGACGTGCGAGTGCATCCGGCGCAGGCGTCCGGCGGACGGCCCCGCGTGCGGTCTGCTCTGAGTAGCGTCCGGCGTGCGGTAGACGCGTCCGGTGCGTTTGACTTAGTTGGCACGAGGCGCAGCTGTTTCAAACGCCGGATGCTGAACGGTGTCGCGGCCACGTCCGGCGCTCGGTGGAGCTGGCGTGTCCGGCGTGCCAGCATCTTGGCGCACGGATGGTGAACGTGGCGGACGCGTCCGGCGGTTCCATCAGGCGCGTCCGGCGCGTGTATCGTAGGTGGCCCAACGGCTAGTTTTTCAAACAAGTGGCTTGGCGCACAGATGGTGAACGCGCCGGACGCGTCCGGCGGTTCCATCTGACGCGTCCAGCGCTTGTTGCTGTGCTGACTCGAGGGGAATCTTTGGCTAATGGTTAGTTTCAACTTGAGGGGTTATAAATAGAAGGTGGCCGGCCCTTGGGGAGGTCTCTTGGCATTTCTAACACTCTTGTGCATCCTTTGAGCTGAAGCTTCTCCCTCCTACTCATCTCTCTTGCTTGATTGCTAATCTTGAGTGAGATTGAGTGATTCGAAGTGCATTGTATGAGTTGATTCATCTAGTGGCACTTGCGAGTCGTTTGGCCGGTGATTTCTTGTTACTCTTGGTGAGCACCGTCACCTAGCCGGCTTAGAGATTGTTGGAGGCGTTGGAAAGAGTTGGTGATTGTTCTTGCTCACCTCCGGTATTGATTTATAAGAGGTTCTTGTGCTTTTCCTCGGCGGAGCGCCAAAAGCAACTCTAGTAAATTGTTCGTGTCATTGAGTTACCTCACTTGAGAGTGGTGTCTTGTGGTTCCCTTGCGGGGGAGTGTCTTGCGGGGCAAGTGGCTTGAGGGTCACACTGAGGAACCATCTAGGTGGAGGTCGACACAACGGGGACTAGCTTGTCGGTGTACAGGTGAACCTCGGGAGAAAAATCATTGTGTCATCTCTTGTCTCCCAGTGATTGGTTCTTCATCGATATATTTATATTGTTGTCATTGTTATCAATTGAATATCATCTTGGTGATCGGCAACAACTCCTCTTCACCGTCGGTATTGAAATTGCCATCCTACCTCTTGTATTTACTTTGTTTTATATATATATATATATTCCTATTGTGTAGCTTATGTAGAATAGATTATCTTGATAGCTCAATAGATTAGAAGGTGGTGACATAGTCTTTGCGTGACATAGAGATCATAATATATATTAGAATTGTCACTAGGAGGCTTGCTCTCAATATAGGCTAGGCAAAACCACGTTTACGCCATTTGTTATACTAATCAAATTTTGTCTAGTGGTTTGTAGAATTTTTAATAGGCTATTCACCCCCCTCTAACCATCTAAGACCTTCCAAGCATTGAATAGGAAAGTCCAGCGGTCGTTAAATCGATTATTATTCTTTTCCCTAATGTTGCGCAGAATGTTAAAATCTCACCAATAAGGGTAGGGAGAGGATTTTCTTGACAGGCCCTCACAAGTTCAGCTAAGAAGGCTGACTTAAAGTCATTTTGAGCTGGACCGTAAACAGCCATGAGGATCCATTTAAAATTGTCAACTTTATTGCAAAGATGAAATTTTATATAAAATTCCCCTTCAATAATAAATGAAAGATCTATGACCGCCGCATTAATTCCTAGCAAAATTCCCCCCGATCTACCACGTGGTGCAAGACAATGCCAAACGAAATCAGCTCCCCTTGATAGGCGAGACTGATTCGTCTTTGACAGTTCTTTCTTCCCTGTCTCCATTATAGCTACAAAATCCAGATTATGATCTTTTATTGAATCTGAGATATAACAAAATTTAGCCAAGTCTGATAGACCTCTGCTATTCCAGAAAATTCCTTTCATCGGAAAACTTTCTTAGGTTTGATGTTACCACCGTCTCTAGACTTGTGACCTTTTTTCTTTGAAGATGACCTCGACTTTCTAGCAGATGCCATGAGATCACAAATCTTTGTGTCCAGGTCTGCCTCGTCAAAATCAACCTCAGAAATATCCCCCACCAAGTGAGCGAGTAGAGCACCATCACTTTCGGTGTCCTCATCATCACTGAAAACCAGATAAGACCTTTCTGTTGATTTGTTAGAGATAGATGCAACTGATGTTCTATCAATTTCTATGTGTTTCAAGGCCTTGATTGCTAAATTTACCCCTGAATCATTGCCTCCCAACGTAAAACCTAGCTTATGTAGGTTTCTAGAACACAAATCATTAGGTAAAGTACCAATAGAAATTTTTGTAAAAGAATTAGGCATACCCGAGTGCAACTGCTGAAGACCAGAAGACGAACATGGTGATCCCAAATCTCCCACCGTCTTTCCGTCCAAATTGCGCATCGCAGCTCTACGCATTGCTTTCTGCAACATATCTTCGTCTCCTACAGAGATACCATCAGCAGTAGAGACAAAGTTAGATCGAGAGCTACGCCTTAGTCCATTAGTTGTTGTTACATCCAAATCCTGTATGATATCCATACCGGTTGATTGTAATGGCGTTGATAAATTCTCTATGGGCTGAGGGTGCACCAGAACCTTCTCTGTCATTTGCTTTTTCTTGCTAACTTGTGTTGAAAGCACACGCGGAGTATTCGGGCTGCTAGCTGTTGGCATGCTACCCACTGGTTTTGCCATCACCGGAACATGTGAATTTCTCAATTTTTCAGGGACTGAATACACCTTCAAAGGAGACACAGAGCTACTGCATTTTTGCACACAAACCGGTGAGGATGGCTTGCTGATTGCAGTAACTGAATCGCCAATAGGTGAATTCTGCATTTCTGATATTTCAGACGTGTTGTGCTCATGCACACCAAATGATATCGCCGGCAAACTGCTTTGCGTACCTGGGCTGTTGCATGACCGCATAATTCGTGGCTGACTAGATGTATCTGGATTGCATGTTTCTGTAGTCAGCAAGCTGCGATCTGCAATCAGGGTGCTAACATCATCACGATCAGAAACATGTACATCTTGTATAGCTGCTGCAGTATTGGCCATAGCATCTATTCCACAAGCTGATTTGCTACTAAAATTTGTCTTGCCCCGACTACTTAACTCCGGTGACCTTCTTCCCCATGAAGGACTAACACCAGCCGAGGTATTTTTATCCTTCTCACACAAGGCCTTATGGAATGGTTTGACAACTGGTTGAGGTCTAGGTGCCCTACTGAACAAAGGACGCTTGGGAGATACAATTGCCTTGCCAAACGGAGTCACCTGTAATTCCATAGGACTTGGGCCCGATGATGTACCAGATGAGCTAGAGGTGGCAAGTGCAGACCCAGTTGTCTTTGCCTTCTTATTTTGCTGCTCCGGATCTTCTTGACCTTGTCCCTCAGTTGCTCCCTTGTCATTATCCTGATTAAAAGGATCATATGGTGGTGGAGAGGCATACTCAAAACCTTCAGGTTCTAGAGTAAATGTCAAATTACAGCCTTGTAACCCAAAAACCAAATCTGTAGTGTATGGAAGCAACTCCCTATTCATCATGCCCACTTGGATTCTGATGACGCCTTTCTTCCTGAATGTATACATATCCACCTCTTGTGTTGCGCCAATAGCGGAGCCAATAGCCCAAAATCTCAAAAAATGCCTCCAATTATGTGGAACTCCTGTCACGTGAACCCAAACCACATCTAGCTCATATGCTGGTGTAACATCTCCATTCTCTTTCCACTCAGATATGTTTAAAGCAACTCCATGGCTCTTGATACGGACTTCCACATCACCCCATCTCGTCAGTTCTTCCTCGGACGGGAAAGTGACAAGGAATGCATTGTCACCATGTGGAAGAGCTTCCCAATTCCAATCAGCCCGAACAAGACGACCAAGCTCATTCTGAACCACTGATGCTTCAAGCACCCCTCCTATGACAGAAATCAAAGCCGTTGGTGTTGGATCAGGAGTTTCCAGCTTGAAGTCAAAATCAGGAATTTTCAAAAAGCCAAGTTCACACTTTCCAAATCCGTGTAGCGACACGTTGGGCTTTGGCATTTTTGTCAAAAGGACATTTAGATGCCAAATGAGAGTTTTTCTTGTTGCAAACAAAACAATTGAGATCTGCCTTACAAGCATCGTTCAAGTAGCCATTGCACTTGCATCTGAAACAATGGGGAGGACGAGGTTTCTTCGCCTTGACATCCACCGCTGGCACTGTTTGCTGTTGAGCGTCACTTCCTGTATGAATTGCTCCAGTAGCCGGCTTGTCTTGATCCAGACCTTTATCACCGGGACCTGATCGCGGCAAAAGATCTTGGCGTTGCCGGTAGGATGTACTGTTGTGACGGCTGAATCTATTACTGGGATGCCACTCTTGTCTTCTGTAATTGTTGGCATTGTTGTTCCCCCCTGATGTGGGAGGCCGATCAACAGGGCCTCTCCTTCCCTGATCATGCCATCGATCTCCATCACGACCACCTTGGACACGCTCAGGTTGGTGAGCTCTTGGTGGTGGTGGCCCTCGATGTGGTGGCGGTGGCGGTGGCGGCGGCCGCGCAGCCATGGCGGCGTAGCTAGGTTTTTGCGTTGTGGGTTGTACTGCTTGGCCCGTGCACTCTGTGCGGTGAGGCAGGACCTGCCGGTGAGGCCACAGTGCATCCCGGGATCGGCCAAATCGCCTGGCGTTGGCAACCAACTTGGTCAAGCCTGGCGCTGTGATATCTCCCTGAATTTGGGAAGTACAAGTTCTGTTGCCCGAAATCGACGTCTGTGATTTCTGATTCAGCGGCAGCGACGGCATGAAATCCGCGAGCATGGCAACCGAAGCTGGTCTAGGCCTTGGTGGAGGTCCCTTCCAGGGTCGGATTTTGAATCCCGGTCGAGATCGAGCAGGATTCAATTTTTTTGAATCCGATCGTTCTCCACTCAGATTCGGCTCTTTGAGCTCTGCTGATTTTGCCGGCGACGCCGAGGTCCCCTGCTCCCACCAGCGAGCTTCCTTAGGGAACCCGATGTCACGCCAAAATTCTTCTTCAAATTGTTTGTTCAATGATTCCTCTCGTCGCGTGTCAGATCGAGTCGCCAAAGCCATCTGTTCCATGGCGTAGGCACGTGCGTCGGCTTCTCCGAAACCTGCAAGAGAAGCCTCGTGAACCAAATTGAAAAAAATTCTTCGTACCTTGTTCATCCAGAGAAGAAGCAAAGTTGTCAGGCGCGTTCCGCTCCTAATAAACGCTACCATGCGCTGTTATCTCTCTTTTTCATGTTCACCAGTTTAGAGCTCATAATAATGTTAAGCTTGTATCATTGAAAATGTTGGCTTATACTGTGAGTTGCGCCGGACAGCCTACCTGTCACTGGCTCACTGCACGAGCTGCTGGGGCTACACGTGGGCCTTGTGCAGTCTCGCGGCCCACCTGTCAGTGGCCCTCCCTTGACGCATGATGGAATGGACGGATGGGGCACGGAGCTTTCTGAATCCTGAGTGGGTAGATCGATCAGAGTCAAAAAGTGAGTTGAGACGTGGGCAAGGGAAGCCGGGAAGGGAAAGGCTGCTGTCACTGCCTATGTGGGGTGAAGCCAAAGTTAACTTGACACAAATGGAACCTCTGCCGTCTGCCCACCCTCCCTCCTGTCTCAGCTTTTCAGAATGTGGTCTATGGTACCGATTTTTTTTTTTAAAAAAAAATCCCTGGCTATTAGAATGATTTTTAATGATATGTTAATCGAGAAGACAGCATAATTAACAGTTGAGAAAATCGTCTCTGGAGTACAATTGGCTAGTACGGAGTATAATTCAAATCGAATTCAGATGATAAAGCCACCATTTCAGTATGTATTCTGTCTTTTCACCTTCAAAGGCATGCCAATATGCCTTTCCACGCGTAGGCAGATAGAGTAATCTATAACAAAATTTTACAAAAAAAAAAATGTCTACTTGAGTATGTGAAAAGATTTAGTCAAGGATTGGAAAGATCAATAAGGTATATTATCCATCCAACTAACTATTACGGAAATATCTGGCAATTACATGAGAAGAAGAATGTGCACTCTGCCACTCTCCAGTTGTGAGAGTTGATAGAGAGAATTAAGATGTGAATTTGATTTTTTCTCTCATCATAGACCCGGCCTTGTTTGAGAATCCATATCCCCTATTTGGTGTGGGTGTTTTTGACTGAAACGTCAAATTATAAAACAATTTGTGATGGATGGTGAGGATATATTTATCTTTTATTAAAGCATGAATCTCCTCCGATCCAATTTCCACCCCCCTTCTCCCTTTCAAAGTGATTCGTGGGAGTTTGCTCTCTAACTCATTCCTCTTCCCACAAAAACTCCAACTCTCATAAAACAAACAAATGATTTCTAAACTCCTACCTTGCTCCTAGCTTTTGTTAGGAAAAAGGAAAAAAAAAACTAACAACTACCTTTTAGCTGATTACTCATACAGGGTCTTATATAATTTATAGCAGCTAATTATTGGCTAACATTATTGGATTATATCCGTAAGGCAGTGACACTGTTAATTTGTTAGCTTTGGGCTGGTAAAAAATATTCTATAGAACATACATAAACTGGGAGTAGTATATGCCTAATCTTTTTTCAAGTGCCACAATGCACAATTTTGTCATGAGAAAGCGGTGTGCTATGACTTTAGTCCTTGAGAGGTTCTCTATATACGTTCTTCTAAAATATAATGCATCAAAAAATAGAAGATGTAAACCCATGAGAAAACTACACCAGATTTACAGCCGAGAAGACATATTAGTTCGGAAAAACAGTTGAGAAGGATCATCAACAGACGCAGAAGAAGAAAGCAAAACCGATGCATGCATGGTTTGCATTATTACTCTACAGAATCAAACCAAGCTGCACGAATAGTTAGTGATACAAAGCACGACGACGGATTCAGAGGAGTAACTTACATTTGCATAAGGCCAGTTAACATCACACTACAGATCGAATTCCAGAGTCCTTGTTATGTCATTTCTTCCCACAGCTTTCTTGACCTTCTTCACAGATGAGAGAGAGAGAGAGACAGAGAGAGAGGTTCCAAGAAAGCTACCCTTCTAAGAGAGAGAAGTTCAAGAAAGCTGTGGAAAGGCATGGCATGGACTTGAAGAGTTGAGAGGCTACACATACACTGCACACTGAAAATTATGTGCTTTCTTTGTCTCCAATCTCCATATGCTGCCATTTTGCATATTGCCTCTCTTGATCTCCCTCCTTATATAACCAAGGACTAGTAGCTAGGCGGCTGCCTTGTCGCCTCCTGTTCATTATAGTCGAGAGGAAACACAAACACTATGGCTGTTGTTATATGAAGATTGAAGAGATCGATTACCTCATGCAGGAGTAGGAAGGAAGAAGCAGAGAGAGAGGAGAGAAGCCAATGGCCCAATGCAATTTACCGAAGCAGGCATGGGGTCTCAATGATGTTACAACAAGAAATGAAGGCCATGGATTGGAGGGACCTGGCCAAGTTAAAAGGACGTGGCAATGCAGAGAGGTTATAACCTCTTCATGCACGCACTGCAGCTTCATTGGACCACCTTTGTCTGTTCTATTATAGAAGTACCGTACCGTACCTCTCTTGAAAACAAAAATCTTTTGGCTGGGAATAATAATCATTGCCTTCAATCTTACAATGCTGGTATGGATCTGTCTATATAGAGTGGGCCAGAAACTATATATAGCTAGCTTTGTATGATGAGGAAGGCCGGGGTAGATCTGTAGATGCATGCATGCATGGGAAGATTCAGTTGAGTTTGAGCTGGTGCCTGGTGGTGATACTAATAATAAATTTCAGTTCAAGTCTGAAAAAAAAAAAAAAGAATGTCGACAGAGACAAAGAATTTAAAGTGGTGATGGTGAACCGACAAACTGAGTTCACAAATGTTTGCAGATCCTAGTACGCACATTCAACCAAGTAGATAAAATGCAACCGATCAATTACCTTGGTCGTTATATCATTCTTTCTTTCGTTATACAAAAGCTCGGAAGTCTCCGAGACCCCAACATATACCTCCTCTACTTAAACAACTTTTACTAGCTACTACATACTCTCCGTCCTTGAGTAAGTCGATTTCTAAAGTTATGTTAAGTCAATTTTTCTATGTCGTTTGTCCTATTTTTTTTTATTATAGAAAAGAGTGGTAAGATTTATGAAACTAAATTAATTAATATCATATAATATACATATTTTTATTATATAATAATTTGATGTCATAAATATTTATGTTATTTGTATATATAAATTGAGTTAACATAATAAACAATATTTAAGATATTTTTAAATTTTGATTTATTCAGAGAAGCATCGTGCTAATGGAGAATGATGATGGTGTGTCCGGGACGCAGTACGTCTAGACCGAGAGCTGATTGGGTAGCACACAAATATTCCAGCCTGTCTAATACACAGTAGCGTGTACAGTGAACGTACACGGCCGATCCATCCAATGCAATGCGTGCGTAGGGCCAAGATCTCCGGACAGACACGGCACGCAGACGCAGGTGCATGCCGTGGCCATGCCAGCACCAGCAGCAGTCCCCGCTCGCACTGCACCGCACTGCACCGCGTATTATGCGTGCACGTTCCATGCCCGGCCCGGCGGCCCAAAAGCAGGCGCGGGGGCGCCACCATTCGAATTTCCGATCTACCCTCACGCGCTCCGGGTGCGATCGATCGATTTGGCACTGCACGATCTGGTGGTACAGGTACGGTCGTGTCCTCACATGCACGGTGCAGACTGCGTTTGTTTGTTTTTTCCTGCTTCTAGCCTGGTATTTGGTGGTATTGTAACAAATGGTGTTTCGGTTCCCACGACGCCAATCCCTAGTGTTTGGTTGTTGTACTATCTAAACTTGGCTAGCAAATGTGCATTTAGTTATCTAGTTGCTTGCATAGAATCACATTTATTTTCTTCGAGCCGCTAAGTTTACCCCCTTCGTCCTTGGAGGCATTCTGTGAGACAGGTAGTGGGCGCACAGGAGATGTGGTGTAACACCCCGGTGTTACGAAACTAATAATCATCATGCATTGTGATCAATGTGTTGTGATTGTATCAAATACAATGCATATATGTTGGTTGATTTGAAATTCAAGTTTGAATCGACTTTTAGGGAAAATTTCAAAATTAAATTCTTAAATAAAATGATGAGTAGCAATTGTTTCATTGATTGGAATAATGATTCTAGTTTAATATGATGTTCTGGATTTTGATGTTTACATGATGGACTATTCAAAAAAAAAATTAAATACCAAATTTTCAAAGTAATTATTTAAAAGCCTAAATTCAATTTTGAATTCAAAAACCTAGTTTCAAAAATATTGAGAATTTGGCTATGGTCCAAAAGGAAAAGTTGTAGAGCATAATATTTTGAACAATTTTTGTTTTTGGATATTTTAAAGTTGCTATGCAATTTTAAGAGTAATTTGAAGAAATAGGAGGAGAAGGGGCTCTGCTACAGTACCCGACCAACAAAGCAGAGGCACGCAGCTGCTTCATCGACGCCGCCGTGGCCTTCTCGCCGTTTCCAGCGCCTGGGCGTCCAGCTGCTCACGTATCCGTGCTCAAGCTGGAGCTGGCGACGCCTAGAAGCCTCGCCCTCGCCTTCTTAAACCGCTCCGGCCGCCGTCCTTTTCTTTTCCTCTTCCTCTGTTCTCCGTCCGTCCGCCATGGCAGACGGAGCGCTCTGTGACTGCCGCCCGACTAGCTTCCTCCAGGCACTATCGCCTCAGCCCAAGCTTGCCCTTGCACCGCCCCGACCTTCCCTAGGTGTTGGCGTGTCGCTCCTCCTCCGTCAAGCACCAAAGCCCGCTCGCCGTCGGACGGCTCAGCTCCGGGACATCGCCATACATGGCCAAGCCACCTTGGGCCACCGCGAGACGAGCTGTCGCCTTTCGCGGGTGCGCCAGGGCACTCTGGTGCTCAGCCGCCACCGTTTGCCGCCGGGGAGCCACCCCACCGGCCAGATCGAAGCCGCCAACGCTCTACTCTGCTCAAATTCGCGTGGGGACCTCTGGCATGAATTTGAGAAAACGCAGGGGTCTAGGTGCAGAATCATAGACTTTTGTGAATAGAGCCAATAGCGCTGTTTTTCTTTTTCTTTTTCTTATTTCGGCTGAATATCAGAAATTAAAATCATAAAATAGCAAATTAGGACTTTTTGGAATCCTCATGATGAGTACTATGCAGTAGTGTAAAAATATGTGCTTTGTTATTTGATGTTTTACTATTACTTTTGTTAGGTGCTTTATTTAATTGTGTGATATTGGTAATTGCATATCTCACTATGTAGTGATCCAATTGCTATGAAATTTTTGTGGGGTGCTAAGCATGATACAGAGATGCTCTAGTTTAATTTTCAGTTATGTTGGATGTCATATGCTGCAGTTATAGAATTTCATTTGTGTATGCTTTATAGCACTTATCTTTTTGTTTATTATGTTATCTCCAAATATACTTATCAAATGGAGCTGATATTTTTATGGTAGTCTTCTTATACTATGTGCATGCTACTTAATTTTTATTAGAATTTTCTGGGCAAATTGTATATTTATTAATTTTTATGCCTGTGCATTTAAATAAATAGAAAAAGTCTTATTATATAAATGATTATGGAGGTAACATGATGTGATCTGGTGATATTTTAACATATCCTAACTGTTGGTGAAGTTGGTTGTGCCATTTGTGATGTTCTCCACATCACTTATTAGATAATTGCCATAATTGTTGTTTGTGGACAAATTTTAATAGAATGCAAATTGAGCTATGCTATGCTTGTTTTCATGTCATGTGTTCAATACAAGAGTGGTAGTAAACTTCTTTAAGTAGCTATTGTTCAATATTGGTGGCAATTGGCCCAATGGTTTAGGATTTATGCATGTTTTAAGTTGAGTACAGTTACACACTGCTCTCTGTCCACTCTGGACAGATTGTGGAAAAAGTTAAATTTGACCAATTTACGTTGGGAATCTCGTTTTGATGTCTGAAAATGAAATGTAGAAAATTTCCTAAGTTTTTCAGAATGTCCTCTTGCAAGTCCATTGGATTTTTAAATATCTAGTTATGATTAATTTACTTAGCTACTGCATGTATATGTAGAATAGCTAAAAATGTATGCATGTTCAATTAATCTACTTTGTGTATATGATTGTGCTTGCCTGCCTTGTGCATTACGTATTATTTTGCTTTCTTGTAATCCTGCACTGCATAAATTGCATCTCATCTAGGTACGCTAGTTGTCAGATGCGAGGAGATGGAGGGCGTGACTTTGGTGTCGAGCCACAAGACAATGCGTTGGTGGACGGATCCTGAAGGTGGAAGGACTAACAGGAGTACCTCAGGATTAGAGATGTTGTCAAGCAGGCGCAAGCTAACTGAACTAACAGTATGTCAAACCCCAGGCAAGCCCTGGAGCATTTTAAGTCTCCTATTCTTTCTTTAAAAATATATTTGAGTATATATATTTATATATTTCTGTTTTGCGCATTAATTGATAGGAGTTGGATGAAAACGTTTCTGCATAAACTACCTTGTCCACAATTTAATTATACCTGTACCCTTACTAGTATAAGTACATCACTCTATGCTTAGATGTGCTTAGACCAATAGAAGTCGGGTGATTCTTGTCATCCGTGAGATATAGGCAGTTAGTCCGTCACGGTTGGCTATATTGCTATCGTGGAATAAAACATATGATTATGGATAAATAGAGACCGGACGAAACTGGGTTATATCCCTGGTGGTTAAGCCGACAGGATTGCCTGGTCGTGCTTGTTCCGTCTGTGTTGATTAAGGACCGTACCGTATCCTGGACATTGGTGAGATTGAAGGTACCAAACACATAACAGGGGCCTAAGTCACAGTTGACCGTGAAGCCGAGTCCTCATTAGGGTAAGTTCTGGACCATTAGCAATTACTGGGAGGGGAGTATGAAGGGATGGAACTGATCCAAGACCCTGCTTGCTACGGGCTACGGGCTGAACGGACATGTCTTGTGAGGATACAGGACTACGAGTTTTTACGAACGGTCCAGTCTCACCGTCGAATAGAGTGAACGGTGATTCACACAAGTATATGCTACAGGCCATGAGTCGTTGAGGCATATAAATGCTACAAGCCATGAGTCGTTGAGGCATGTCTTGTGTGGGTGTGTGTGTTTGGGATTATCCAGCTGGATTAAATCGATTCGAATCGCTGTCTCTCTCGGATAGTGAGAAACTCATACTTTACTCCAGGGACGTACAATTTAAAATGGAACATAATGGTTATATCAACGCTGCCAAATGTGATATGGCTACTACTGTAATGCCTATTAATCAAGTGATTGCTTTATAAAGATACAAACTTAGCTCTAATTGGTTTCACTTAACTTGTGTTAATTTATTTATTAAAATATTGAAAGTAAGGACTAATTTTAGTAAGTTCTTTCACAAAGCTATGCTAGCCAACAAAATCCACTATATAAAGCCTTTCATTATCTTTGAAGTCTTTTTATTTCCTCCTCCTGTCGGATAAGTCCTGCTGAGTACAATTGAGTACTTAGGGTTTTATCCTACCCTGTTGAAGGTGGAGCATTTTGTTTGCTGAAGAACTAAGTGTCGGTGGGCTCGGCTATTCCGTATATACTTCTCATCTATGCTTGTTAGAAGATGTCATCTGAGCTAGCAATATGTTTTCTACTTATAATTTGGTAATCCTTTCAAAGCTATGTTTTAATATATTTGATTCAAAATTAAACTTGTATTCATTATTGTAATCCTACTGTAATAATATTTCTGCTGCAAA
The DNA here is from genome assembly GCA_023333625.1 of Bothriochloa decipiens. NCBI lineage: Eukaryota > Viridiplantae > Streptophyta > Magnoliopsida > Poales > Poaceae > Bothriochloa > Bothriochloa decipiens. Next base: position 56,959,299 of record CM041635.1, on the reverse strand, counting down.
CTCTGAGTATGTGATATGTATTTGCTTAATCGAGTATGATCTGGGTTGTAAAGTTGATTTACCGAGGTCCTTCGTGACACTCGGCGGACTACCAGGTTTATATAAATAATAGTATGCGCGTATTAACGTGTTAAACAGGGACCGTCATACTTGATATTGTATAAATTAGACGATTCTGTCACACGTAGCACCTCTTCTAGCCACTTGTCGCGCGAGATTGCCACCGTGTTACACGAACCGCGTGGGCCTCTGAGGCCCCTGCTGTGTGAGCTCACCATCGTGGTGGTCCATCGCCGTGCCATGCGAGCCCACCATCTGTGCCAGCAAAGCCAAAGTGCAATGGGAGGAGGGTGGGGTGTTGTCGCTTAGTAGTGCGAGAGGAGGAGACAACAGTAAAGCGATGGTGACTATCAACCGAAGGTGAGGCAAGCGAGTGCAAGTGCTACAAGTTTTCCAACTAGCTTGGCTAAGAGGCCATTGATGGCTTCATGGAGACTAGCTAGGAAGCCTATTCAGGCAACCAAATAGGTTCAAATTGGATTCACAAAGCCTAGCTAGAAGGATAAATATGGAACTCAAACATATACCCTATTGGCCTATTTAGTTACCTACTTTTCAAGGGCCGGAAAATGGCCATGATGTCCTATATGAAACGGACCATGATACCTTCTCCCATAGGAATGTTCTCAGCATTTAGGTTAGATGGTGGGCATAATGGCCTTGATATTGTAAAAAATATCCTATAAATAATGCCTCGTTATGAGAACGGAGGACCAGTTTTGATGAATGCAACAGTAATATCTTATTTATCTCTATTTAGTTTTCTTGTTTGCTATTAGAGTTCAGCAACCCACAATTTCAAGGCCTTGGTCTAGAGCAACATTGTGATCATTACAACTCAGATCAAAGCAATCACTCGGATATCATGCCAAATTAGATAAAATGGCTTATTATGCCACATTTTGTGCGCAGGGTAGGTTATCAAAATTGAATTGATCTAGGTGTTTCATAATGGCCTCATCAACATTTCTGTTTATAGTTTTCTTCTTCTAACTCCATGATATGTCAAAGATTAGAGATTAGTAGCAAAAGCCTCCATTACTCAAAAAATTCTTGTCCAATAGAGAAACCAAAGCTAATGTAAACTAGTACGAAAGAAAGAACATTATGTACATGTCAGGCGTGTTGTCCCCGAAATGGTCACTCAAAATCAACCTAGCCGGGGCACACGTGGGAGCACTAGAAATACGTATTAGTAACCACACCGACAAAAGGAACATGATAAAAAAATTAAGTTATGTGTCAGTTCTCTATACACAAGAGCGAGGGTGACTGGACTGAGCTAGCATGGGAGCCTCACCAACCATTGGCCATGTACATGACCATGATTCTGTTGTTCCGTAGCACACAAAAATGTGCAAGACCAGCGGCTGTGAATCAACAGCCAAATCAATTTGAAGAAAAAGAAATGTACACAGAGACGACGGAATATTGTAGAGACAGTTTTAGGTAATACCTGGCTTGGGCAAGGCTGAGGTGGTGGTAATCGCGGCGGGAGTTGCTGCTAGCGGGTGCGCTCGAACACCAAAGCTCACCGAGAGCGGCCAGGAGGCATAATTAATTTTATTCTCATAATCATCTCCATCCATCTATGATGAAATCTCAACTAGGTCATAATCCTATACAGATAGTTCTACTACGTACAATCTGTCATAAGTCTTCTGCATTTCTAGCTTGAGAGCATAGAACCTGCTCTCTTGGCTCTCTTTTTCTTCGCATAATCAAGAGTAAAGCTTAGTGTGTCCACTAAGATTAGCTGGGCCCGGTAACCCGAGAAACTCACTTAGAAGTTTTTTAATTAACCTATAAATTACTCTTTCAAACAGAGAATCAACATGCATGTGCTTGACCCCGTTGCTTAGTCACTCACAAGCACTCATAAGTTGTGATGAGTCACATGTAATCAAGTGTATAGGTACAATGCAAGGTAGAATGCTCCTATGAAATTACATCATGAGTGATTAGGCATCATTGTGGAGGCTATTTTGTAAATCACATTACAAAAGTTAATTGATTGAAATTGTCCAAGCTCCTTAGGCTTCTCCACTTTAGGAATCAAGATGATACTCATCTTGTTGACATGGTTGGGTCATCCTCCCCTCTCAACACCTGCAAAATAACTATCCACATATATCTATCCTAGTGCCTCTAGAAGAAAGCGCCTTTACTAGGAACATGAGCTAGTCATCCGTTGCACCATCCCTTCCAACGTATACAAGCTTCTATAGAATTCTGTTGTGAGGTTAGCCATATCGCCCTCATCTTTCATGAAACTTTCATCACTCCTGAACAATATAGATACTTTGTTTTACTGTCTCCTTTGATTCGCTCTATAGTTATATCAGTCACCTTTAACTCCTCATAGGAAGGACTTATTCTTACCGAGTCTGACCATGAATGATCTAGCCACATGGTAAGCCCATTCAACTCTCGGTTAACATTGCCAAAGGATTGCTGCTCCCAGCCACAACAGCTCAGAATCGTTGACAAGTCCTCAAGCTTCTTTTGTAGCCCATCCAGGGTCATCACCCGCGTACCCCTGAACTCCTTGTGTCTCTCCCACATTAACTCATACGATAATTTCTTGTACTATTTTCTGCCCGAGTTAAGTGCTCCATTGTCCCAACGTAATTCGATGGGACCATGGTCCGATGACGCCGATGTCAGGATGCCAATTGCCTCACCACAACAATTGGGAAAGCCATTGCCCACTACACCCTGACACAACTGAAGGAACCCCTAGCCACTTTCTTCTCAAACGTCCATCTACGCCCTTCGAAACCAAGGTTGACAAAGGGCACAAACATATACCATCGGTGGAAATTTCACTGATGTTTTCAGCAATTCCACTGATGTTTTAGAGAGTTGGTTCATAGTCACAAAAAACAGGCTCACCACCCTCAACCCTCGACCCAGATTCGTCGACTTCGACCCGGGTTTGTGGGTTCATTTTTGACCCAAGGTGTAAAAATCTCTCACAAGTAGCGTATCGTGTACCACGACCCTGTACCTGGACCCCACCGACCCAAAAAATCTGTGACAATGAGGACCATTCTTCTTGGGCATATGATCGATCTGACTGTGCTACAAGCAGTGCACCATCACGCTTCTTCTTCCCTTCTCTTACTCCGCAGCGCTCAAACCACCATTGATATAGCAAAGCGATCATTTAGCGCTGCTCGTCTTTTTTGCAAAGTAATCTGGCAGTTTTTTTTTTTGAGGGGAATCTTTTTTTTTTTTTGAGGGGAGGGGAATCTGGCTGCTGCACTTGCACTGCGACTGTGCGAGACGCCGAGACATCACAGGATGGGCTACATTTACGTATGGGCCATTACCACATTGCTTTCAGTCAGCAATCTTGGGCTTTTATCCGAACGGGCCGATCAGGCCAACCGGGAGCCACAGCGCGCACACGTCCGCTTCGGCCATCGCCCATCCACGGCCATCTTTTTCCTGCACAAGTCGAGGCCACCTCTCCGCATCTTCCCCCTGCGCAAGTCGAGCGCGGCGGACACAAAACCCCCTCCCCACACGCACCCTCCGTTCCGAGCGATCAGCCGAGCGATGTCGTCGTCGGCGCCTGCACCGGCCGCGATGGCCGTGGACGACGCGGAGGACGACCAGCTCGCCTCCATGTCCACGGAGGAGATCATCCGGGCGTCCCGTCTCCTCGACAACGAGATCCGCGTCCATAAGGTGCGGAAACCCTAACCTAGCCCCGCTGCGCGTCGTTCAGAGTGTAGGGCGTGTTCTGATTGATTTGGGATGTTTCTGGGGGTGGGGGTGTGCGTAGGACGAACTGCAGCGGTCAAACTTGGAGCTGGAGTCTATCAAGGAGAAGACCAAGGAGAACCAGGAGAAGATCAAGCTCAACAAGCAGCTGCCGTACCTCGTCGGCAACATCGTCGAGGTTTGTTTCTCGCCTCTATTGCTCGACGCTGTTGATGGTTCATCATTTTATTATTTCTTCTTTTCGGTGACTGGGTAGGTTAGTTATGTTTGGGCTATCGATCTGGTTCAGTCCTGTTGGTCGGATTGTCATGATTTTACTTTAAGTTTCTACACTAGTTAGATGCAGTAGGTTTAGTTCCAGGATGCGTCTAGCTTGGTTAGGGCTCAGTAGCCAATCTGCTTCTAGATTCTAGGAAGAACTTCATAGCTACAGCATTACTAGGAAGTTCATAGTTACAGCACTATAGGAAGAAGTTCATAGTTACAGCATTACTGATTTGGTTAATTTATTTCAATGGCAGTACATATTTTGATGGCTTCTGGTGTGAAATTAAAATGAACTCTTGTGGATCTTTGAGTCCCTAAAATGTTCTGAAGGTTTTCAGAATTCCAAGTTTTTAAGATGTAATAAAGCTGCATACACAAGTTGGACACAATTGGCTCCGAATTCTTATATATTTCTCAACTGTTTCAGATTTTGGAAATGAACCCTGAGGATGAGGCTGAAGAGGATGGTGCTAACATTGATCTGGACTCACAAAGGAAAGGGAAATGTGTTGTTCTGAAGACATCTACCAGACAAGTATGTATAGTTGCCTGAAATTAATGTAGCCACCTAGAACTTACTTTATCCATGAGTGGTCAAACGAGCACTGGAATTGGGAGCCAATTTGAATGCAATTTATTTGCCTGCTGATAAACATATACTCCCTTTCTGTAAAAGAACAATGATCCGAGCTATCCTGATTCTTGATTGTTAGATTTGGATTACATTTTTGTTCTGCGTCACACATATTGTAATTCAATTCAATGATGCATATGTTTAGTTCCACATGCCATTTGTAGTTGGTTGATTCTGTGCATTATGAAGAACTCAGATTCATTTTTTTAATTTTTGGGTTAAATGCAGACCATATTCCTTCCTGTAATTGGACTAGTTGACCCTGATAAGCTTAAGCCTGGTGATTTAGTTGGAGTTAACAAAGACAGCTACTTGATACTAGACACATTGCCATCGGAGTATGACTCACGGGTTAAGGCAATGGAAGTAGATGAGAAACCTACAGAGGATTACAATGACATTGGAGGACTCGAGAAACAGGTAATTTACTTTCTACAACTGATGGACTGTTAGACACTATGGCTGAGTTTGTACATTCTAAGCAGTAATATGATGTTCTGTTGTAACACAGATTCAAGAGCTTGTGGAAGCAATAGTGTTGCCAATGACACACAAGGATCGATTTCAGAAATTGGGTATTCGCCCCCCCAAAGGTGTTCTTTTGTATGGACCGCCTGGGACCGGGAAGACACTCATGGCTCGTGCGTGTGCTGCACAGACTAATGCCACATTTCTGAAACTGGCTGGCCCACAACTTGTTCAGGTAGGTAACTAAGTCTGTGAAATCAGTATCTGTAACAGTTAGCCTGATAAACTATCATACAAATGCTAGGTCTCCTAAACCTAACTGTTTTATCCATTCACTTTTTTTGCATGATTTGTGGGTACACTTAGCCTGATAAACAACTTCTTGCAATTTACAGAATTCATGCAGTGTGATTCTATACTGCAAACTCCTTTTTTTGTTGTTTTAGATGTTATTTAGTATCTGCATGCTGGGTGGCAATCGATGTTATAGGATGATTATCAGATCAGATTAGGATATGATTATATTAAGTACTGACATAACTGTTCATGTATTTGTCCAATATAATGGTTGATGAGGTACATGAAATATTGCTGGGTCCATTATCATTTCGTGTTCATTCTTTCTTAGGTTTTGTTAGTTTATTTGAATTAAATAATCTTTAACATCTGTGTGAATTGTTTCAGATGTTCATCGGTGATGGAGCTAAGCTCGTTCGAGATGCTTTTCAGCTTGCTAAGGAGAAATCCCCCTGCATCATCTTTATTGATGAAATCGATGCCATTGGAACAAAGCGTTTTGACAGGTACAACTCCCATTTAGTTACTACTTCTGTCTAATGTCTGTTTTAACACCTTTTCATCTATAATGACAATGTTTATTTACATGTTCTTGTTTAGTTATATTAGTTTGTGACCAAGTTTATGTCTGTTTTAACACCTTTTCATCTATAATGACAATGTTTATTTACATGTTCTTGTTTAGTTATATTAGTTTGTGACCAAGTTTCATCATCATTTCAATCTTTAGTTCTGTTTAGTCTGTTTCAGCGTGGACTAGATTGCCTTGACCATTATCCTTTTAATATTTAAGCTGTATATATAGTGAGTGCTCTGCTTAAGTTTTTTTTATTTTAAAAAAGGCTAGATTACATTAGTTACTGAATCTTGATAATATCTGGTGGTCAAATTTTCCTTGCACTATCAACAATGGTTGTTGGTAGTTGTGTTTTCTACATCCGATTTCCCCAATCTCTTGCTAACTTGCTATAATAAATGCTGTGTGCTTTTTTACTGTTAATAACTTGTAAACACAGTGTGCTTTTGGAAATGCATGTAACTATGTATTATTTATCTGCAGTTAATTAATCTGTATCTTCTTTTTTTTTTGTTTCATTGTACAGTGAAGTTAGTGGCGATAGAGAAGTGCAAAGGACTATGTTGGAATTGCTGAACCAGCTTGATGGATTTAGCAGCGATGAGAGGATAAAGGTCAGCATCCAACCTTCAACTTATTAGTTTTTACTGTTTTGATGCTTTGGCTCAGGTTCTGTTCAATTGCAGATTGAGAATGTGCAAAAAATACCTCTATTGATCATGATATGAGAAATGAACTGATATTTTTCAATGTTTTATTTTATATCTGGTGTACTGAATGTTGTATTGTTGTGTGACTTGTAGGTGATAGCTGCAACAAATCGTGCTGATATTCTTGATCCTGCTCTGATGAGATCTGGTCGTCTGGACCGGAAGATTGAGTTCCCTCATCCATCAGAGGAAGCAAGAGCTAGAATCTTGCAGGTGTTGCTCTGACCACTGAAATCTGTTGTATTTTTCTCCAAAACTGTTGATATCTTCCCCCCCTAAAGGCTCCATATATGGTTTCTGTTCTTGCATAGCTAAAATAATGCTGTTCTGTGTTACGTTGTGTAGATTCACTCGAGGAAGATGAATGTGAATCCAGACGTCAACTTTGAAGAGTTGGCACGTTCGACCGATGATTTCAATGGTGCTCAGCTGAAGGCTGTCTGCGTAGAAGCCGGCATGCTGGCTCTCCGCAGAGATGCTACAGAGGTGACACACGAGGATTTCAATGAGGGAATCATCCAAGTGCAGGCAAAGAAGAAGTCCAGCTTGAATTACTACGCATAAGGGGAACACCCAGTCCTTCGTGATCGTTTGTTCAGTTGTTTGTGATACTGCCATTGTCTGGGTAGGCTAACTTATGATTTGTACCCTTTTATTAAGCAAGCGCCCTGCTCTGCTTTTGTATGTTACTCTGCATTTATTTTTCAATTATTAACCAAGTCGCAACCACCTCCTATGCCTTTTTCTTTGGCTGCCGTTTTTGGTTTCTTTCTCCTTATGAGCAGTACTCGGGCGCATTTTACTGTGGTCCAGATTGTTGATCTCGGCACTTTGCAACTTTTATCTCTATTGCATACTGCGCTCTCCCTGAATAGTTGGGATGATCTAGTAGTGCTGATATTAGATGTGCCTAGAGAGTGTCAGCTTAAATCTTTACTGACCCCCTAGAGCGTCCAAAGACGTATCATTTTTTTTCTCTACACCTTAATACAAAGACAAATAAATCTTCTGCGTGATTGATGAGAAAAAAAAAAGGCTGAAAGGCGATGGCCATACGAGGCGGAAGTTCCAACAATCCCATTCGCTTGGTAAGCAAATTTATCCAAGAAAAAAAAACAGAATTGCTTGAGCTTCAGAATCTCGATGGAGATGTTTTCCTCGTATTCCGTACAAGAAAGAATTACAGCACCGCAGTGCTCTTACGCAGCTAGACCTATAGGGCAGGGCCGCAGCGGCACCACACGGGTGATCACGGAACGCAGGATGGTAGGGTGAAGCCCTGGCACATGTAGGCGAGCACGAGGTACACTATTACGGTGAGGATGAATATCACTGCAGCGCTGCAAACAACAGTGGAATTACAGGTACGTCAGGTGATCAGATCATAATAAACAGTATAGTACACAAGATGCATCAAGAAGGTTACGTAACGTACGTGAGCTTGACGTTCCTCCACCACATGGTGTTCCTGAAGCGGCGAGCCTGGCGCTTGAAGCGCATGGTGTTCCCCTGCATGGTTGACGTCTTGTCCACCAGCAGCTCCAGACGGTCACCCCTCTCCAGCACCCTGTCGATGTTGTCGATCATCACGCTCCGGACCTGTTCAAATTAACTCACGTTTCATCATTCAAGCACCCAAAGATGAACAACTTGCGTTGGCAGGACAGACTTTGAAACGAGCCAATCACTGAACGGAGCCGAATTATGGTGAAGATCGAAGGAAACCTATACCTGGTCGATCTCACCCTTCATGCGGTTTATCCTGTCCGCGCTAGCGTCATTGGAGTAGTAGTCCATCTGCTGGGCCAGAACCCGGGAGAACTCATCGTGCATGGCGTACGCGAGCGCGGTGAGCGCCGCGCGGCCGTACGCCTTGGCGAACCGCCCGTGGATGTCCTCCAGGAACGCGAACGGAACACGCCCTGAAAACGCGCATATCGTATCAAAATGCAGGTTGCAACGACTAAAAATGGCGTCGATCGATCGATCATATGAGAACAATTTGCACGGGATACTACACACCGATCGACCGAGATGAAATCTTGCCGATCGGATCGGATCGGCTGGAAATTTTAAATGCTGGGCAATTTGAACACAATGTGGATGACACAGGATGGATGCGCTACTTACGCCCGGTGGCGTCGTCGGCCATGCAGAGCGCGGTGAGGCCGTCGGTGCGCTTGACGTGGAACACGTGGAGGTCCTGCGTGTAGGAGACGTTGCAGTCGTCGGCGCCGCTGGGGAGGCGCTCGAGGACCTGCCTCGCCACGGCGCCCGCGTTGCCGC
>CM041635.1:56870094-56949868 GCA_023333625.1 Bothriochloa decipiens | reverse complement strand
CCTCTCGCGCGCGCGGCGAAAGGGATCGAGGGGAGCGAATGGGTAGGAGGAGAGCCTCCTGAGCCTGCCTCGTTTGTGTGACCGAGGCGCCCCGCAACCCCGCGCGCGCGCACCGCGGTCCATAGCGCTCGTTACGGCGGCGACGGTGCGGATCACAGATTCACCTAACGATATTTTTGGGCCGGCTTGTGACGGTCACGGTCCAGATTGTCACCGTAATGATCTCTTAAACACAATGGTTATGTTAAAGCTGCAGTTTTATTCTTACACTTAATTAGGGCGATACAAAAAAAAAATCATAGTACAACAAGGTTCCAAGTTAGGCTCCTACTCACATCACATGTATAGGTGCCCATCAATTAGGCCCCATATCCGAAACGCAAATAAAATTATGCCCACAGCAAACACGTCCACAACAAACATGTCCGAACAATGGCAACAATGTGTGCTCCAGACAGAAATCTTGAGACTGTTTTTCAAAAGGAGGAAAAACATAGCATAAGGGGTAATACCCATTCTAGTCACAGCAACATACCGACAGTAATATTACTTTGGTACAATAGTACAGTTTGTAACCTAAAGAAAAAAAAAGGCGTACCCAATGCCATAGGCTCCCGCACTACAGGGTCTGGGGAAGGGAAAATAGCCAACAGCCATCCCTGCACAAATGTGCAGAGGCTGAGGCTTGAACCCTGGATCTCTTGGTCACAGACGGTAAAGCTCTACCGTTTGCACCAGGGCCGCCCTTCAGTTTATAACCTAAAGCTATTATATTATTATATAAGAAATTGAAAGCATACAGGTAATAAATTGATAATAACTCAATTCCATTCCGATATCATGTCTTTTCTGCAACTTCCACCCCCTTTAAGCTGCAAACTTTCCCAACAGGGCTAAGCTGCAAAGGTTTCCAGAACAGGCAGCACGGTTGGCTTGCCCATGAGTTTCATTCCTTTGAGACTATCATAGTCTTCAATATCAGCTGAGTAGCGAACTAATCTGGCAGCCCTCTGAACACCTTCCCAGGAGATCCGATGGCAACCTACAACGGTCAGAGACTCCAGTTTCGCTGAATGTGCCAGCTCGGCTATTCCATCATCAGTCACATTTTTGCATTTTCGGAGACTGAGACTACTCAAGCGCGGGGCACGCGTGATGAAACTCATCCCAGCATCTGTTATCCTCTTGCAATCCAGAAGCTCAAGTCTCCAGGAATGGCGCTGACAAAATACCCTCCAACCCCGAGTCATAAAACATGTTTGCTCCATTCAGCATGAAAGCACGAATTGGACAAGTCTGAATGAGTGCAACAATACCTTTCTGTGTGAAGCCTATTTCTGTAGGACACGCACTCGAACAAAACGTAAAGGTCCTCAACAACCTCAAGCATTGGGCAGCTGAGACCAAGGGCCTTAAGGCTTTCATCAACAGTGGTGTCCTGAAACCCCAGTCCAACCGGCGCAGAGGCATGAGGCGAAGTGAAAGGCTTCTAAGGTTGCTGCAGCTCTGGAACAACGCAATCATCTCGTCCTCATCTAGACGAACAACATAGTCCAAGCAAAGTTTCTCTAATGCTTTGCACTTTCTTAAAAGAAAACGTAGTCCAATCTCTTGCGCAGTTGGTGCTGGGAAACCCTCATTGGTGCGCATAGTTATAATATGTGCCAACCTCAAATCCTTCAAATTCTCACAACAGATATCATATTTGTATGGGTAGTGAGCATCAAACGCAGGATCAAGGGGAGGACCTGATAAACAATAATTTCCATTGATCTCAAACTCAAAACTTCTCAAGCTTCATCCATCCTGGACCAAACTTTAGGAGCTCAAACTGGCTGATTCCCTTGCAATCCTTCACCACAAGTTCCACCAGTGATCCAGCCCAGCCAAGGTACTCCAGCCATTCGACGCTGTTTACTTTAATACAGTCAACAAGATGGAAAGTAGATAGACTCTTGCACCCAACTGCTACTGAGTAAAGGCCATTTGAGGTTATCCCTGGAGTGAAGCTCAGCCTGAGGGCCATCAGCTTCTTGCAATGTGCCAAATAACCAAGGCCATCGTCATTGATGTCTGAGCAGAAGCTTAAGCTGAGATCTGTCAGTGAGGAACAGTAAGATGAAAGCACAGAGAGGCCTTGGTTGTCCAACTGCTTCCCTTGGGCTTCGATGGACGTCCAACCAGAATAATTGATTTCTACTTTCCACAGGTTGGGGAACCGAGAGCACAATGATGAGAGGGATTCCGTCGCAGGGTGAAGGCCACAGCCAACATGGATCGTGCCCCTTTCTTCTGCATCGACCTTGTACATGAGCTTAGACACGAGGGAAAGTGAATTAAGATCAGTGGTCCTGGTAACCCTCTTGATGATTTCTGCCAGTAGTGGCTCCGGGAGATTCTCCATTGAGAAGGTACTCAAAGAGTTCTGAAATAAGAAAATCAGAATTATACATATGCAGATAATCAAGGATAAGCATGTTATGATGAAGTTTTAAACTTTTTTAGTAACTGTGTTCAGATTGAGAGATAGCATTAAGCCAGCAATGTATATATGAAACTGCAGACTAAACTAGCACCCAATTGTTTATGAAACTGCTGATACAACAACATTAACAGAGCCGGACTGAGGAATTGGAGAGAGTAGAAGTCCACGACATAAGCAATCCAAATTGACTGTTACATGTGCTGAGCACCTACTACAAGGAGGCACTCATCAGGTAACGTCAAGTTGCATTAAAAAAAAAATCAAAACTTGTTTTGCTTCTGCACACCACTGTGCTTGGAGGTCTCGGGTCAAACATCACACGCCTACCGAATCAGACATGGCAGAATAATGGAGTGTGCCTATGACACTAGTAGCCTCCTCCCCTCTCATGTCAATTCAAAACAGATCCCAAGTAAATAGCAGAATAATCGAGTGTTCCTATGACACTAGTAGCATCCTCCCCTCTCATCTCAACACAAAACGAAGACCAACTACAGAGTGCCCAGAATTCAGACCTCGAACGATCAGCACCAGGGGTTTCCAATTCGTGAGACGAAACTAACAAAAGGGGCACAAATGTAGCACAGAGAAAGAAGAGGGACCGGACGGTGGAAGAGCGACCGTCAGCTAGGTGGAGGAGGAGCTCTCGACAGGGTCGAGCTCCGCGGCGGCGTCCTTCTTCCATGGGGACGCCCAACCCAACGAAACCCTAAGATTCGTCTCGCAGTCGCACGGAGTGATCTGATTCTGAGGTCGGTTTTCTTCAATGGGGACTGAGGTACCCGTATGCTTTTCTTCCCCTGCACCGCACTGGCGTGATGCGAATGGGCTGGGCAGTTACTAGTTGGGCTAGGCTGGTAAAGGCTCTACTGGGCCAGAACATTGGAGTGTATACAGTACACGTTACAGTTTTCTAATTTCTCAGTTTCTACCGTTTCAGAGAATCATGGCGCTTCTTTTACTTGGGGGCTTTGAATACTCTTATCCTAAACTCCTATATAAAGTTAATGTCTACTAGACTATTTCTCTAGCTTTTTTATATCACATCATCCGTTTACGTCATCATCAACTCCTACCCATGCATCCACCATTAAATTTTCACTGGCATCATCTATTTACTTCATCATCTACTCTGTCCATGCATCCGCACCATTGAATTTCTACTAGTATGTAAAAGAACATTTGTTTAAGAATTGTATGCAAAGAAACTGAAATATTATGCTAGCTGGTGGCATCCTATTCAATCGTCTCCACTCTCCATCCCCTGCTGCTTCTCCCACCCTACACAAATCCAGTGAGAAATTTAGCACATATATCCTATAACATCTGAGTCTATTTTTGAATTTAAACCCCATAATTTTTCTATCCAATCTAATAGAAATATTATCTCTAAATACCCACAGCAACGCGCGAGGAATTCATCTAGTTTTCTTAACTTTGTGGTTTTTTCTCAATGCATTCTGAAACTGAAGAAATAGTATGCTCCTGTTCCGTGAAAGAAAGCTGGCGCTCTAGAATCTTTTGGCAGAGATGTTGTGTTTGTCTTTTTTAAATAATATACTACAGTACATACTAAATATAAAAAATTTGAAACCGGGTAGCCTGTAACATTTTGGCAGCCGATGAAAATTTTTAATACGTGGGGGACGTACTGGCCTAAATGCTACTTTGCAGTTAAAAGATTTTACTAGTGTAGGGACATGTGGCACTAGGACAGACATATATTTTTTTGAAATGGTCACCGGGGAGGCGTTCCCCATCTGAATATATATATTGGCCTAAAGTGGCCCATTGTACAGTATAAAGTTTTATTTAGAACAATACACCCAAACACAGGGCGAGAGATGGACAATATAAACGTTACAGGACGCCCTTGCTCCAGGGTAGGAAGTGGCACAACCACAGATAAAACATCTGCGAGAGCATAGATTACTGCACCAAGGCACAAGAGCTCTTCAATGATGCCTCCAGGAAGGTATATGATGCCGTAGCGTAATCATCGTCAGCCAAGCAACAGCTTGGCGGGGCTTTCGCCCGAGCCATGTGTCGAGGAGAAGCAACTGCAAAGGTTCTTCAGTGACGCCTTCAACAAGGAAGGACCCGCCACCAACTAGGGAAAATGCCGGCATAGGTAAGCGTCCACGCCTGAACAGAGGTGAGAGCCGGTCGCCGTCACACCACGCAGAGCCATTATCGGACTCGCCCGCAATGGTGGAAGGCGCGCGCCGGCAAGGATCCACGTCTTGACGAAGAAAGGGGGCGCCGGCCGCCGCCACACCGCGCGGAGCCGTTCCCGGACTCGCCCGCGACGGAGGAAGACGCGCACCGGCAAGTGTCCTCGCCCGAATAGATTAGTCGATGTTGGTCACCGCCACACCGTGCGGAGCTGCGGTCAGACTCGCTCGCGACGGTGGGAGGCGCGCGCCGACAAACTGCCCACACATTCCGGTCGCCGCCACACCGCGTAGAGCAGCTCCCGGACTCGCCTGCGACGGAGGGAGGCGCGCACCGGCGGACGAGGAGGGGAGGTGCCGGTCGCCGCTCGCCGCCACAGCACGCGGAGCCGCAACCAGACTCGCCCACGAGGTGGGAGGCGCGTACCGGCACCGCCAACACGCTATCACCCAGAATCCTGTCATGGCCAACGCAGTCACACTGTCCAAACAGCGTCGTGTCAGCCGCTGCCTATACGTACGGAGCCATTCCGGACTCGCCCGCACAATGGAGGGAGGCGCGCACCAACACGGTGCTCTCGGGCACGCAGCCTCGCCGCCGGCAAGCCCGCGGCCAAACTGCGAGCACCGAGGCGCGGTTGAGCCCCTGCAAAAACGAAAAACGAAGCACGCTGCCCCGCCGCCAGCAAGCCCACGGCCGAACTGCACGCCTCGCTCCACTGCAGGGCCACACCCGGCTCGCCATCGGCTAGCCAGCCGACCAGCCAAGCCCACGATGGCAAGAGGAGCATGTCGCAGGAGAGAGGAGGAGGGGCCGGTCAAGCTGGCTGGCCAGATCCGCCAGCAAGCTAGCCGTCGGGTGCCCTAGCCGGTAGATCCGGCCGTGGGCCGCCCAGGCCCAACCAGATCCCGTCGCCAGCAGCTCCATCCTGCCGCCGCCCGGCAGGGGGGTTGCCCGGCCGATGCCGGCGCCCCTTGCGACGCGACCTTCAGCTCGTATTGGATCCGGGCAGGGGCTCGCACCAGAGCGCCAGATCCCACGGCCGCACGACCGGATCCGGCGCCGCCGCCCACCCCTGGACGCCACAGACGACGAGGAAAAGGAGGGTGGGGCGACATGCATCGACCGGCAGGAGCCGCGCTGTCGGCTGGCGCGTAGCACGAGGAGGTCGGAGGGAGGGTGGAGATGCCGACGACGACGCTAGAGGTCGGAGCTCGGGGGGCGTGCGCGCCACGACGACGCCGCGCAGCTCGCGCCCGCAGAGCTCGCCTCGCCTCGTGAGAGTTCCCGAGGCGGGATGGGCCCCGCCGCCGCCATCCTAGGTCGCCGCACGGCCTCCGGCGGTGACGAGACAGGGGAGGGGTGGGAGTGGGGGTGGCGGCGGCCTAGGGTTTGGGGGCCATCCGAGCCGCCCCACGCTAGGAGCGACGCGGACGACGCATGGGTTTGAGCTTCTCGACAGACATATATTGGGTCCGAGCACTTTCCAAAGTTTGCACGGGAAATAAGCACAATATTTCTACGGAAAGCAAGAGTCTCCCTACTGATCTACTATAGAATTCCAGCAGTTTTCTAAAAAAAAAATCCAGTAGTTATCTGAATATCTCATGCTAGACATACATAAAAGATAAAACCTGTGCTAACTTATTCCGGAAAGTGTAGCGGTTTAGCCGTCTGCGGGAATACGATACGAACTAGGAAGCACACCTCATTGGAGTTCGCATCGGACTGGGCAAATTGAACTGTGTTTTGGCAGCTCCGATATGCCATGGCCATGCCAACCTATAAATTCAAACACACGACGTCTTCTTCCCACCAAAGCAGAATCAACGAGAGAACAAACGGTGAAGTCGTCTTTGCATTGCAGAGTGTTGCTAATCACGAAATCGCATCTAGCGTTGTTGTGTCGTCGATCGTGTTCGGCTCCACAATCCATACACACGTTCGCGAGTGCTTGTTTCCGTGTGTGAGCGGGGGCAATGGCGGGCGGCGCAGCAGTGGCGCCGAGCGCGTCGGCCGGCAAGCGGCAGGATTACCCCGGCGGCCTGACCCTGTTCGTGTTCATGGCGTGCATGGTGGCGGCCACGGGCGGGCTCATCTTCGGCTACGACATCGGCATCTCCGGCGGCGTCACGTCCATGGACCCTTTCCTGAGCCGCTTCTTCCCGTCGGTGTACCGGAAGCAGGCGGAGAAAGCAGACGGCGACAATAACCAGTACTGCAAGTTCGACAGCCAGCTGCTGACGCTCTTCACATCGTCGCTCTACGTGGCGGCGCTGGTCGCGTCGCTCTTCGCGGCGCGCGTCACGCGCGCCGCCGGCCGCAAGTGGTCCATGTTCGCCGGCGGGATCACCTTCTTGGCGGGGTGCGTGCTCAACGGCGCGGCAGTGAACGTGGCGATGCTGATCCTGGGCCGCGTGCTGCTCGGCGTCGGCGTCGGGTTCGCCAACCATAGCGTGCCGGTGTACCTGTCGGAGATGGCTCCCGGGCGGATGCGCGGCAAGCTCAACAACGGGTTCCAGCTCATGATCACGCTGGGGATCCTCCTCGCCAACCTCATCAACTACGGCACGGCGAAGATCGCCGGCGGGTGGGGCTGGCGCCTCGGCCTCGGGCTGGCGGCCGTCCCGGCCGCCATCATCACCGTCGGCTCCCTGTTCCTCCCGGACACGCCCAACTCCCTCCTGGAGCGCGGTCAGCCCGAGGAGGCGAAGCGGATGCTGCGGCGCGTGCGCGGCACCGACGACGTGGCCGCCGAGTACGACGACCTGGTGGCGGCCGGCGAGGCGTCCAAGGCGGTCACGCACCCGTGGCGCGACATCGGGAAGCGGCAGTACCGGCCGCAGCTGGTGATGGCGGTGGCGATCCCGCTGTTCCAGCAGCTGACGGGCATCAACGTGATCATGTTCTACGCGCCGGAGCTGTTCAAGACGCTGGGGTTCGGGGGCACCGCGTCGCTTATGTCGGCGGTCATCACCGGGCTCGTCAACCTCGGGTCGACGTTCGTGTCGGTGTTCACGGTGGACCGCGTCGGGCGGCGCTTTCTGTTCCTGGGGGGCGGGGCGCAGATGCTGGCGGCGCAGGCGGTGGTGGGCGCGCTGATCGGCTTCAAGTTCGGGTGGAGCGGCGTGGCGACGGTCCGGGCGGGGTACGCGACGGCAACGGTGGTGGTGATGTGCGTCTACGTGGCCGGGTTCGCGTGGTCGTGGGGGCCCCTGGGGTGGCTGGTGCCCAGCGAGATAATGCCACTGGAGGTGCGGCCGGCGGGCCAGAGCATCACCGTCGCCGTCAACATGCTCATGACCTTCGCCGTGGCGCAGGCCTTCCTCCCGATGCTGTGCGGCCTCAAGTTCGTGCTTTTCTTCTTCTTCGCCGCCTGCGTCGTCGTGATGACGATCTTCATCGCGCTTTTCCTGCCGGAGACCAAGGGTGTGCCCATCGAGGACATGGCCGGCATCTGGAAGACGCACTGGTACTGGAAACGGTTTGTCAACGACAGCGACGACGCTGGCGGCCGTGGAGTCGACCTCGAGATGGGTTGCGTCGGCGAGGCAAAGAAGTAGAAGCTTTAATAATGTTCATTCATGTGTTAGTTTTTTCTTTTCTTTTTGTGTGTGTGACCGTGCTTTAAGACTGTAGATTTTCGTTTCAAGTTAAAAAGAAATATATGGCTTAATTAGTTCGTGGGATTTATTATTAATAATATGACATTATTCTTTGATTGTTCTGTTTTGTTAAGAGCATATTGTTTGTGGGCTGTACTCATCCATTTCGTTGACATATGAAAAAACGTGAGATTTATTTCAAACGAACCAGCACCTTAAAATTTTGCCATTTTGTACCTTACTTTGTGAGTGTGCACTTGGCTCTGTTGTAAAATATCAAATTTACCATAAGTAGCATGTTTAATTCGAGTCAAATTTGATGTTTTTGCACAGTTATCCTAGACGTATACCAAATAACATAGGTAATCTATAAACCTAAGAAAATCCACATCCTTGACCAGAAAACTGAAAGATGGAGAGAGGGTACACTGAATCAACCAGGGGTGCAAACAAATTGGTAGGCATCGTGAACAAGCCATAATTTTGTCACCTCGGATTAGGATTTAGGGACCAGGATTGGGAGTAACCAAGTTAGAGTTGTTTCCGAGCTCTGTTGGTACAACTTTTTTTTTTTTGAGAATTCTGTTGGTACAACTTTTGTAAGAAGAAACTACGTAAATAGAGAATACGTTTGACATGGTTTTTGTAAGTTGGCAGAAATCTTGCGTCTTATTATCAGGGATAGATGGAGGGTGAGATATTTTTTTTAAAAAAAAAGCAGTTTGTCTATTTCAACTTGATTTGATCATTGTTGAATCACTACCCAAAAAAAAAAGGATCATTGTTGAATCTGTGCAAGACACGTCCTTAAACTAGTGATTAAACACCCATCATAAGTGCTTTTTTTTCGATTAAAAAGAACACCCATCATCATAAGGTTTCGGCCCTCGCCGCCACGCCACTTGGTGGGCCGTCCACATCCACATCACCAACCCTTCTCAACTGCTCTCCTCTCATCCCGCCGGGATCCCCTCAACGAAGTCTCTGGTGCCTCGGCCACCGCAGCAGCCTGCCCCGGGCCCCCGGGCGTACTGTGGCGGCGGCGCTTCGCTTTCTCCTCTCCCGCACGGTGGCCACGTCATCCCCGGCTTCTCCCGCGCGGTGGCGGCGGCCGTCTCCTCTCCTGCGATCCTCCTGCCGCGCACAGCCAGAGTACGCACCTTTCCTCTCTCCCTCCCTCCCTCCATCTCTCCCGCGTGATTTCGTGGTTCGATCGGCGCGGGCTGCTACTAGTGTTTTCCGAAATTAGAATGCGCGATTAGGGTGTGCCGTGCGTTTGGATCTCTAGGCTGGAGAACCGGACCTGAGGGTGGGAATCGCTTTGCTTCGGATGGGATCGCATGAGAATTCGGATCGGATTAGCGTACACGCAGGCTGCACCACCGCCGCTGACCCGAATCTCAGTGTCACCACTTAATAGAAGATTTCGTTGCTGTATGTCGAGATAATTCACTTTATGTATCATATCGATTCACGGTTCTGGGCTTCAGACCGGAAAAGTTCAAGTCCAAACCAAAAAGGATTAGGCCATGTAAGGGTCTAGGACTAGGAGCACATACATGCTTGTGAGTATAAGCCTACACTTTTCAGCCATTTTGTAAGCCACGAGTAAGTGGCAAATGTTGATAGAATTGGAACTGTCAGGAATTCAGAAACCTGGCTGCGTTTTACTTCATCTTAGCAAAGTTGCTCTTCAGTTTCTATGTAAATACACTGATTTACTAGGAACTACCAGGTGAAATAGATTGGATCTTAGGGATGCTGAGGGTTTTTGTCTAAATAAATCAGTCTCCATGATTGAGTGCTATATATGACAATCATATAGCTGTGACTGAGTTGTAGGTTGCTCCTGGCTGATTTTGACCTTTTTCCACATTAATTTATTAGGGAGTTTGTTTACTATTTCTGCATCTCTACATTAAAATTTTAATCCAAGCTTATCTTCCCTGTGCGTGGATGTATCACCCTGTTTTTTTTTATTGCTTCCCTGAAACTTATTGCTCTGTATGTTCTTTGTCCATCCCAGAGCTGAATTTTGTTCGAGGTTAAGCGACAGCTTGCAAATCATTTGCGTTAAAGGAGAAAACATCAGGGAACCATGGCACTATCACGAAGTATGAGAACATGTTTGCACAGTGGAAGACTTGCCCTTCTTGCCATATTGGTCTCTAGTGGAATTGTATTGCAAATCTTGGTAACCATCTAACTTATCTCTTTGCCAGTTTGTCATCTTTTTCACTATCACCTAAATTTCTATAATTTTTTCTCCTTCAGGCTTGTGCTCTCTATAACAACTGGTGGCCAATGCTAACAGGTTAGGAATTTTTTGTGCAACACTGGCAAACTAAGCTATCATCCTGATAATTGTTTGCAGGGACATTGTAAGTAATCCTTGACATTTTGTGCAGTTCTGATGTATCTTATCCTACCAATGCCGCTCATATTTTTCGTGGGTTCTGATACTTCCTCGGTAATGTCTAGTGGGGGAGACAGGTAAGAGATCCTCTCTAGTCCATGCTGCTATTTTTTTTTTGGTCTTAATCACCCTTGTCACCATGCTTTTTAGCACTATATTTGTTGCCCCTCAATTGTTGAAATTTATTTTAGAGGTTCTGAAACAAATGTCCTGATCCATCGTGGTCGAATTGTTTTCCTAAACAACATTTATGAGGCACAAAAAGAATAGAGTTCATTGCCATGAAATAGTTTTCTTGTTACGTGAAACCTGAGCATTTATTGCTTGCACATACTTTGCTACTTGCTTGTCAGTTATGTGCCTGCCTGTAATTGCTGATTACATGCCCTAGGTTCTCTTTCATATCTTTCGAACTATATTTTCATACATCGCAAAGTTAATTGGTGTACCTTTACTTCCACTGCAGTTGGGTCAACTTCACAAAGTTCTTGACGGGCGCATCAATAGTGGGGAGCATTGCCATTCCGTCGATCCTGAAGCATGCTGGCGTCATTGGATGGGGAGCCCTGACGATGGAGCTGTCATCCTTTGTGGTCTTTGGCGTGGCAGTCCTGTGGCTCATCCAGATGAACGGTGAAGACGAGTACAGCGGTGTGTTCTAGTCCAAACCTGCTCGTTCTCTTTCCAGCGTGATACCTTTGCAAGGTACTTGTGAACTCGTCTGTACAGCAACCTCGGACCTGATTTAGTGATACCACATACCAATACATGTTTGGTCTGCAATTTTTGTTCGTCTTTGTAATGCTTTGCCTGACATTCAGAATTTTGGTTACGTGGTATCTGACCTCACACATAATTCCCTGCCCTATTTCTCTGTCAGTCCAAATAGAAGCCAAATCGCGGTGGCCTCTCCAGCACGCAGATGGTCGGCGCCGGTGCTTGCACGGTTCTCTGAGCATTTGCCGTACGGGACGGCGCCGGGTGCGTGACATGCACGGTCTGTTTCTCTGCAATGGCAACGGGCTCACACTGATTGCGCAAATACCAATCTGATCGTGCAAAGTGCACACCGCACTAAACGTTCTCGTAGACAGTTCGTGATGCAATATACTACAACAAACTACCCATCCTGTCACCAGTGCCTAAAAATTTTAAGTAATTATTTAAAATACACCCCTCCAGTCTATACTACTAATATGAGATCACGTTTAGGAGGTAAGAGATATGTAATCTATTGGAGATGCTCTCAGGCTCTCTATACATGTCACAAAAAGGCACAATATTTGTGTCGTGCTAAATTTGAAAGGCTGTCATCTTAGAGCCTGTTTCATTCAGTTCACAGCCATCAAGGCATCAGCCCTTCTTGACTCGGGGTCATGACTCGTGAACAGCCAGAAACAAAAAAATGAACGGCTGTGCTCATCTTGACACGTTATATCAGGTGTGTTCTAGTTCTAGTCCTAACACAATTCTTACAATGGAAAATAAATGAAAAGAAGAAGAAAAAAAAGAACAATGAAAGAACAGCAGCTGTCTGTCAAAACCAAACAGCAGACTCTGCAACACTACATCATCCCAGTTCCAGAGTATGTGTTGCCCGCATGGAGCTGCATCCCTGCACCGTAAGAGTGGGCGCCGGTGTGCATATATGGGTTGGCGAAAGGATTGGAAGAAGCTTGCTGCTGCTGCTGCTGCTGCTGTGCCATCATCATCATCTGCTGCTGCTGTTGCTGATGCTGCTGGAGCATGAAGGCATGTTGCTGCTGCTCCATGGCGGCCATCTGGACGCTGCGGGTTGCGGCCATGGGATTGGAGACGTAGAATGGGTCGTACATCGGCTGCTGGATCACTGGACCTGACGCTGGATTGGTCTCCCAAGGGTTGTAGCTTGCATTCTGCTGTGCTCTTAGGCGTGCGTCGTTGTATAGGCTGTCAAGTGTAAGCAGGTCCAGTCCGCCGGCCTGTAGCATTTTGAGTTAGTATGATTGCAGAGAGACCAAATGAAGTAAAAATTATATATGGATTATTCTCAACTTATGTACCAATTTGCTTGATGTAACAGCATTCCCATTTGAACTGGGTGCAGTGACAAGGGCTAGCTCCCAGCTAGTGGCGACACTTTCAGTAGTGGTAGGCGCAGCTTTGGGCTTAGTATCTGCCACCAAAAGAAAGTCCAT
This sequence comes from Bothriochloa decipiens, assembly GCA_023333625.1. Taxonomy (NCBI): domain Eukaryota; kingdom Viridiplantae; phylum Streptophyta; class Magnoliopsida; order Poales; family Poaceae; genus Bothriochloa; species Bothriochloa decipiens. Next base: position 56,937,010 of record CM041635.1, on the reverse strand, counting down.
GAATACATTTCAGGACATCTCTTCTAATCTTTGAATAACAATCAAAGTGTAGGATATATAATTATATACCCTGTGGAACAATGGCCAAGGCCGCTGCATTCTTTTGATCTATTTCATATGTGTCAGGGGTTGATTCATTGATTCCCTGCCAACAAAAAAAACAGAAGTATTAGGATGCAAATACCGGGAACATGATAAGGATCGGGCCCCTTGTTAGTGCAGTATCATTGAAAACTACCAGTAAATCTGTTGGTTCAGCAGCAGGTGGGACTTGTTGAACTGGCTCAAGTTCAGGTTCAGGTTCTTGAGCTGGAGGTGGGGGAGGAGGCACCGTTGATGGTTCTGATTTTTTGTTGTCCTCTATGGCCAGTACAGCCTAAAAACATAGAAATGGACATAGAGAGGCCATAAAAATGCTGCCATAAAATAACTTCAAATAGAGTAATTAGAAGAAGCTCTTACGGAAGTAACAGAAAACTAAGATTCCAGGAAAATATTGTACTGAAACAAAATATCACAAAACTTATAGTGCTTACAAACCTGATTTCTCTGAACTGTTGAACCAAGCGGAGCATTGCTCACATATTCCTCCATAGTTGCCAAGAAAGATGCAGGCGGCTGTACGTATTGGTGTTACCAATAGGTTAAGAGTAAACTACTCAAACAGAAAAAGACAATACAGTAAACACACTGATGATCATAGGATTTCCAGCCAAACCTGTTCGATTTTTAGGAATCTCTCACCCCGCCCAATGTGTATACTCTTACACACTTCATAAAATTCTGAAAGTTGTTCTGCCTGTACAAAAGTAAATAAGAATTTTTAGCCATTAAATGTGTCATTTCTGATGTTCTAACGAAAAGGTTAATGAAATAACCAACAGAAGAAAATAAATCATGATTTACCTGCTCCATTGCTCTTTTATACATGTCAAGAGCCCTTATTGCGTCATCTCTCTGCATCTCAAAGAACTGCATTTTGCAGAATATGTAAGTTACCTCAAGAAAATAAAGACAAATGAACATTTGTCCTGATTTTGAACAGCAAGCTGGTTGTACACACCTTGTCAACAAGATTGAGTATCCCGTCGTTGATTGCTGTTTGGATCCTAATACTCTCTAGAGCAACCTACCATTAATAACACATAAAACAAGTTCAAGGGATGCTAAGCTCGCTAGCATGGTACTACCAAATGATCTTGAAATACTCACCATTGAAAGTGCATGCTGAATTATGATGTTATAAGGTGATGCCCCTTGTGGCTGAAAATAAATAAAACAAAATAAAATAAAAGATTAGCAAGGCACCTGTTAAATGTTAATGAACTCTGAAACACAAGAACTGATGTATTTCTACAAATGATAATAATGATTAAATCACCTTGCAACCAAGTAGTCGATAAAGAAGCTGCTGTAAAGCTGGCAACTGATCGAGCAATCCACTTGTATCAAGATCCTGAATTTTCTATGGAAACAGGAGTTTTCATAAATAAAATTAAAAGAAGCCCCTTGCAATTCTATGCTGTAATGTTTTTATTCAGCACTGCACTAGGGCAGCACTCAAGAATGCAACAGAAAAAAGCTTAGGCAATCTAAAGCATTGATCTACTGATAGAAAAAATCCTAAATCAAGCATATATAATACAACTAAAACCATGACTAAGTTTGGATAGCAAATGTTATAAACTAGAGCAAATTGAATTAGATTGCCTACCAATGGATCCTTTTCAACATCATAATTCAGTACACGGAAACACTCAAGTTTCTCCTCCAAATACAAAGCATAATTGCGCACCCAAGAGGAGTAATCCCAGGCTGCATAACAACAAAATATCACAATAAGTCCTTACTAGTTTGAATAGTAGTTGCAGCATCTCGCTGAAGTCAGCAACTAGGTACCTTCTGCACTAGAATCGTCCTTAAAGTAGGACAGATAGAGCATGTGGGAGCTAGATCTTCCATAACTGATAAGCTCTTCACGGAAAGCAGGATCAACTTCCCGAAGAGCACGGTGTATGACAATTAATGTCTTCAGAGCAACCTGTCAGATAAAATGCAAATACAAAAGTTTAGTACCAATACCATGTCGCTCCTACTTTTTTGCATTACCCTGAAAAATCTTAGCATCAAGAACGCTTAGCTAAAAAATTCAATTCCACGATAACCAACGGCTAACAGTTTTCTCCTCAAATGAAGGTTAAGCAGTGTGGATGGAGAAAAAAACCTTATATTTTTTCAAGAACTACTGAACAGATCCATAGTTAGAAGGAACAACTTCGTTATCTGGGACAGATCTCGAGTTCTTGACAGGAAAAAAACAAGGCGTCATGGAGAACTAGTTTGCACAACGTCAATGCATGACAGTTAAATGGCACAAAATGAGATATTCTCTGAACAAAATGAAGTTAAATGTTGGAGTCCAAATGGAAATAACAATGGAGAAATATGTTATCTTGTTCCTTGTATAGGTAAATTCCATCCAGTGAATTTGAAGCGGGGCATAACAATCAACAGACTACTCATATATTAGGATCAGGAAAATTTTGATTTAGACCTACCGCCCAGTTGCTTGTCTTTGAAAGACGTCTACCAAGGGCGCGGATGCAGTACGCTACATCTGCCCGAGGCCTTCCAGGTGAAAGATGGTAAAAGATTTCTGTGGACCAGGAATTTTAATGTGTGAGCAGAGGCATGGTGAGAATTCACTATAAGACAGAAGTCTATGAATGAATTGCCAGCTCACCTCTTATGTATTTCTCCTTTGTTGGATTCTCGACATGGTTTGTGGCCTTCACAATAGCAATGTCCAACTCCTGATACAGGGACAGAGTAGCAAAACAAGAACGTTTTAACACATGGCTAATGCAGCAACGAGAGGTCCTGGAGACGAGCTTTCAAGTATGGGATGGCGATAATCAGTACCTTGTAATCGCTGTTTACTTTTGCTATGCTAACTGTTGTGGTGTCCTTGAGAGCACCCATGTATTTCCTGATGCCCGTGCCACCTCCCGCCATTCTCCCTGACCTGCTATGTTGCTGGCAGCTGGGCTGATTCAGATGCAAAACAAGAACCAAAAGTGTGAATACATACGACTCCGCCTCACCAAAAAAAAAAAAAAAACGACACAATCCAAAAGATAAAAAAAAATGAATCATTGCCAATCTTTATACTGTTATATACGAGGTATTTGGTGGCGTCATCACTCATCACAATATTGCATTTTTGTCATTGTATAAAGTTATAAAAAAAAAGATAACCAACGAAAATTGCTTGCGTTGTTTCAGAAAAGCAGAAAACAAAAATGAGTACATCTAACACCGAGAGGAAAAGGAAAGGCAGAGATTTCATCGAGACAGAGTTAGGGAAAGCGCCAATCCGGCTGGCATAACCAAAGCTAACCTCACAAAAACCAGAGCTTTCCGAGACGATCGATCTAGATGAGAGAAGATAGGAAGACCCGATGCCACTCCTTGAATATCACGGCGAAGCAGTGTTGGAAAAATGGACATCTGACGAGAAGAAACGGGGTGCCACTGGCCTCTGATCTGAATAAATAAGTTTTTGAACACGAGAGAGAGAAGACCCCGAAATATCGGCACCAACGTACACTTATGAAACGGTCTTCCAACAAAATAGTCCTAAAAACACGGCAGGAAACAAATCTTAATCAGTTGGTGGATTACCAACCGACGAAACAAACGGCGTTGGAGCTGGTAGAGGAGCTGTGTAACTTGCTTGATCAGGTATTAAGGTATGGAGCACTGGTGGTTTTCTGGATGAACAGACTTTGACGAAACGCGTAAACCCGCACAAATACCAGTAGCACGCAAAGAATGCGGGAACTCAGAATGAGGACTTGTCAGATACGGGGCAAAATTGAACGGTCACACACATGTGCCAACCCCAACCTCTAGGAACGAAGCGCAAGTTGGCCGGTGGGAACCGGAAGAAGATGAGTATGAACTAGAAGTCTAGAACGGGCCAGATTATTCGCTTGCCACTATGTCATCTCCGGACAGAAAAGAAAAGAAAAGGAAGAATGAATCGGGATAGACAGCAACGCCCACGACCAACTGAAAGCGAAACAAGAGAATAGGAGAAAGAAAAATCGAATCTTGCAGCAGCGGCGATCGTCCGGTGTGAAATCTCTCCCTCCCGTCCCCTTGGGAAAGGATCGGATGAAATGTAACCGAGCCGCGGCAGCCGCCATGGCCAGAACCGCCAAGCATAGATGAACGAACGAACAAACGAACCTGGCGACGGCCCCGACTTGAGCCGATGAGATCACCGGCGTAACGAAACTGCAATCTGCAGTGCAGGGGAATCCGGAAGCCGGAAGCAGGGGCAGACGTCTGCCGGCGGAGACGCAGTGGCGGCGTTCTCTTCTCCCTCCCTAGTCCTCCGTCCTTACTGGCGTGGAGTCTGGAGTCTGGAGGGGAAGGAAGGGCGACGAAGGAATCAAGGAAAGGAAGGTGGAAGCGGGCGGCGTGTGAACCGGAACGGAACGGGAGCAGGCGGAACGGGAGCAGGCAGCTGGAGCTGGACTGGACGGGCCGACGGCGTGGGTCTTTTCTTCTCTGCCTCTGCCGCGTGGTGGGTGACATGAGCACACGTGTTCCACCGTCGCCCAGCCCTGCCTCTGACCAACGGAGAACGGACTCCCCCTTGACGTTGACTCTTTTTTAATTAGCCCGGCAGCGTAGGAGGTAGTCTTCAGATCAATCAATGTGCCTCCTTTGCTTCCTTGTGCTCCTACTATCGATCGATCCCGAGTTCCTGAGCTCAGAGGCTACCCCGATCCCGATTCACAATTTACAACAAACAAAAAGTCGTTTCAGGTGGCTAGTTTGGTCGGTCACCCTAGCTTTATGGCTGATTAATAAAGTTGACCAATTATCCTGCGATTCCACGCTCTTTTGTTTTGCAGCTAAACTGCATAACTGATTTTTTTATAACTTAGAACAGATCGATGGTATATACCGAATTCATTAAGATGATATTTTTGTAATAAATTAATTATGTTTCTATATATAGCGTATATATTCGTTTGTTAGTGTAGGACATTGGAACTTGAAGATGATATGATCCCGGCCGGCCCATTCAACCCAACGCAACGCAATGCAACGCAGCCGCGTGAGGTGGGATGAAGCACGCGGCCAGCTGCACGGTCCCATCCAACCTGCATGCCACAGTTTGGTGGCGTCAAAGTCAGACGCATCATGACAACTACGTACATTATTATAGAGTTTCTGTGCGCAAAAATAATTGTACAATATGATCACATATTATCCATACGCTCCACCCATAAATTGATTATTTGAAATTAATTAAGTAACGATGATGAATGTTGATCCCATTTGCGACCAACCCTTAACAGATGGGGAAAAGATTTTTTTTTTGAGTAAAGATGGGGAAAAAGAATTAGGCACCGACAAAATTAAATAGCCGGGGGAGATCCATGTGTTAAATTCCAATAGAGAAATCAAAGAAAGGGCCGAGGCTAGTCAACTGTCTAGAAGAGCTAGGCTGAATGGAGTACGTACGTGTACGTAGCAATTGATTTCCGAACTCACGGTGACCATGCAAAGCATCATGCGTTTTGATTGTCAATGCAAGACGTACACAACGGGAATGGCAGAGGGGATATTGCTTGACATCTCAAGATCTGCATGCGGTATTCTCAAATACACGCTTACTATACTCACTGTCCTTTTATTATTATTGTTGTTTTACTTCTGTCAAAGTAAAGCTGCTAGAGATCCTCCACCCGTCAACACTCAGGCTTGGCAGTTGTCCCTGGTCTAGACTCTTCGGCCCTCTTTCCCCATGCTACAGTAGCCTCGGGCGATTTCGAGGGCGACTTCCCCTTCCTCCGTCGATCTGTCGGCCCCCTCTCCTCTGGTGGCCCTCTAGCCGCCGGAGACGAGAGGGGAGCCCGGCTCCTTGGCGGGTGGACCGTGTACAGCTGTAGATCTAGGTCTTCGAGCTTTTGTGTACCGGCGATGGCGTCGCTCTCGTCTAGGGTTCGGTTTTGCTCCTCTGAGGCTGCTTCTCCGTGGTGAGCGGCGACGTCGGTGGCGCCGTCATCTCTGGCGTGAACCTTGGCCTCCTGTCGTGGTTTCCTCCAGTGATGGTGTCTACTTCGGCGGTTCCGGACGAGCAAGGTGTGGTGCCAGCGGAGTTCTGCCAAGCGCATCACCAGTCGGTGGTGACGCCTGCTGCGAGCTCCCTCGTCGGCAAATAAAGTGCTCCGCGAGCGTCGGCGGTTGCTAGAGCGGTGCGGTCGTCGTGAGGTATGGGAGCTTCGGTTTTATCCATGCCGGCTGTGTGGCGTGGATCCCCTCTTCTCTGCTGGGCTGTCTCCGATGGGCGACGGCGGAGTGTCTCTCCGGCGGTTTCCCAGCCCTCGATGGCATGGCAGCATGAGAAGCTCTCCTTGGGACATCGGTGTGGCGGTGGCGTCGGTGTCTTATTGGAATAAGCTTTCCCGAGCTCTTCCCCGCCATGACGGCGTGCTCCTCTGACGCCGGCGATGAGCTCGTGGAATTGGAGCCCATGGTGTATGGCTCCGATTTTGGAGGAAGCTGGCGGTGTCACATGGTTTCTTGGATGCAGGCGGCGTCACGTTTTCTGCAGAAAGAGCTCTCTCTCCGGTATGGGTTTGGAGGTTGGTGGTGGTCGGTTCTGTTCTTCTTCTCCGACGGTGCTGGATGAAGATGGTGGATCCGAGGTTCGGGATGCCCGGGGTTGATCCTTGGCCGACGTGCCACAGAGGACAAGGTTCCGCCGCGGGCGGGCGACTCAATCGGCTCACGAAGCGACTTCGTTGCGATGGGGTTGTCCCGGATTCAGGGTGCTTCTGGCTGGCGTTGTGGCGGCAGCGGTTTGCAATGGCTGGAGGTGGTGACGATGTGCACGAGGACTTCTCTAGGTCTAGTTTCGTTTTCTCCTTTGTTGAGGTCCTTGGTGTTTGTTTACTGATGCAGTGGGTCTTTCTATTTCTCTTTCAGATGTATCTGTATGTGTACTCTTTTATCTTAAGTTGAGTAATACAGTTACGTTCTAAAAAAAAGTATAGCTGCTAGTAAATGAATGTAGACAGATAGAGAGGTAGGTACATTGCATAAGTAGTGAATTTGAACATAGAAATCAGCTTGCACAACGATACATAAAGTGGGACAGAGGAGTAAAGTTTATGCGTTAATCAGGTCGGAGTTTTGTTAGCTCAAGTTATATATTACGGATTGAAAATTATGGCCCAAACCCATCCGATGTACTATTGGACGAGTCAGAGTTCTCGTGCTCCATGATCAGGTCTACAGCTGAGCTTGCCCGTCTTGTTCCTCGCGATGGGCGGTAGCATTGGGTGTTTCAACAAGTCTGTAATATGTTATTAATAATTTCAACTAATCACACTTGGAAACTTGAGAAGTTGAATTCAGCACACGCACTACATTGCAGTGGTCAAGTTCAAGTAGCCAGTCGAATCTACTCCTACACCAAAGTTTGATTTGATGGCGTCATATCCAGTGCAAAGTCCGGTCCTGATATATGACACCAAAAGAAGATTCTGTGGACAATTACATCGCGAAAAATAATCGTGGTGTTCTTCAGGAGCCTGAGCAACAGTCTCCGATCCCTGCTCCATTCTCCTCCTCTTTCCTCAGTTACAAAATTAAAGATCTGGCTTAATTGGTTCCATACTTGTCGACAAACAAGACAAGGTAAGAGTACTCTCCCTTTTCTAAAAAAAGAGTACTCTAATCTATAATAAAGTCTCATCTATATGTTGTTAAATTTATCTCAATCACATGTATTGAGGTGAACACTAGTGCGAATATGATATGTCTAACGATGAATTCTTGTGTGGTCAACACACACGTAAAAAGATCGTAAAACAAAAACAAGTCAAGAAATGCGCGCTGAATTCGTAAAAGAAAAAAAAATGGCATTGTCATGATTTGAGTGCAGGAGAAACTCCTACGAGTTGTACTGCATGACCGACTACGTACGTTACCTGCAGCACTGAATTCCTGATCCAAAGTCAACTGTCGAGAATATCCTGGCTGAATTGAATTGAACATTTCAAAAACTCGTGATGATCCTGCGAGCGCGCCTAACAATCATGACGCGTTGTGCTGATTGTCTCGTTTTGTGAGCAAGCTGTAGCTCTTTTTTATTGGCCTGCTTTCTTTTATTGCTAAGAAGACTTACTCCGGGGGTGTTTGGTTGCTGGCCACAGCCCGCCATGCATAAAGTTCGGCTGCCACACCCCCTAGGCCGCTGTTTGGTTCTCATTTAACTTTTGGCAGCCACGGAGCTCTACTATGTCGTCTTGCACTTTATTGTCTGTCATTTAGCGCATGCAAAACTGTGACGAGTCTGTGGCTTGTGGCGAGCAATTCCTCCGCCACAGATGTGTGGCGGGCCAAGTCTGTCGCATGTGTGACGTGGCTTTCTATGGCCAGCAACCAAACAGCCCCTCCGTAAGAGACATTGAGGACGCCTTAAGCAATTAAAAAAATAAGAATGCATATTTTTCCATTTATGAACTTGCAAGTACAAGTGAGAAAAAAAGTACATTAACGTCCAATTGCTGCTATTTTTTTTCAAACTGCGACTCTAATTTGTCATCAGTAAAATGAGATCCGTATGCCTACAAATTAGGCCTTGTTTAGATTATCTCAAAATTTTAAGTTTTTTTTACTCTCTCCGTCACATCAATTTTTAGCCACTTGCATGGAACATTAAATATAAATAAAAAATAACTAATTACGCAGTTTGATTGTAAATTATGAGATAAATCTTTTAAACCTAGTTAATCCATGATTAGACAATAATTACCAAATAAAAACGAAAGTGCTACAATGTCAGAATTAAAAAAAGTGTAATTTTATTAGAAGACATCAATTGCTTACATCAATATAAAAAAAATAACATTATACAAGCAGTTCAGATGCTTAAGTTATACTGTATTCCGGAGTCGTATACGGTCTACACGAGAAAACATTTACTCTTTCCACTTCGTCAGATTCATAAGCATTTTTTACAACAAAATTCCTTTTACAACAAAATATCATCAGGACTTATACAAGTAATGTCTTGGTTTGATGGGCTAATGAAAGGAATACAAAGATGGGGATCAGATTTTAAGTTACAAAATTGCTGTAGGACACAAGATGGATTTACAACGTACATTGTCAAAATAATACTGCAGTAATAGTCACCGCATAAAGAATTATCAAACAAGATAATCCATTGAAGTAAATTTGTCAGTGATGAATTATCACTCAAATTACACCTAATTATGTTTCGCATAGGATGTGAACTCAAAATTTGCTTACAAAATAATGCCAGGGGCGAGGGCTTTTTCCCGGCATCTGACTTTTCTTATCTTGCCTACAAAATTGCTACATGGTGTTTGTGTACAACCTAAAACATATGGTGTTGCGCTCTCAAGAACCAATGAACATGTGAGCAACACGTGAACAAGAATTTTCTCCTATCACTATCAAGATGAGATGGGGTAAAGAATTGGCAATGCCAAACTGAATCATGATCTCTTCACAACTGCCACTGCAAAGTGAGGGTGGTGTGTAAACTCAAACGAGACCTTCAGAGACGGATCGCCAGCTCCAACTTGGTTGATAATATTTAGGGCTATCCTGTTGTGCTCAGCCACCTGCTCTATCCGCCGTACCTCAGCAAGTTTTTCTGATTCACTTGCAAAACTACCCCTTAGTGAGGGGACTATCTTCTGAATTTCCTTGAAGAAGTTGTATTTCACCAAATCCTGTGACATAAAAGAGATATTGAGGCTTAGTCAAACTAAGCAGATGAGAGAACTGATAAAAGGTATTTTGGTAGCGAACACTCACCGATATGCCTGCCCGGGAAGATGATTCCCTAAAACTGTAGAAGGAAATGTGCTCAGGGACTCGAGCTTTCAAAAGAAGATCAAAGTGCTGCATGAATCTCTGGGAAGAGCGATTGACATTACGTCAGACTTGTTCAAGCCATATTTAAAAGGATGTTAGAAGTCACAGCAAAAAATCAAATCACACCTCTTGTTCAGTGTTAAAGATGGTTGGTAATTGGAATGACCTACTTTCGTTTCTGAGAACAGCTAGCATCTGCATTAGTAATAAGAGAGTGATTGTTCAGTTCCATAGATGATAGTTGTACAAATGTATGCTTTGCACCGATATGATTTCCGAATGACCATATTTTTCCATACATACCATTGAGAGTCCCTCTGATAGCAAAAGATAACATTGAAGCAATAAACAAGAGGATGAAAATGTTATATCCCGAGCTGAATCCTTCAAATGATCCTTCTTCTTTTTCCCCTTTCTTCGTGCTGAACATTGGACAATACATGTTAAGCTACACAAAATTTTACTAAAAGGAAGCCATCACATATTAGTGAAAATGGCATGGCATCCATTAAAATGGTGGAAGAGACAAAATCGAATGTAAACATACAACCAAACAGCCACTACATCATGTTTTTTTTCATGTGATGTAATTTCAGGGGAAGAGGCTCCTCTGACGAAGTCTGAGAGATCGGATCTCAGCTATAAAGCATGCATACTCGGGTACTGTAATTTCAGGTACTGTTCTGCTTTATTCGCCATTCAACTCCAATTTGACTCAAATCAATCGTGGAGCGTATGGGACCACCATTTTTAAACAGCTATAAATCATGCATACTCTGCTTTATTTTAACAAGTGAGCATTTGAGATAGAACTGAACTGTGCATGTTTTGTAAACAAGTTCTCCACTTTGTAATTCTTATTCATTTTTCCCTTAAGTTTTCCTATTTCTATAACTCCTTATCACAACCAAATTTCAAAACACAGTTAACAAAAAAGCAATAAATATCTGATAGATATAAGTAAGCAAGTCACCTTGAATGCTATGTGGCCAATCTACTAGTGCCTATTACATGTCTAATATGAGAGCAGGATAATTCAAATGCGACATCAAAACTTACAGGTTTCGCTACTAGCAAGAACTTGTAACTGCATCTTTTCTATTAGCTTTGTGAGCACCACATACATGTACCAGTAAACCATACAATATTCGCCTGGAGAATACAGGTCAAGTTCGAAACCCAATGTGAGAAACCGAAAAGCAACCCAGTACGCCTGCTCCTGAGTCCAAATAAGAAGTTGCTTTGATACTCTCATGCACATATTCTGCACACCAACCAAAGCACGTTGAACCATGACAAGTATATGAAAGTGATATTTGTCTCAGAAAGCACATTAAATCACAAATACCTCATTCGGCAAGACATTTCTAGTTTCACCGAACTCTCTTTTCAGTGCAAGCTCCAACTGCCACATGTATAAGCACAAAACATTACAAGTGCAAAAGCAACATCATACAAATGGGGAAGAAGCACTCAAATACCCAACCTATCGCAGTCAAGGAATAGTCACAAGCTATTTGAGTATTGTAACTACCCCTAGAGGCTAGAAGTAGCTAAAAAATACATCAAGATATCATAGCAGCTTTGCAACAACCTGATATGCCTTTATAGCAATTATTAAATCAATAAAAAAATCAGTTCAAGCATGAGGAAGTTTTCAAAAGAACGGGTCAATGAGAAAACAACAAAACTTGCTACTTTGGGTCCACGAGAAATCTAGAATGCATTATTTGTGTTCTTGAATATCAGCTACAAAACCCCTTTTTTCCACCTTGCCATTTTTGGGTCTAAGCATGGACGCATGGTATTTTTTTCATAGTTCCAAAAAAACTAATATGTCATTGGCCAGTGCAAAGAACTACTATTTATTCCTACTAACTACTAAGTATTATTTACAACTGAGTTTTTCTCAGCTTGGTTATGAAACAACCAAATTTGTTTACTGTGGGCTGTAGCTGACGTGATTCTTTTGCCAACATGAAAGCATAACTTAGGTCTACATAAGCTGAGGAAAGAAGAAATAAGCAAAACAGCATTGATTTTTCACACGCACCTGTATGGAAATAGTACTCCAATCCTGCAAGCTCTTTCCAAGCTTGCGCCGTTGCCATGCAGTGTTTGTACAAAGAATTTTTATCAAGTTGACAACCAACTGCAATGTCATATATTAATTAATCAGTGATAATGCGAGATAAATGAAGATGCAAAATAACTATCAACAGAGGAGAAGATTGATCCTGGTATCTGACCTGACCTAGCTGGACAACAAACTCATTCATCTGAAATTCCTTATCTCCAATAATGTCCGGTAGTGATAAAGCCCTTGAAATGACATCAGAAAACAAGTGTTCCCCATAAAGTTTGCCATCTTGGACCAACAAAGTCTGCATCAGGGCCATTTTTGGATCATTGTTAATGCAAGAAAGAAGCAGCGAATGATATGTAGTAAAAGAATCCAAAGACTGGACATTGTGCAGGATGACACAAATCATGTTTCCAGAAGATAAATGAATTGCTAGTCACAATATCAGATACCATACTACATTTTCAACCAAATATACAAAAGATAAAATATTCCCTCCCTTTATTAATCCAAGAGGTTCATAACATAAGACATCACTAACGTTTGCTTATAGCATAAGACTTTTATCAGTGAGACATTAAAACAGTAAAAGAAGCAAACAATTACCTAACATTAAACTAGCTAGTCATAAACTACAGCAACTGCTGTAGTGCAGATGACCCACGAAGAATGTAAGTATGACCCACCTGAAGAAATGCTCTAGGAACCAAATCTGGCACTGTTTTTTGAAACTGTACAATAAAGTGAAGCACATTTTCAAGCACAGGATCGAGCGACGATGCACAGATGACATCAAGATCATGCAGAAGTCTCTCAAAGTACCTGATTGCCTGAAACATAATTATTACAACATTACATGGAAAGCTGCAAAAGCGTGTGCATCTTTCAGATGTGATTCAACAAAACTTAGAAACTTCAAGCATAATTAAGGTATGAATTTGGAGCATAATTAATGCCCAATTCGTACTTACATCGCTCCAGCTAAGTACTTTTACCGCACGTGGCGGCGTGGGACTCAAAAGTCTGCTGTTTAAGCTAACATCAAAGCCAACAGGTTGACATCCAGATGCAGTGGTGCAGTTTCCATCACCTTCCTGTAACGTAGTGCTGAACTGGGACTTGAGGAACTCCCGAGACTTAAGCATCAAATTAAGCTCTGTCAAGCATGAAGCAACATGCTTTCGGGCCAACTCCAATCCTCTTCCATGAGGTTTCCTCATGCACATAACAACATGGTAGAAATGCTACAAACCACCAAAAAAAAGGTGATGGAGACATTGAAAAATAAAAGGAAAAAACCTCTATAAAACTGCATCAGAAATGATCCCTACAACTGAAAGGCCGATGTCTAACTAGTTGACCTTTAGACTTTAGTTAATACAAAATACTGTAGTCTTTAGCTGCAACAGTTCCTCTTGGTGCAAACATACTTTTTTTTTTCATAACGAGCGACGAGCAAGCCCAAGTTTCATTGCTTTCGCAACGAAATGACAAACAGCCACCAGGACGGGTTTATAACACCTAATGAGTTTAGAACAGAAAGGATGGCCAACAGTTTCCATGTTTTTTTTTCAAAAAAAAAGATTATATCATGGAATCATACTTACTTAGTTTGAGTCAATATATACATAATAATAACAGAAGATGAACATAGATAAACAAACTGCTCTCAGAAACACATTTGTTAATTGACAGCAATCAGAAAATTCAGTTAACCATTTTTTAACAGAATTGAACAGGAAATAAGGGTTAAGACCTTACGAAAACGTAATCTGCATAACAGAGCTCTGCAGTAATCCTCTTCCAGATCAGGATTATCCTGCAGGGATTCAAGACCTGCAGCAACAAAAATTTCCTGGTCAATATCACAACATCAACAACCTTATATTGATTAAAAAAAGGAATATACTGGGTTTTCATTTATTTATATTTATATATTCTACGTAAGACAAAATCAAAGTATAAAAAGCTTGTCAAAGTATCCAATTAATTACCTTCTCATTCAAAATGTAGGCTTCTGCATCTTTTATTTTTGACTTCTTTAGTATTTTTGTGTCAAACCATTCTAAAGACTGAGCTAGAAGTACTTAAAAGTGAAGGACCTAGTTAAGTGTTTAGCAACTTTGCATACATGCACATGAATAATTTGATGCAAATTAATCAGCAGTTAGCGCAATTTCAAGATTGAACTAAAGACAGTTGAGTTAAAATAAGGCACATATAGTTTGTCCTATCTTCAGTAATTGACAGCAATTCTTTTCATCTTCTTTTTGCATCAGGAAATTTAATATACAACAATTATTCAAATTGGAGCAGTTTCAACAATACTAATGATACTGATGACAATAATAAACTGAGAAAACCAGAATAAGATTATATAGCACATAAACTTAATACTGATACCTTCTAGTGTTTTTTTCTTGGACAATGCTTGGGCTTTACATGCACGTAATTGACGAGATATTGTCTCTTCAACTGCGTTTAGAATTGACAGGCACTTTTCATCACCTTCATCTCTCAAAGGCAGCCCAAAAGACATAATAAAGAGATCCTCTTCCTACAGATACATGAAAAAGGATTTGTCTCACAAGCGGAATCGTGGAGTTACAACTACGCAAAAGATGATGGTATCTCACATTTCAGGTTAGACACTAATAAAAATTGATGCTCATATTGACATAAATTATGTACAGGAAATCTCAATTATTACAGCACCACACCCTAAAGCACTAAATATAGCTTCCCTCCATAATCACTTCTGCAACTAAAACAAATAAGAAATGTAGGAGACATTCAGAGACAATGAAATCCACTCCAGTACTCCACATGCAAGCTATCAGTTACCAGTTGTCCAACAAGGATATGGCACTAGAAACAAAAATGTTGATTTGTGCTACTCATTTGCAGGGAGAGCCGGAGGCTAGTCTTACAAAAATAACTCGTCAAGGTGATTGTCTTCAGATCCAATCAAGTTCAGCGACATGACAGATTGGAGCAATTTTTAAGAAAGGGTTTAGTGGAGATAATCAAATAAGGAGGCTATAAAAGAACAAACTTTGTCAAGATAGTCAATATGCATAAACTATTTCTAGAACAATCAAATTCCATATTCTTGACATGCCATAGATTATTGATAAAAGTAACCAGGGAAAAATGGAGATAGATAGCATACAACATCCAACCCAGTAAGTACCTCATGAGTTCGGGCAGTAGAAACAACAGAAATGACAGCATTACAAGTAGCACGCAAAATCCTGCAAAAACTATTTAGCACAGCATGCGATGAAGTTCTCTCCATTCTCATAAGGTAGATACATGTAAATACAGTCTGAGCTAAAGTGTGCCCCTTGTGCCATGTTGCCTGGGAAATAAAGCATTAAAATATGTGGTTTAGTAAAATTGAAATGGTTGCACATATTACATGCAAGAGAGGACTTAAGTACCTCACATGAGAAAAGATGATCCATGACATCAATAGAGCGTTGAACATCAAGTGTCCTGTCCAAGCTAAGTGGAATTGGAGCAACACCATCTTCTATGGCCTCTTCAATGGAGTTGTATCGACTTCTCTCAATTCCAGAATCCATTTTTGGATCCATTATCTATCAGGACGAAATACATACTGAGAACTAAAATCAAGCAATAGATTGAAACAATAAAAACACAACAGACCATTGGTGTGCCTCAGTCAATGGCCCTCACAAGTATTATGTTTGGCTTAGTCATTATCGTTATGAACTAAAATGTCCTTTGAAGCATTCACTAATATTTTGAAAAGTTCTTGACCATGCCTGCCCTTTTGATCCATACCACATTTTGAATTGCTTACATACATGCATGTTTTGGGTTTTGAAATAGTGAGCGAGTTCGCTTGCAGAGTATGTAATTAATGTTCTCTGTCTCATAATTTTCAATGAAACTGACATCAGTGAGAAGAATCACTCCATACAAAAAAAAAAAACCTTGACCAAGGCAATCTATTTTTTCTTAAAAAAACATTTGCCTATCACATCAATGAGTGAATTGTCAAGAGATTGCTTTTCACAAGGATGCATGCATCCAGATTCTCAAGTGCCAAAAGTTGAGTGATAGTCCATATAAAAACACCTCAGGTAACCTAGAAAATACTATGTCTACAAGGAAAAGATCAACTGATTGCTAAATCATAATAATGACTAAATGCACAAAATAGTTCAGTAGAAACAAGAGCATCATGAGACTTGACGCCTACAATGCACAATAGAGAGAAAAAAGGAGATGAAGCACAAAAAAATAGCAGGGGATGTGGTGCAGGCTTACTTCCAATGCAGACATCGCAGCAAATAGACTAAAGTTTTCTCCATGTACAAGTTCCCCATCCTGGAGATCTACAAGCATGAACAGTCAGTAGGAGACAAAACAAATAAAAGATAAGTTAGCTACTAGATCTGCACAGGCTCAACTCTCAGCTGTCTGTTTCTATCAGTACTACAGAGTCTGAGATGCATCTAAACCCAAAATCAACATCTCCCATAGCTGACTTTGGTAACAAGCAGCCCTAGAAAACCGCAAACCATCCCCACTTGAGATTGAACTAACTAATTAGTTTTGAAGAAAGAAGACTGTGCGCTTCTACCAAATTGAAAAATATTTTTAAAAATGCACAGATATATTTTCATGTGTAGCATTTTAACTTGATTATTTTCTAGAAATATGTTGTTCATAGCACCGATAATTTGTAGATAAATGTTTGAATATATTTCAGTAATGCACATGTATATTTACTATTTTAGATTTATAGTGAAGTCACTTCCCAAACAAACTTCATGAAAGCACCATACGGCAAAGGATACATAATGGAAGGTCAGAAATATGAGCTCAACTGAACTTGGTGGATAAAGGTCAGCCCTCAGACTGCTCACAGCTCTCAGGGTCATGGTTACTCTCCATACCCAGAAACTCAACCACTGGTTCCTTCCCAAACAGGGGTGGAGCCCCGTAAGTAGTTTTGGGCCCGACCTTTTTAATTTCAGGTCCAACATACTTTTTCCGAATAACAAAAATATATAAAAAATATTACGAAAAAGTTGAGCGCGAAAGGGCTCGAGAGGGTTCTGACCAGAAGTTCTTTTTATTGACAAACAATGAGGTGCAATGTTGGAGTATCTCATTCTTGCATGACATCAATGTACAAAAATTAGGGTCTCACGGATTCTGGAGGCACTGTGCGAACAGTTTCCGCGTGCGCCGGCATGGGGACATGCCGCTGCTCAAGCCGGGACGGACAGGAACCTTGCCACCCCCAGACTCGGACACTATCCCTAGGTGATCGCATCTGATACTTCACTTAGTTACACAACTAATCCTCAAAATAGTGACTCCAAAGGCACATAAGCAGACAAGAGAGGAACATCAAGTGTGCTTCTCTTACTGAACATATACCAGTAGGCAGTAGCTCTGTTGCAACCCAGTAGGCAGTAGCTGAAAGAAATTCCTAATCTGTAAAACAGAATCATGAAAATCCATAACCCTCTTGATCCATCCTTAAAATGGAAGGTTGGTTACAGGTTGCCAATCATGAATTGAGCAAATCAGTAACTCTAGGGGGCACGAAACTTCATGTTCTCAATTCTGAGGTGTTTCGACAACACATCACTTGCAGTGCAGGCTACATCAGAACGGGCAGGTGTTTGAATCTAGCGTTTAAAAACAAACACCAAATCCTAGGACTGAATATCCCTATTGCCAGTACAGTTTTCCCACAACACAACCTATTTCAGATTACTATTCAATCAAACAGAGTGTGTCTTTCTCTGTGGATTAAAAATGACTGGGTACATCCCATATGCTGCTGACACCACAATCTCCCCAGGCAACCAAGCATCTTGCATTGCTCGGTGCAAACCAAAACGATAAATCATCCACACAAGTATCCACATACACAGAGATCTACACGCACGATCCACCGCACAAGAGAGCATGCATGCAAGGTCTCCAAACAACAGAGACTAGCACGTTTCACATCAGCAAAGAGCAAGGGAAAGGCTCTGCCTCGAGTATTACCACGGCACGCAGCGGCGAGGAGCGGCGAGACGTCAGCCCAGACGCCCTGGTCGCTGGATGAGGGTATGGAGGGGGGCGGCGGCGCGGCGGCACAGGACGAGGATGTCACCTCCATGGATTAGAAGCGGGCGGCGGCGGAGATCTGGAGCCGCGACCGAGGTCCGAGGGATATGTCGCGTCCCTTTCGCACCCCTTGGCCACGGCGGCGTCGGCGGCGGAGGGGTTCGGGGGTGAGAGGTTTTTACTGGTTGCGTGGTAGCGAGGGCAGCGAGACGAGGGAGCCGAGCCGCCGGCCGAGGACCGCAGGTCGGGTCGGGTCGGGTCGGGTCGGCCGTGGGAACAGTCGTTCTGATATCGCGGTCTTCAAATCAAAATCAGTAGAATTTCTATCAAAAACATATGCTGTTTCTGAAACCAGTGATAATGTGAGTATTTATACAGTATAAAATTACAAACTGACGAATAGTTGCATTTTTTCTTGCTCTAGCAAGATTGACATATGGTTAATGCGTTTTTGTACAGGTGGCCGAGTTACGTCAACCACAAATGTTGCTCCACATCGCTTCTTGGCAAAAATTGAGTGGGAGAACTCAAGGGAAAGAATAAATAAAAGGAGAAATCAGTTGTTAGATAGCAAGACTAGGAAAAACCTCGGCATCTAGAAAAATGGTTATTACAAACAGCTTCAGAAATACTACAAGATTGGATCGAGCCATCTCGGGTCTGAGCGTCTTCTTGATTCATTCTCTGAACATGCAATTCAAGGCCAAAAGAAGGGCAGAATTGTTCACTGCCTCTATGCCTTCACCTTTCTCTTCTTGCCCTTGCCCTTGATCTTCTTCTTAGACTTGGCCTTGGTGATTGATTTGTTCTTGTAGCCAGGAGCTTTGTACTCAGGCACATCGCGGAGCCCCAGCCTTGATAGAACAAGACAGTACGAGTCCCAGTCGGTTCTGTGCAAGTATTTTAGGTATTTCTTCCTCCTTTGGACCATCTCCTGAAGCCCCTTTCTAGAATGTTTATCCTGCGTCACAACATGACACATGAATTACTTCTTTGAATCAAGACTAAACAGTTTCAAGCATTGCCGCCAGATGCTGCAGTGAAATAGCACAATAAATCATGAGGACCTAGGATTTTGCATACCTTCTTGTGTAGAACAGTTGACAGATGCTTGATTTTCAGAGTCAGTTGGGCAACTGGAAAAAGAAATATGGACATATCAGCAACACGCATGCATGAATGCATGATTCACATACAAAAGGCAACAAAGCCACAGGGGCATACAAACATACATCAGAGCTGCTATGAGCCCTCATGTAGAAAAGTAGAAGAGATAAAAAGTTCTCATGCTTAGGTGATGCTTTTCCCTAGCGAACAAGCAGGTCTGAGAACAAGGGATTAACAAAGCAGAAATGTGTTTACTGTTTAGTTCACATATACTCCAAACCAGTATCAAATTACAAACTGACGAACAAGGGAGTAATAGCTACAGGTTTGTTTCAGATACAGGCATCAAATAAACAACCGAATAAAGCCAATCAAACACAAATATTCAAATTAACTTCATAGCATCAATAATAAACGCACAATTTCTGTATGGATTACCCAACCACAAAATGAATAAAATGTATGAAAACAATGAAAAAGTAGTATCTAGTTAAAGAACAAATACTGCATATTGTATTTCTTATTTCTGCATAATAGTGACTAAAACTTTCACAAGTACAATGCCTGCTTGAACTCATGTTTACTTTGAAGAAGAGGGTAAAGTGTTAGCTTCGAACTCAAGAACAGAATAAAGTGTTTACTTTGAACTCGTGCAGACCCACAGTCATTCTCAGACATCTTGAACTCGTCCCTCACCCTTTGGAGCTCCAACTTCATCTTCTCGTCGGATGACATATGATCTGGATGGAAGTACTGAAGACAACAACTTTGATCAGTAGTAGTAGATCACATCCTATCCTTTTAGCCTAACACCGTAAGACCGTAAATAAGCTAAGGAATTACTTTGATATTGATAAGTAGCAAAAATCAAAGGCCAATCTCACCTTCTCTAACAATTCCTCCTGCGGGGGCCGACCCATGTAGTCCAGCTGACCGCCAAGGTTCTGCAGTGCAAGTGCTTGCATGTTTACACGCTGAGCCGGTTTTTCTTGTTTCTGCAGGTTCTCAAAGCTCTTCCGGAGTTGCGAAAACGACGCGGCATGCTGGTTCTGCTTCTCCAATGCCGCATACTGGTCCTGCTTCTCCAACTCTGACAGCTTGGCAATTCGCCCCTGCAGCTCGTTGAGCGAGAACCACTCCTTACCGTCTTTGCCCGCACCGGCCGGCCGCAGCTCCCCTAGCCTCTCCCCAAGCTCTTCGTAGCTGTACTGCCTCTTAAGCGCAATGGCAGGGTTCTTCACGTCCTGCCCCGCACCTACAGCCCCTGAGTTCCTCTCTAGCTCCCGGCGGGAGTTGTTGCTCATCGAAGGCAGCAGAAATGACGTCCGCGGCCGGGGTGCGGTGAGGCTCCCTGGGATGTCATCGAGGCCGGGCACCCCCTGGTGCCCGGCGTTGGGGCCATGGGCGGTGCCAGTCTTCCAGAACAGGTCCGTGAAGGAAGGGCTGGCTCCGGGAGCGGAGGGTGACGGGGCGAATCCCGGAGCGGAGGTGGAGGGCGCGCCGCTGGTTGAGCGGAAGTTCTGGAGCATCCGGCGGATGTCTTCAGGGGCCGGTTGCGAAGAAGGAGCGCCGCCGGTCGAGCGGAAGTTCTGGAGCATCCCGCGGACGCCTTCAACGTCCGGTGAAGAAGAAGAGACGCGCGCGCGGTTGGGGCGGGGCAGGTCCATCGGGATCCAGCGCGGGGAGGGCGGCGTGGGAGACGAGCGGAGGCGATCTCCGATGTCCTGGAAGCGCGGGGACGCCGGGTTCCGCGGCGCGCCGGGGTTGGGAGGCGAAGAGGAGGATGGGGAATGCGCGGCGTCCGGGTCGTTCGCTGGAGGTGGGGGCGGACGGAACGGCCGGCTCGAGGAGGAGAAGGCACGGGCGACTGGGAGAACGGGCCTCCTCCGCGAGGTGATGCCGGCGCGGAGCGCCATGGCGGCGGGCAGGCGGGTGGAGGTGGGGGCCACTTCTTCTCCCTCCCTCCCTCGCGCTATAGGGTTTTGGTGAAGACGACGAGAGTGCTGACGGGGAGGAGGGCGCGAGGGATGTGCCAACGGTCTACGGAGGTGGGCCCTGTGGCAGGCACTGATGGGCCGTCACGCGGTCGGCAGGAAGAGGGCTGCTGAATGAAGCTTGAAGCCTGAGCCTGCAGGCCTCGTGGCCCATCTCTTGAGGGCAGCCCTGTTTGGGTAATGGTTTGACGAGCCAATGGAGGATCGGGTTAGCGAAGTCATCACATGCATGCACCAAACGCGACCAAACTGCGTTTGTCAAAGGATGAAAGGCATATAAAACTTGGACATATTCCGTGGATCATTTTGCTCGTTGTGAGATCCGGATATACCAACGAATGTACACCAATCACTGACATGTCCATGCCACCCGCATTTGGTTTACAGAATACTTAGGACTATTCAACCCCGCGTTTCTTAGCTCAAGCTAAAAACTCCATGGTTAAGCGACTCTAAAATTTTCAAGAGCCCTTTTTATATCGTCCATCAAAATAAGATAAGAGAAACCTTCATGTCCATAGAGCTCTCTACTCAAAAAAAAAAATGGTGCAATTGAATTGTTTCACATAGAGTTCATTCCTCGGAGAAGAGGAACCATACTTTCAGTCATCGTGTGTAAGCACATTTTTATTAAACAGGAAGGAATTTTGTTACAACACTAATGGTAATATGAGGCTATCTCAAAGCCTTTTCAAACCAAGCAAATAAGCATGTGTGTCGACGCACATGCTTATTTTGTTACTAACAAAAATATACTTTTCACCATAAATAACAGAATTTTTAATGTCCTCTGATGATCGCATCTACTCAACGCACTATTTTAACGCATCTCGAGATTCCAAGGTCACGTGCTCGCGGTGCCATTCAAGGTAGCCGATCACGCTTGGCAGCTGCTGTCCTGCTTCTGTTTCTCGCGAGCATGCTCCGTCGACCGTCTCCGTGGCATTGCGCGGCGGGGGCAAACCGACCGGTAAAACGGCTCTGATTTCGCGGGACGACGCCGAGCCAGACTCGAGTGGTTACCACTGTGTGACTGCGGGTGCGCGCTTCGTCGGCAGTACATAACAGTAGAGTAGAATAGCGGAGACAAGTCGTGAAGACGACGAGCGAGATAAAAGCAAGGTCTCGGGTGCCCTGCCTCCCCCCTTCTCCTCCATCTCCATGGAGGAGGGGGAGGGCTTCATCCACGTGCTGCGAGCGCTGCGGGACGCCGCGCGGAGGGTGGAGGCCGGTGAGACACGCGGGCCGGCGGTGCAGGCACTCCTCGCGCTCGAGGCCGGCGCCGACGACCTCCTCGCCGGCGACCCCGATCTCGTCGCCCTGCGCCGCCTCCTCTACCGGCTGAGAGCCCTCTCGTGCTCCCTCGACCTTTTCTCCGCCTCCGCTTCCCTGTCCCTGCGCGAGCAGTGCCGCAGGTGCGCCGCGCGGAGGGCGGTGGCGCACGTGGCCGGCATCGTAGCCGGCGAGATCCAGGCGTGGGGGGACCGCGAGGCCATCGCCCGCCTCGTAGCCGCGCTGCGCGGCGGCAGGGCGGACGCCGCGCGCGCGCTCCTCGCGGAGCTCGAGGCGCGGCTGGTGTCCGTGTCCTTGGGCGGGCGGTTCGACCCGCGGCTGCAGCGCGAGCTGCTCCGCCACGGCGTGTTCCAGGAGGTGGAGGCCGGGCTCGGGGACCCCGCGGTGGGCGACGGTTGCGCGGCCGCGGTGCTGGCGCTGGTGCGCTTCAACAAGGACGTGTTCGTGGGGCCCGTGCTCATGGGCCACGCCGTCTCCGCGCTGGTGGCGTCCGCGTCGGAGTACGGGTCCGGGTCCCAGGTTGCGCCGCTGCGCGCGCTCAACGGGCTCGTGGACGCCATCCGGAGCCCGCTGGTGGACGAGCTCCACGTGCGCGGCGACCTCCCGCGGCTCGTCGCGCTGCTGTGCGCGCCCGACCCGCGCGCCCGCGTCCACGCGCTCGGCTTCGCGCTCCGCGTCGGCTACTACGGCCGCAAGGAGGTGGTGGACGCGCTCCTCGCCGAGGGCCTCGTCAAGCGCCTCCTCTGCCTGCAGCGCTCCGACCTCCGCGGCTCGCTCGCGGACACGGACACGGACGAGGACGAGGACGGCTGCCCGAAGCCCGACGACGCCAAATCCGGCGGCTCCCTCCTCCTGGCCTGCCTCCCACCGGTATGGCTATGGCGGCGTCGCGACGGCGACGGCGATACGGACAAGGACGCTGAAGAGCGGCCGTTCGTGAGCGCGGTGGCGCGGTTCGCGGTGCAGGTGGAGGTGGGCGTGGGGCTGAGCCCGCGGGAGAAGCGCGAGACGAAGCTGGAGATCCTGCGGCGGGTGCGCGAGGCGGCCGTGTCGCCGGCCGAGGAGGCCACCGTGCTCGCCGAGGTGCTCTGGGGCGCCACGCCGTAGCCCGCCCGTAGCGGTGGCGGCGGCGATAGAGCTCCGGACTAGCTTCACCAATGACCGCTGACCCGCGGGCCCACGTGCCGCGTACGCTGTTTTCTGGACCTGGACTCGTGGTTGGTTGGTGTGCGCCTTTCCTCTTGTCCCTTTTTCTTTAGTTTTTTCTTTTTGTTTGTAGCATATAGTTTTTCTTGATGATCTTTCTGTGAATATTGTTAGATATGGATCTTCCGGTGTAGATAGGAGGGAGACGACTCCACTCCATGTACGCACGTATATTGGACGATGTACAAGAGAGCCAAGCTGTAACATTTTTTTTATAGCCTGTGAAAAGAAGTGGTACGAAATGGTTAGTGATGCAATGATAGTGATAGATTCCTTCTCTCTCCTTTGAGATACAGATACGTACAAGGAGCAGTTAAAGTTGGTGCAAAGTACGTACTTATACCCGACTATAACAGAGCAATTTCAGTTCAACATTCTCTTCCTATAACTTAACTAACTAACAAATGTTGATGTTTCGTCGATCGGTACCGTGAGGGAAAAAAAACCCAGAGGTTTGCCTTGATTTTGATGGATTTTGATGGAGTAGAATGGTCGCGAGGAGTTGGAACAAGACGTGTAGCTTATCCGGCAGAGTCCAATTTCCCTACGCCGACGTTGCTGCATTTGGCGCTGTCAGTTTCTAGAGCGTACCGGGGCCATGAGGTTCGTTTCTAGGCCTTGCCAAATGTCCGTGGGGGCGTCGGAGCCTTGCACCGTTGCTGCAAGTCCATATAATAGATAGATGGCAATGACATCAATCGCTTTCGCCCGCGCGTCTTGATCCAGATCCACAACTAGACGGAGAATCACGAATCAGGCTGGCTGCAGGCAGGGGCCAGCCTACCAAGCGGAGAGCGCAGCTGCTCCACTGACCACTGATGCATAAGTAGCACAGTGGCGGCAACGCACCTGGCCGCCGGTTTGTGCGGGAAAGAGACAAGGCAATTGCTACGGTGGATCAACGGACGAACGCGACCTGACCGAGACCGACGAAGTGCGAAGAATGCACCTGAAAAAAGGCCACCCAAAATGATCCGATCATGCGTTGCCTTTTGCCTTGCAAAAGTGCCGGGCTTCATCATTGTCAGGACGAGCCCTCGGTCCCTCCCACTCACGCTGCTCCTCTCGACTAATCTGGACCTGAATCCGATCTGAAGATCTGAAGGATGGATGGTTGGAGACAGAACGGCTGGGCTCGTTCGTCCAATGTCGGCGCAGGAACCTACCACCGGCTCTGGTTTATGTCTCTTGACCTGCCTCCGCAATCGATACAGAAAGGCTAAGCCGTGCCAGCGACTGACATCAGAAAACGCGAGCACCGCATACTATACCTACTACTCCTACTCGAGTAGTCGACGGGGTTCACGTTCACTTCAGTTTGCTGAATTCTTCAGTCAGAAGCAGGTAAGCTTTAACTGAACTGAATGACAAGAGGTATCGAGTTCTTTGCTCCCGTATACAGTACATGTCTCAGGAGAATTCCTGAACATCAGATTCATATGATCGAATTTTTCATCAATCTGATCCAGTTTGAAGAGCCTGATATAGCTGTACAGATACAAATTCACGGAGGCATGTTTGGTTGCTGCCCCCAGACAGGCCTGGATTTCTACCTGGCCAGGCAAAGTTGCCTAGGCAACAAATAAACAAAGACCAAAAAGCGCTATACAGATAGAAATTTAAGGCATATTGGTTCCTCTCTATGACAATAGGCACATTCAGTTCACTACCAAATCTTCATACACTGCCCACCTCCACCATATTAAAGAACACAAAAAAAAGTTGGTACAATTCTGATCAATCTGCAGCCAAAACAAAAAATTTCCACTCAAACAATCTGTCATCATATTATACACATCTTCCACTTACACGAACAAATCACAACAGTTAGTATACATGATAAAGGGTCTGACATCTCCATGCACAAAATTTGAGTGTATTTTACAAGCCACCACCACCAATTCCCCTTTGATGACAGGGGAAGCCAGAAACATGATATCCATGAATGTTTTTTTTACAAAGTTAAAACCTGTCAGTCAAACGAGCCTGCCCATAACTAACATGGGAGGAGATGAAACGAAAGTTGTGGAATCCTGGTACCAACTACTAATGAGAAAGACATGCGGAACTCCATTTTTCAGGTCACACTGTAGGTAGAATGCCAAGTTCACAATGTCAACAATAGCAATCCTAGGTAGACACAGCTTGATGGTTTCAGATAAGTTGTAGAGGTGTGGTTTCAGGTGATGGTATGAAGAACGATGAAGTCAACGAACTAGAGATCTGTGATATCACGCCTTGCTCCTGAGAGAGCCCATGAATGTCTCTGACAATGTCAAAGACAGCTTCTGGCTGAGCCAATTTCAGTGCATTTTCTGACATTTTTTTCAATTCCTCTGAATCTGGACCAAACCAGCGGGCAACGAGACTAGCAGTTTCCTTAGGGCTTTTTGAGAACACACCGGCACCATTGTCCACAACATAAGGTACATTGCCAACTTCCTGTCATACAAAATACAAAGGAATGTGAGATCACATTGACACATTATTAAATATTGCAGTCAATCAAATTACAATTATTTTTAGGAATATGCTTTAGTGTGCTTGTCTGATAGAAAAGATATTTGCTAGCCAATAAAACAAGCATCTATTCAGCAGGAGTGAAGAACAGAGTGCCATGTCCTTGGTGAGGTATTTATCATTTTCCTAATAACAATGTAGATGTGGTATATATACTGCAAATCTTTCCAAGGAATGACCGTGACAAAGTAGCACCCCCTTGAAAAAGGGACTAAAGGGGCATTTTACAGCAGATAAACAAGGTAGAGGATCCATTTAATCTTATAAAAACATTGATCCAAACAAATTACAGTGGAATCCTTTATTAAGGAGATAAGAAATGCAGAAAGACTTACACTTCACATGCACATTGTGACAATAAAACTACGTGAGTGCAGAATGATAGTAGGAACAAACCTGTCCAGGTATGAAGTCATTAAGGATTATAGGAAGACCCCTTATCAATGCTTCAGCAATGGTTCCTGGTCCAGCCTAAGAAACCACAACAGAAGAGAAACGAAATCAGGAAAACCACAAAAACCTTCGAAAGAAGAAACATGGTAAGAATCAATAATGGTGGAGGATATACCTTTGTTATAATGCAATCACAAGCTCCCATCCACTTCTCCATTTGGGTTTCAAATCCCCTAACCTGTTGGTAAAAGAAACACATGGTGAATGAAGAACGCTACAGACATCTGTGTTATGAACCAATCGGTTTGAATCCTTTATAAAATAATTTAAAAAAACAAGTTCTGGATTATACCTTTACTGGTATTTTCCATTCAAGTGCCTGCAGTGAGGAGCTTAGTGTTTTGTTCCGGCCACAAATGACTATAAGCTGCCCAATTGGTTTTCCAAGCTCTTTGTCAAATAATGATTCTCCTAGGGCTTTCGCAGTCTTCTTGACAGGACCCATGCCCTCTCCGCCTCCCATTAGCAGCACTGCAGGAAGCTCAGGATCCAGCTCAAGTTCCCTCCTCAAATCATCCTGGTATAAATGGTTTCATTCCCAAAAAAAAAAAAAAAACTTTTAAGTTCCAAAGAAAATCGATGACAGCAGAATAGTATTCCGGCAGATCAATGCACAGACAAATATTCATCTGTTTTGTTGAAACTTGAACAGTAATGCTTTTGGGCGGATTTTCGCTTTCGGGTACATGTCCACCGGGACAATCGGGCCAAGATTGCGAGAACAAAATGGTGGAAGCTTAGGAGGGAAGCAGCGCAAACATTTAAGGAGAGGATGCTAGATGAGGGGCCATGGGAAGAAGGAGAAGATGCAAATGACATGTGGCTAAAGATGGCAACATGTGTTCGGAAGGTGGCTTCGAATGTGTTTGGAGTGAGTAGGGGAGGCAAACGGAAAGCGAAAGACACCTGGTGGTGGAATGACGAGGTGCAAAGGGCTATTAGGAAGAAGAAGGAGTGGTTCAAGCGCCTCCATCATGACAAGAGTGCAGCCAACATTGAGGGCTATAAAATAGCGAAGAGGGCTGCAAAACAAGCGGTGAGTGTAGCAAAAGGTCAGGCGTATGATGACCTTTATCAGCGGCTAGGCACGAAGGAAGGGGAGAAGGACATTTATAGGATGACTAGGATCCGCGAGAGAAAGATGAGGGACATCAACCAAATCAAATGCATCAAGGATGGGACGGATCGACTTTTGGTGAGGGATGAGGAGATCAAGGACAGGTGGAGAGAGTACTTTGACAAGTTGTTTAATGGGGAGAATGAAGGTCCTACCTTGGAGTTGGATGACTCATTTGACGATACCAACAGACGTTTCGTGAGGAAATTTCAGGAGGCAGAGATCGGGGAGGCTTTGAAGAGGATGAAGGGAGGTAAAGCGATGGGCCCTGACGGTATCCCCATTGAGGTGTGGAGATGCCTAGGTGCCAGAGCGATAGTATGGTTAACTAAGCTTTTTAACCTCATTTTTCGGTCAAACAAGATGCCTGAAGAATGGAGGAGAAGTATATTAGTACCAATCTTCAAGAACAAGGGAGATGTTCAAAGTTGTACTAATTACCGTGGGATTAAGTTGATGAGCCATACGATGAAGCTCTGGGAGAGGGTTATCGAGCATCGCCTAAGAAGAGTGACAAGTGTGACCCAGAACCAATTTGGGTTTATGCCTGGTAGGTCGACCATGGAGGCAATTTTCTTATTACGACAGTTGATGGAGAGATATAGGGAGCAGAAGAATGACTTGCACATGGTCTTTATTGACCTCGAGAAGGCATATGACAAAGTACCGAGAAATGTCATGTGGTGGGCCTTGGAAAAGCACAAAGTCCCAACTAAGTACATCACCCTCATCAAGGATATGTATAGGGATGTGGTGACGTGTGTTCGAACATGTGATGGAGACAACAGTGACTTTCCAATTAAAATAGGACTACATCAAGGGTCAGCATTGAGCCCTTATTTATTTGCTTTGGTGATGGATGAGGTCACAAGGGACATACAAGGTGATATCCCTTGGTGTATGGTCTTTGCTGATGATGTAGTGCTAGTGGATGAGACTAGGGCAGGGGTTAATAGGAAGTTAGAACTATGGAGGCACACGTTAGAGTCAAAAGGGTTTAGACTTAGTAGGACCAAGACCGAGTATATGAGGTGCGATTTCAGCGCGACTAGAAATGAGGAGGGAGACGTTAGCCTCGATGGGCAAGTGGTGGCCAAGAAGGATACTTTTCGGTATTTAGGATCGATGTTATAAAAGGATGGCGACATTGATGAAGATGTTAGGCATAGAATTTCAGTCGGTTGGTTGAAATAGCGTCAAGCTTCAGGCGTCACAGAAGGGTGCCTCAGAAGTTAAAAGGTAAGTTTTATAGGACAGCGATTCGTCCGGCGATGTTATACGGTGCTGAATGTTGGCCTATAAAAAAACGACATATCCAGCAATTGAGTGTAGCAGAGATATGTATGTTACGATGGTGTTGTGGACACATAAGGAGGGATAGAGTCCGGAACGATGATAATCGGGATAGGGTTGGGGTGACACCAATTGAGGAAAAATTGATTCAACACCGGTTGAGATGGTTTGGCCATGTCCAACAGAGGCCTCCTGAGACGCCGGTGCGTAGTGGGGTTCTAAAGCGGGTCGATAATATAAGAGAGACCTTAAGAAGTGGAATATCCCTAAGTATTTAGCTATGGATAGGAGCGCTTGGAGACTAGCAATTAACGTGCCTGAACCGTAATCTTTTTTCTTGTACTATTTATGTGTTCTTTGTTTTCATGTCTCTGTTGGGTTTCATCTCTAACCTACCCCAATTTGTTTGGGACAAAAAGCTATGTTAATGTGTTGTTGTTTGTTAGCATATTCATTGAACACAACAGGACGAAACCTTGTAAAATGAATATTTCAGCCTTTTTAAATACCATGTATGATTCAAACTAAAATTATCAGGAATAGAAATTTTAAAAAATAGGGTGAACAAAATACCTTAACAAGAACTGCACGGCAGAATGATGGACGAATCGGAAGACCGAACACGCGGATTTGAGAAGGTTGTAGATCATCCAGTGCTGCCCGCTTGACAACTTCTTCTGAGGGGCAGTAACATCTGTTCACATCAGCATGGAACCTGCATTTTTATTTTAATTGTCAGATCAAGCCAACAAATTGCTTTATTATATATGTTTTCCTTATAATTAACTGAATATACCATGTTGGGTGGCATGTGTTGAGGTCCGTGATCACAGTTACAAAGACTACTCTGTTCTGTAGGCCTTGCCATTTGAGAACCCACAGAGGAATGTGTTGCATGAGGGGGTGGACACTAATTATGATGTCTGGCTTGTACTTCTTCAGTCCAGCCTCCACCTTCCTTCATCCATAAACAACAATGCATTCAGGAAAAAAGTAATAAGCAACAGATCATGCAGCAGATAAGATGTTGATCATGATCATGGTGTAAAAAGAACAATGAAACAATTATATTAAAGAAAATACCGGCATTTTGAAACAACATATATGTTAAGATAAATGTTGAACAAGGAATGGCAGCAGCACAATGAACTACAGATTTACAGTGCTCCCAACCCCCAGGTCCCCAAGTATGCAAATGTGACCACACCCATCTGGTGCCAGAGTGGCCATTTTGGTGGCTTCAGGCACATGGCAGTGGAACCAGATAGTTTGTTGAGATTCTTCATCATCACGTTCCTGTCCTATATACACCCTGGAAGTGGCAACCCATACCAACAAGTGGCTAAATACTAGTGTATCTCTCACCTCAGTAGCAGTTTACTTGAAATTGTGTATCAGTTATGAATTTATACGATGCATAACAGTGATTTCAGCATGGACAGCATGGATATTTTAGTATCCGTAGACAAGGTCCAACCTCACAATTCGATGGCTGTACTCAAGAGAATGGGCTGGGGGCTATAAAATTATTAGCCGTAGAATCACGCGTTTAGATCCGACATTATAATAAGAGGCGTATGCGATAATGACAAAACTGCTGGGCCATCAGAAAAATCAGGCGATTAGGTGAGCAATGTGCAGTATGCCACAAACAACAGCAACATGGATACAAGGCACAATTGATTGTGTTGTTTATTTGCAATCTCGATGCAGCAGAGGATGGAACAAACAAGGGAAACGTTCCAAGGAAGAATCGACCTCCCAGAAGGCCAGAACCAAAAGCGCAGGACGGGATGCGTGTATCTTACTTGGCATAGAATGAGGCGAGAGCGGCGAGGTAGAAGTTATGGACCCATCTCGGCGAGGTGGTGTGGAAGGCCACCTTCCAGAGCTGCACGTGCTTGACCATGAACTTGTAGGAGCTCTCCATGTTGTTGAGCGGCCACCCGGCGTGATCCTTGCACAGATCCTTGACGAAGACCTGGCGTGGCCAAAACGATTGATGATTATTACGAAAAAAAATCCGTCGCCGCATGGCAGCTGACAGAATGATGGATGGACGAAACAGACAGCGGTCGCAAGTCGCAGTCGCAACCCACCCGGTACTCGTCGCCGAACTCGATCCGGAAGGCGTCCTTGATGGCCTCGGCGGATGCGCGGTGCCCTCCTCCGGTGTCGCTCATGAGGATGAGGACGTTCTTCGCGCGGTTAGCCCCGAGCTGGACGAGCTCGACGGTGCCCTCCTCCTCCTCCCAGAAGGGCTCGTCGTCGTCATCAGGCCCGCAGAGCGAGGAGACGGAGGTGGAGGTGGAGGCGTCCCCGCGTGCCCGGCCCGCAGAGGAGAGCTCGCCGCCTGCGTAGGTGAGGCTCTTGCGCAGCTTCCGCCTGGCCCGCTGCTGGTGGTGGTACGCCGCCACGGTCTCCAGCACCGTCTCCCGGATCGATCGCCCCCGCGGCGACGCCATGGACGCCGCCATCGCGGCCGCGGCGGAGGAGCAGAGGCGAGGGAAACCGAGGCGCGCGCGGGGGTGGGGGAGGTGTGGGGGAGAGGGTGGGGAAGGAAGGGGAAGCGCCGGATGCGGGGGGAGGGGACGACGGGACGGGAGGCGGGTGGGCAGGAGAGAGAAGAGGGGAGGTTTAAAATTGGGGATCGGGGAGAGCGGCGGAGAGGCAGGGCTTGGAGCTGCTGCTGAGCTGGCACGACCGGGGACGGGGGGACGAAGACAACTGGAATTGGTAGGCAGGGGGGTGGTGGCGGTTGTTGTCGCGTGTTTTATGCGTGCTCGGATGCTCGCGCCTGCGTTCTTGTTCGCTTGCTTTCTGGGGATGGAGAATTTGCCTATGTTGCCCATGATTGCAGGAACTCGAGGGGTTTCAGTGGAAAAAAGGATGCTGACGATCAGCCAAGACAGCTAGACTACTCGTGTAGCGTAATAATCGTCGGGCACGCTATTTGCTTGGAGAAACATCCGGTCAAACGGATATTGGCGTTTGTAGCATCGTCGGAGAAATGCTAAACTCTACCGCGTACTGTATGCGCCACTACCGCCGCTTGCTTCCCTCCGTTTCCTTTTCCTTGGGATAAACGGACCCGTCGTCTCATCTCCCTTTCAAGACATCAATTCCGGAAAGGGGAAAAATAGTGGAGGAGAATCAGTTGAAAAAAGAAAATAGCGGAGGAGAACCGATGCTGCTCCCGTTCTACAGCACCGTCTTCTCCAGTGGCCAGTCGGTCGTCCAACGTCCAACGCCTATCGGAGGCGCACGAAATACCAGCGTCTGCGAGGGTGGTCGCGCGAAAATGGCGGGACCGAATCATTGGCATCCTCCGCATCAGTGGAAAAGATCCGGTGCGACAGGAACGTGGGGTGCGGCAGCGCCAGCCGCCAGCCATGGATGGCTCCGCTGTCGCCGCGCCCAGATTCCGGAATTATTCCTCGGGATTTGCCGATTATTCCTCCCTCCCTTGGGCATCGGCCGCCGCTCCCCCACCGCGAACAAATCCGCCTGGTCCGTGGCCCGTGGCCGCTCGCTCGCTGCTCGTGCTCGGCACCGCGCGCTTGGTCGCTACGCTACGCTACCGCCGTCACAAGTTCACAACGCGGGGGGTTTCCTCGGACGCGGGCGGGGGGGGGGCTATTTTTTGCCTATTTCTGGCGTGTGGTCACGCCGTTTTCTGGCGGAGACACGGGAACAGCACGCGGCGTGGGCGTGTGTGAGCGTTTCGTACCACGTCGTCTCGTGGCTGCCAAGAAAGGAAAACGGGTTGAGTTGAGTCGGGTCTAAGTCTTGCCGGATATAGTCACGTAGATACGCTGGGATTGGTTGGTGCTGACGGATGGCGACCGGCCCGAAGGATATCGTGCTAGATAGTGTTAAGCTAGCTGCAAGTGTTAGCTTGGAAGCTTGGAGAAACGTTCCCCCCGCTACCGTTTTCAGATGCTCAAAATAAATGTCTAGTAATGGATAATGGACATGTTTTGCCGTTGAAGATCATAAGCTATTAATTACCTCGAATGTTATGAACTTAGAGTCTAAATAAAACTTGAAGTTTTGTTTTTTCTCCTCTTTCTTCAATAAATATGCTGTCATATCAGCAAAATACTATAATTAGAAGGTAATAAACACTCTTAGAGTCTGTGATAGAGTCTTACACTAACTTACCAACTTACCGTATCCATTTTGTATGTATATGTACTATATCTCTAATATAATCGCTTTGCAGTCAGTCAGACGCTGTGTGTCCTCTGTTCTGGCACAGATCGAGTTGGTTTCGTACAGTACAGGCCTGCCGCGGCACGGGTGGGAGCCGGCCCTCCGAGCTCTCGCCGTGGCACGCCTCACGCTACGACAACGGCTGCAGCGTGGTATCCTTCGCTGTCCCGCTCGCGAGCGGCCGGCCGGTGCAATTAGCGTCGTGTCACATCAAGCGGTGACTGACCAGCGCTTAATCTTGTTTTACTTGCTACTAGTACTAGTCTACTACACTGATTGTGATTGGTCGTGGAAACTGCCTGCCTGCCTCTCACCGTCATGGGATTATGCGCCGCACATGGACCGGGCCAGTCGTTGAAGCAGTGCGCTGTACAAGTCAAATCAAGCTATAAATGCTGAGCTTATGTTTTTGTCACCACGAGAAACAAAAAAAAAATATATGTCAAGAAAGCGGAGTACATACCTGCAGTGTACCACGGGTCATCGATGTTGTAACTTCTAAGCGAAACACCAGTTCTGTCCGTCAATATGCATGCCACATGTACTTTCATTTGCACCATACGAGATCGTAGGAAATACTATGTAGGAGCAAATAGACAGGCAGGGTGGCATCGTGTGCTTCCTCGACTGTGGCTTGAGGTTATCATGATCACCTCTTTTTGTGTCACATATATATTCCTACTCGACCGGAGATGAACTGAGTTGATATGTGTACATGTACGTAAGGCCCAATAAGCATTTCCTCGAGCTACATAGGCCTCAGAAGTCAATTTCATATACGGGCCGCATGGGTCCTCAACAAACCAGAGCTTCAAAGTGCTGTTGGCCCAGTTTATTTGACTTTCTCTTTAACTCCAACTCATTTTTCTTTCTTTTTGTGTCAGTTGATCCTAAATTCCTAATTCATAGATAATCGGAAATCCGAATATCAACAAAGGCAGGTGGCCTATTATATTACGCTCTAATGCTGTTTGTGCGACTATATTTCGAGGTTCCGCGTATAAGCTGATCGAGTTTGTTTTTTTTCTTCGAAATGTCACTTGCAAGAAAGCCTGCCAGGTTCTTTCTGTGTGTCAGCTACACGGTGCACAAGCACCGCACGTACACAAAAAACCTGCAAACCAACATGTCTAAAAAAAATTATTGATGCACACGTACTGTCTGCAGTCTGCTTGACATCATGGTGAACTGCAGGCCATTGGCCATGCTCGGGAAAAATGTATGTAATGTAAGCAGAGCACGTCTGCGTCTCCGCAAATCTACGGCAGCACAAAACTCTGGTGTCCGGGATTCGCCCCTGGATTAGCATCCAGATGCTTAGAAAACGGTTCCTTTTCGTATGATGATGACGATGGTTGAGTCGTCGTTCGTCGTCAGGCATAATAATAAACTGACGTGTTACTCGTCTTATGGCCAGGATGGTAACATGGCGTCGTCTTATTAGTGCCAACGGTTTTTCACGAAACCTGGACCAATGGACCGTACGAAATATAGTACGCATGTTTGATTGAGAACTTAAAAATACGATATTGATGTTGGAAAGCTAATGTAACGAGGCATCAATTCGATAGTATACTTAGCAGTGTTAGCCTCCTCCCTGCACCACCATGGCGAGCAGTGGAAGAAGACCTAAGACATTGACCGACTGATAATTTTTTTTTAAATCACGCCGAAGTGCTTATTTTATTAAGTAGAAAGAAGATTTTTAGTACGTGAAAAGTAAAAAATAAAGGGTGTGGAACGGTAACCTGCGGTTACCGAAACCCACCCGACACCAGTTCACACGAGGTTGTGATTACATAGAAGGAATTTGCGACGACGACCGACAGACAGGGGACTACACCATGTCCATGTCATCCAACCCAGACAAGGCCAAGTCCATGGATGCTGTGTCGAGGCCTTCATTCAAGAAGATCTGGAGTGCCTGTTTCTTCTTTTCCGTCATGTCATGAAAAGCGGCCTTTAGCTTCTTTTCGATCTCCAAGTCGACAACTCCCTCCTCTACAGCAACGCCCATCTTCTTCAACAGCACGATCTGGGCTTGCCTGGTGGCGTTCGCCGTCCGCGACGTTGTAGCGTGCGAGCGCTTCACCGCAGCGAGTGAACAGAGACCGGCGTCTTGGAGCGGCGCAGCTGTGGCTTCCTGATAAGCGGTATCTACAACAGCAGGCAAGCCAGTGCCTCGAGCGCATCCTGTACCGAATTACCATAAGCAACTGGACCCCAGCTCACAGGCTCCACAGCGTCCGGGCGGCCCTCGTCAGTTGGGAGGCTAGCGTCGCCCACACCATCCTCGACCGTGGATGCCTCGACCTCGACCGTGGGTGGCTCGTTGGGCCCTAATGGGGTTAGGCCAACATCGCCCATGCCATCCTCCACCACGGCCAGGGCCGAGAGGTCTGCCCCTAACTCCACTGGAAAGGTCTGGCCAGAGGTGCCGACCTCTGGGCCCAAGAGAGACAGGTCCATCGTCGGAACCATCTCCGGCACCGCCTTGGAAGCATCCACCTCGACCGTCATAGGATCAAATTCCTTCCGCGGAACATCATCTTGCAGAGCGGTGTAAGAGGGGCCTGCCTGATGACCCACACCTCGGGCCATAACCGTAGACACATCAAACTTGAGAGAAAGGTGTGTCAGGAGCTCATCCAGCGTGGAAACACCAGCAAGCGCGACAAGGGCAAAGGCGGGGGCCTCACCAGCCGTGGCGACGTTCCTCCGGACAACAAAGGTCTCCGTCCTTGGGCAGTTAGGGCCTATTTGGTTCTCTTCTTTGCTGGGCTGCATCGTATCTGGACAGCCAGGGCAGTGTTAGCCAAGTTGTGGCCATGCAAGCCATGCTTGTTTGGTTGCCTTGTTCAGCAAAGTCCGGATGCAACAGGAAACTATTTGGATGCCTTCATCTACACTCGTACCTGCGTCGCTGCTCTCTAGCGCGTAAGCACGGCTCACGCGAGCCAGGCTACCAAAAAATGGATCCTAAGTCTGTTTTTCGGGAGCCAGGCTCCGGCGCCTTGGCTACATGCCTAGGGGCAGGCCCAAGGACAAGGGCAGGGTATCAAACACCATCTAGCTGCATCCCATGAGCCAAGCACGGCTGCATCAGGGCAACCAAACACGCCCTTAACATCACCCAAAGATGGAAATATCGCCGGTTGCTGTAGAGGCGAGGACGACGCAATCGACCGCCGCACATGAGGCGGAGACCTCGCCAACCGCTGGACAGAGGCATCCCGGCCGGGGCCTCGCGCCGATGAGGTCCCTCGCCCGCGGTGCGACACACGATAAGTCGTGCACGCCCCCGCCCGATGCCCAACACCGTGGCAGCGTAGGTAGCGCGGCGATGAGCGACAATGGGCGGCGACGTGGTCCCGCACGAGGCAGTTGAAGCAGCGACCCACCAGCTCAGGCAGGACAGGACGACGGCGCTTGAGTGACGCTTTTTCCCTCGAACGACGGTGGCGACATACCATGACAGTCCTAAAACCATCGGCGTCCGGACCCACGACGAACCGGGTCCCGTGAGTGTCGTCATTCACGCATGACGGAATGCTCTCAGCTTGGGTAGTAGGATCAGCCAAGCCAAGCAAGCCGCACTGGAGATTGGACACACACGAGCCCTGACAAACATTCAGGACTTGTTCGAAAAAGAAAAAAAAAGAGGACAACCAAGGTTTTTCCCGTTC
This sequence comes from Bothriochloa decipiens, assembly GCA_023333625.1. Taxonomy (NCBI): domain Eukaryota; kingdom Viridiplantae; phylum Streptophyta; class Magnoliopsida; order Poales; family Poaceae; genus Bothriochloa; species Bothriochloa decipiens. The sequence continues at coordinate 56,899,999 of CM041635.1, read as the reverse complement.
AGAAGATTGCTGTATGCGTGCATGTTCAAGCTGCACCATGGCTACATGGAAGCAGGAAGCAGCGGCGGCAGGCATCAGCGTCACATTATCCAAGCACCAAGAATGGATCAATCGATGAGCTGGGCAGCGTTTCGCTGAACGGTGAAACTGCCGTGGCCGCGGGAACGCAAACAGGCAACGCCGAGTGACACATGCCACTGTCGCCTCAGTTTTGTTTCGGTTATTTTACTGGCCGGCGCAGCCGCGCAGGGGCAAAAACGGCCACCGCTCCTGCCGTGGCCCGTCGCCATCGGTGAAGTGGAACGAAACCCGGCGGCGTCGCCGAGGAATCAAGCTGACACCGGCGGCGCGCGCGGCGTCTGGTGACCGGAGGATCGAGGGGGAAACTACAGGCGACGGATAAGGATGATGATCCCACAGAAACTGCGACCACGCGACGCGACATCAACCACGTTTACCGATCCCACTTGGCACTGGGGTCATCTCGGTCTCTCAGCTTCGTTGCGCACCTTTTCCTTTGCTGACGTTGCATTCCGGTTGGACGACCAATCCTCCTGGTTCTCCTCCCCTTCGCTGCTTTAGTTTGATCTGCACGACTGGATCAAAAGCCTCTCGTCGATAACATTTTGATTTGATAGGATCTCTGTTAAAGAGTTGCTATATTTTAGGCACTTAAAATTCCAAACAATAATCTTAGGCAACCAACTATTAAAATGATAACCTACAGGAGATGGTTCATAGATTTTTACAGCATGATTCGTCGAAAAAAAGGAAATGGTTCACTGTCTTTTTTTTTAATCAAACATTGACAAAACTACGTGAACGACAACAACAAATCAGGAACCAATTCAGGTGCTTGATGATTGAATAGAACTAGTATATATTTAGATATCATTTTTCTTTCAAAAAATACTGTATGTTTGCCTCCGCCGGGCGCGTCGGCTAGTCCCTGTCGGTACACCTTTTGCCCCTTCCGTTCCGTCCCGTGCACACCGACAGTTCCGACCGGCGCTCGCGCCACCTATATAAACCGAGCACCTCCGGCGAGCACCAGGACGAAAAGACCGAAAGAGATAGCACACTGCAAGTCTGCAACTGCACACACACTCTGACCCTCCGCTCTGCACGAACGCGAGCGCGAGCTTCACAGTTCACACGCACCCCCAGGCCACAGTAGTACAGGCCAGGTCCCGTTCCGTCCCGGCCATGGCGATCCTGTCAGACGTCGCCACAGAGGTGCTCATCCCGCTCGCCGCCGTCATCGGCATCGCCTTCGCCATCGCGCAGTGGATCCTCGTCTCGCGCGTCAAGCTGGCTCCATCATCGTCCGGACACGACAAGCCGCAGGACGTGCTCGCCGACTCGCTGATCGAGGAGGAAGAGGGTCTCAACGACCACAACGTGGTGGTGCGGTGCGCGGAGATCCAGCGCGCCATCGCCGAGGGCGCGACGTCGTTCCTCTTCACCGAGTACCGGTACGTGTGCGCCTTCATGTGCGTCTTCGCCGCCGTCATCTTCGTCTTCCTCGGCTCCGTCGACGGGTTCAGCACCCGGCCCCGGCCCTGCGCGTACGACACCGAGGGAGCTGGCAAGCAGTGCAAGCCGGCGCTGTTCAACGCCGTCTTCAGCACCGTCGCGTTCCTGCTCGGCGCCGCCACGTCCGTCGTGTCGGGGTTCCTCGGCATGAAGGTCGCCACGTACGCCAACGCCCGCACCACGCTCCAGGCCAGGAAGGGCGTCGGCAGCGCCTTCGTCACCGCGTTCCGGTCCGGCGCCGTCATGGGATTCCTGCTCGCGTCCAACGGCCTCCTCGTGCTCTACGTCGCCATCAACCTGTTCCAGCTCTACTACGGCGACGACTGGGAGGGGCTGTTCGAGTCCATCACCGGCTATGGCCTCGGCGGGTCGTCCATGGCGCTGTTTGGAAGAGTTGGTGGCGGCATCTACACCAAGGCGGCCGATGTCGGCGCTGATCTTGTTGGCAAAGTTGAGAGGAACATCCCTGAAGATGATCCCAGAAACCCTGCTGTAAGTTGTTGTTGACTTGTTCAGTTATTCTGTTCTTTGAAAAAGAATCACATCACTGAACCCTGCAGTTCTCTTCCTTCCTCATCAGGTGATTGCTGACAACGTCGGAGACAACGTCGGCGACATCGCCGGGATGGGATCGGACCTCTTCGGCTCATACGCCGAATCCTCCTGCGCCTCCCTTGTCGTGGCATCCATCTCCTCGTTTGGGGTTAACCACGACTTCACCGGGATGTGCTACCCGCTGCTGGTCAGCTCTGTCGGCATCGTCGTCTGCCTCGTCACCACGCTCTTCGTAACCGATTTCCTCGAGATCAAGGACGTCAAACAGATCGAGCCTGCGCTGAAGAAGCAGCTCATCATCTCGACGGCGCTGATGACCGCCGGCATCGCGCTCATCACTTGGCTGGCACTCCCGGCTAACTTCACAATCTTCAATTTTGGCGAGCAGAAGGAAGTCAGCAACTGGTAAACTAGCTAGTTACTTATTAGTGCTGCTTCTAGTTTCACGATGAAATGTTTACTTCCGATGATGAACCGCGATAAGAATGACATTTTTTTTTTTTTTTGCAGGGGATTGTTCTTGTGTGTTGCAATTGGTCTCTGGGCTGGTTTGATCATCGGATACGTGACAGAATACTACACCAGCAATGCATACAGCCCTGTGCAGGACGTGGCGGACGCCTGCAGAACCGGCGCGGCGACCAACGTCATATTCGGGCTGGCTCTGGGATACAAGTCGGTGATAATCCCCATCCTCGCCATCGCCGTCGGCATCTACGTCAGCTTCACCGTGGCCGCGATGTACGGCATCGCCGTGGCGGCCCTGGGCATGCTGAGCACCATCGCCACCGGCCTCTCCATCGACGCGTACGGCCCCATCAGCGACAACGCGGGCGGCATCGCGGAGATGGCAGGGATGAGCCACAGAATCCGCGAGCGGACCGACGCGCTCGACGCGGCCGGGAACACGACGGCCGCCATCGGGAAGGGCTTCGCCATCGGCTCCGCCGCGCTGGTGTCGCTGGCGCTGTTCGGCGCGTTCGTGAGCAGGGCGGGCGTGGAGGCCGTGGACGTGCTGTCCCCGAAGGTGACCGTCGGGCTGGTGGCCGGCGCGATGCTGCCGTACTGGTTCTCGGCGATGACGATGAAGAGCGTGGGGCGCGCCGCGCTGGAGATGGTCGAGGAGGTCCGGCGGCAGTTCGCCACTATCCCGGGGCTGATGGAGGGCACGGGGAAGCCCGACTACGCGCGGTGCGTGAAGATCTCGACGGACGCGTCGATCCGGCAGATGGTCCCGCCGGGCGCGCTGGTGATGCTGACGCCGCTGGTGGTGGGCACGCTGCTGGGCGTGCACACGCTGGCCGGGGTGCTCGCCGGCGCGCTGGTGTCGGGCGTGCAGGTGGCCATCTCCGCCTCCAACACGGGCGGCGCGTGGGACAACGCCAAGAAGTACATCGAGGCCGGGGCCAGCGAGCACGCAAGGTCGCTGGGGCCGAAGGGATCCGACTGCCACAAGGCCGCCGTCATCGGGGACACCATTGGCGACCCGCTCAAGGACACGTCGGGACCCTCGCTCAACATCCTCATCAAGCTCATGGCCGTCGAGTCCCTCGTCTTCGCGCCGTTCTTCGCCACTCACGGCGGTATCCTTTTCAAGCTCTTCTAGATTGCTGCTGCTGCTGCTGTTGGGACCTGCGGATGACCTGAGATTTGCTGCCTCCGGCGCTTGTAGTGTCAATAAATTTAAACCCCTGATGCAGAGAACGGCACGATTCCTTCTTGTAAATTCTTCTATACATTGTAAATAGATTTACTTGTGAGGTAGCCGTGAAGTGTGTACGCCTCTACTAAACCTGAGGTTTAGCTTTGTCAAGTCATGTAGCTTTTCCGGCATTGGTCGTCCTCGTCCTACTACAGTACAGAGTGACCAGATGGTGTTCATGCGTATTTTGCTGGGTGGATATGGTGTCAATTGTGATAACTGGCCATTGCATGCTTTCACCAAGGAAAACGCGCGGCCCAGCCGAAACGGAAAGGGCAACCGCCTACCGGCGACGGTGGCTTCTTCACCCCGGTTCTGACCGCCGCCGCCGCTGACGCTTTCTGATTTCTGAATCGGGGGGAGTCGGGACGACACGGTTTTCCTTGGGCCGTCCAAAAGCCCAGTGGGCCTAAAACACGAGGCGGCGCCACCACGTCCTCCTCCGACTACTCGCTTGCCCCGCCCCGTCCTCCACCGCCGCCGTCGCCTCCCTCGGTTCTCCTCGTCGTCGTAGCCATGGGCAAGGCCTCCAAGGACAAGAGGGTACGCTACCTGCGCCTCTCCACCCACTTTCTCCTCCGCTCCTGCGTTTCCCCGCTTCTCACCGGTCTGCGGCGCCTGTTTCTCAGGACATCTACTATCGGAAGGCCAAGGAGGAAGGCTGGAGAGCTCGCAGCGCCTTCAAGCTCCTCCAGATAGACCAGGAGTTCAACATCTTCCATGGTATGAGCTTGACTTACCTGCTCGCTCACCTTCACGTGTTTGTATGTTGTAGCTGTAGCGAACGAACAATACCGATCTGATTCTGATGAAACGTGTCCCCTTTTTCTCTTGTAGGAGTGAAACGTGTGGTTGACCTGTGTGCTGCTCCCGGAAGCTGGAGCCAGGTATCCTTGTGCCCGTGCCCAGTAACCCATCCATGCCAGAGTTTTTTTTTTCTTTTTGGTCTGATTGCTTGATTCCCTTTTATCACTGTAGGTTTTGAGCCGGAACCTGTATGTACCAGCAAAACAATCTCCCGATTGCAAGTAAGTGCCAGCGCCATGTGCTGCAGTCTGTTCTTGCATAGTTTTGTTCTGGATATCTGATGGCCTCGTTTTGCTCCTCTTGGGTTCTGTTGTGTTATGCTACTAGGGAAGGCGACCTTCCTCTCATCGTCGCAATTGACTTGCAACCGATGGCTCCGATAGAAGGTGTTATACAAGTTCAGGGTGACATCACCAATGCTCGGACCGCAGAAGTGGTGAGATGGATAGAGTTGTGGGTTTTTTTTTTTTTTTTTTTTTTTTGCTGCTGTTTGCTGGCTGTGACTAATATGGATTTGCTGTCAGGTTATTAGGCATTTTGATGGATGCAAAGCAGACTTGGTTGTTTGCGATGGAGCTCCGGATGGTAAGATATCATATCAGTGCAAGAGAACTACTCCTGCTATTACCTATGCCAAATTTTGTCACTGGTGACTTGGTGAGCATGATGACATGATTATTGCTCTTTGGGTGATTACAGTTACTGGCCTTCATGATATGGACGAGTTTGTTCAATCCCAGCTTATACTCGCGGTTAGTTTTTATTTATTTATCTGAATCCAATTTGGGTCACCATGTTCTCTCACTAATGGTTCACATTATTCGGAGGATAAAGTTCAATTTTGAGTTTGGGTGTAGCAGCTATGTTGAACAATCACCTTTCTTTACCTGATTTCTGGAAAGCTCGCTGCTCTTTATGTCAAATTAATTATGGCATAACTTTATCATCTTCAGTTTGAATTGTCATGGTAGCTTATGTTGTCTATTTAATTTATGCACCACCTTGCAATTAGGCATTGACTATCGTGACTCATGTACTCAAAGTTGGTGGAAAATTTGTCGCGAAGATATTTCGGGGTAAAGATACAAGTCTCCTGTACTGCCAGGTAACACTCACTTTGTATGGCAAGTTAAGATCTTTGCATCATCAGATTTTATATGGCTGTGCTGTTCTACAGTTCTCAATCATCATTAGTATGAAAGCTTTGTGAATGTTTCGATGAAATTCTTATTGGGGACTTTATTCCTACCTGTGGCGTTATGCAGCTAAAACTGTTCTTCTCACAAGTTACATTTGCAAAGCCAAAAAGTAGCCGGAACTCAAGCATTGGTGAGTCTTATATCTTGCACAACAAGTTTCATACACGTGCTCCTTATATGCTTTCTGAACCTAGTGATTTGCGTAACTTATGGTCACAATTCTGAAATTGTTGTCAGTTGTTGAACATGTTTGGGACATTTCTGTTAGGCAGCTTATTCCCTATATAGGAACAAGGATACATCTCCTTTCAGTTGGAATATGTGTATGTGGTCTTTTACATTGTTTGTCCTTTTTCATTTGTCAAACAGAGGCGTTTGCAGTTTGTGAGAACTATTCACCTCCAGAAGGGTTCAAAGAGGAAGATCTATACCACCTGCTAGAGAAAGTGGGTACTCCTTCGGGAGGTGACGATTTAGGTGAGGGTTACAAATGCTAGTACAACACTCTGCTCCCCCCACTGGGCACACAACATAATGACATAATAGACAGGCCTACTCAGCTCTAATGCCATTTGTCATGTGCAGATTGCAGAAGCGGATGGCTCGAGGGACCAAACAAGGTATACATCCCGTTCCTTGCCTGCGGGGATCTCAGCGGCTACGACTCCGACCGCTCATACCCGCTCCCGAGCACGGATAGCGGTTCATACCAGAGCCTGGACCCCGTACAGCCCCCCATCGCCCCGCCTTACAAAACCGCCCTTCAGATGAAGAAGGCTTCCAGCCACGGCACCAGTGCGGACACCATCAAACCATCCACGGAGTCTTGAGCTGCAACCTGGACGCAGCCTGTTTTTGTGCAAGCGCTGTGGTAAACAGCATCTGAAACTCAGAAACCCCCAGGTGATGGTGTTTGTCCCACATTGGTACCATCGAAGGCGAGGTGGAACTTACTTCGCTGGGTCCTGGACCTTGCGCTCTTCTGAACCTCATCTAGTCAAACGGGGAAAAAATTGGGAACATTCTGTGTCGTGGTGGGACATTTTGTGGTAGTTTTGAGCTGTGGCCCTGTGCAGCATCTACTCCTACCTGATTACTACTACTGATTAGGCTGAGATCCTGCTTGTGTCCTTGTGCATATTTTGCCTTGTGGATGGATGGATGTCTGATCTGAATCTGACATGGGCCAGGGATGACATGGCCTGGTCCTAACACAACGTCAGTTGGACTGGGCCTGCATTTCTGATACAACACCAGTGTGGTCCAGTCCAGGCTGGCCCAGCCCAGGTCTGATACCTTCCCCAAGGAGGAAGAAACGAAAAGGGCAGCAGGCCCGCGTATTTACTTCTTTCCAACCAAAGCCGCGAGGCCCACGACACGTAAGCCAATGAATGCTCGGTCGCGGTGGCTGGCAGACTCTTCGGTGCCTCTCAAAAAAAAAAAAAAAAAAAAGGCAGACTCTTCGGTGTCTCCGGCAACCGGAATTCTGGCACGAGAATATGCGGCAGATATTGGCGTCTTCTCCTGCCCTCGCGTCCCTTTCCATTGTTCCATCCGCACGAGAGGTCGAGGGCACCCCACCGCCAGTCAGTTTCACAGCGATTCACCGCCGCGCTCTCCGGTTCAGCAAACTCTCGGCGGCAGCGGCGGCGGCATAAGGGGAGCCATGGGAAACGCGTCGTCCATGCTGACCCAGTACGACATCGAGGAGGTGCAGGAACACTGCAACTACCTCTGTAAGCGCCGCGTGCCCCATGGACGATCCGATCCTTCGCCGCCTATCTTTAATTTCTCTCTTCCAAATTGGTTTCTTCTCTCTATATGTATCTACCACAGTTATCTACTGTATCTCATCCTTCATATAGAATTAAAACGGTTCCCTTTTCATTTTTGTGATTAATAATAATTGGTGTTTAATTTAACTTGATTCTCGAGCAGTCTCGCAGCAGGAGATCGTGTCGCTGTACGAGCGCTTCTGCCAGCTCGACCGCAGCGCCAAGGGCTTCATCTCTGAGGACGAGTTCCTCTCCATCCCCGAGTTCTCCCTCAACCCGCTCTCCAAGGTACAACGGCTCACTCCCTCTCGTTGTTCACCTTTTTTTTTTAATTCAGTTTGAGAAGATATATTGTGGTTTTGTCTGTCCCATTCTTATCGTTTCATTGGCAAATTCTTTACTTGTGCTGTGCTGCGTTGCCAGTTATATATGAGGATCTTGGTCGTACAGTACTACTGTTCTTGGATTGGTGATGTTCTTTACTTTCCTCCTTTTGGTTTTCGTTTGCATATCTACCCTTGGGGAGCTGCCAATTTACAACACTCTCTAATACTACTGGATATAAGCCATTTAGTCCTCATGTGTATCCGGAACTAAAAAAAAGTAAACGTAAAGAAGACATCCAACCACCTGCTAGCCACTTTATTATAGCTTAAGTTCATGTTTAGGGACCTGTAGCTTTTCCAAAAGCATCTCTTGGAGAAGCATGCTGGGAAATTTGGGAAATAGTGAGTTTCTCTAGTTTCAGTACAAATTCCTTTCGGTGGTTATTTGCTCGAAGAAGCAACCCTCAACCCTGTTTTTGGGGAGCTTCGGGCTTTTTGAGCTTTCTAGGAAATCAAAAGCTGCTAGAAACTCTTCCAAACAGGACCTAGTCCACATGATCACATCACAGATAAGTTTGGTTGGATTCCTCTGTATCTGCTGCCTTGCTGTACAACAGCCTCAGTGCGTGTCCGTCCTACTAGATGTCCAGTCAACTGCTGCGCTGGGTTCGAGTGTCATTTCATCCCTAACCACAACTCATCCGTTGAACCTTCAACATCAGTCAGTTCGGACATCTTCTTAGTTTCATCCAAGCTTCATCCGGTCATGGATAGATCACCCAGGTTCGGGTCCATAAGCAGTGACAATCGCCCTATGAAGAGTCGCTTTCGCTTTCGCTACGGCTCCGGTGGGTTCCATTCCCTTAACCAAGCCACTGCCTATGAGTCGCCGTCTCATTCTTCAACAGGCACGCGGTCAGAGATCACTTTCCCCCTCCCACTGCTTGGGAGCTCAACACAGTTTCACGTTCTATTTCACTACCCATTGGGGGTTCTTTTCACCCAGAACCACATCGCTAGTAGGACACACATACATGGCTAGAACACTAGGCATAAACCAACGGCCTGACCTGACCTTAACTCAATTGTTTGTAGCAGCATGAGCCACACACATATTATGTACTGCGTTTATGTAAAGAAGTCGTCTCCAACAAGAAGCTAATAGCTTGGGGTCAATCGTAGTACTATATTTGGATATCATAAGTTACATTACAAAGATCTGCCAGGACCAACACAAACAGTGCACTACTTCAGTTGATTCCACCAACATCTTGCTCTCAAGTGATGATTTTGAGTATCTTTTTTTTTTTTGTTTTCTTCAGAGGTTACTCCGTATGGTTGATGGATTGAACTTCAAGGATTTTGTTTCCTTTCTTTCTACTTTCAGTGCAAAGGCCAGTCTTCGGCAGAAGATCGAGTGTAATACCTAACTTCCATGTTTTTTATTTCATTATTATCTCCTTCCTACTTGATCTTAAAAGCAAATAGATGTTGAATGATGAAGTCCTGAGTCCCTCATGACCACTCACTTTCTCAACTTTTTTTCTGTTTTGTGTTTGATGAAGCAGTGATATTCAAGGTTTATGACATTGATGGCAAGGGAAAAATAACCTTCAAGGATCTCCTAGAGGTTTTACGGGACCTAACAGGATCATTCATGTCCGAGAAACAAAGAGAGGTGTTTATCTATTATTTCATAAATTTCTGTATTTCATTGTGATTTTAAGGAATTTCACCATATGGATATGACAAATCATATTGATATCTTGTAGCAAGTAGTAACTAAGGTACTGGAAGAAGCAGGATACACAAGGGAGTGTGGATTCTCGTTAGAAGATTTTATCCAGGTACATAAATCATTTTGTGTATCCATATCTTTTTTTCTGAACATGCAAGAGAATTGTGTGTTGTTGTATTCATAGGTAGAAATAAGCCATGCAAAAGAACATTTTCATTAAGAGGGGAAGCAAACACAAACAAAGGCGTTAGTAAGCCAAATCCACTGTTTTAGAATGCTCAAAAAAAAATCCACTGTTTTATCCATATCGTAGGTTATTTGTATATTCTACTATGCATAATGTAATTCCGTATTTATCTAGAGATCTTGTGACCGTCTTATATGTCGCTAGCACTCATCAAAATGAGTGTTTCTAATATCAGCCTAGTCTTTGTGGTCTTTCCGCTTGGTGCTCTATTTTAGCCGCAGCAATATAAAATGTAAAATAAACTTGTATCAACCGTTCAAAAAAAAAAAAATTTGTGGTCTTGTAAACGTATGAAATCATTTTCGTGCTGTTCTTTACAGATCATCGACCATCCTGGCCTTAAGATGGAGGTGGAGGTACCAATCGACTAGTGAAATATGGAAAGCAAGCTCCGTTTTGTCTGCAGAATATGGTTGTCCATACACAGTGACATGTAACAGGGCAATGTGAGCATCGACTTGTGTTACTTATCTTCTTTTGTTACTAGTCAACTTGCCTAAATCGTAGCGATCTTGGTTGACTTAGGCTTCCAAATATTCCATCCGGGGGGGGGGGGGGGGGGCCACAACAATTTTTTTTTTTTTTTGATGAGATTTTCGTTGGTTCCATGTTGGTACTTGCCTACTTGGGGTGAATGAGCTTTGTCATTTGATGGGAAATTTGCTTGAGCCTTGGGGAGACGAGGCTCCGGCTCCCATTAGAGGAAAGAAGATTTTTTTATGAGGAAAACAGTTTTTTTTAATGAAAATCATTTGATGAGGCTCATCCCTGTCGCTGGATGTATGGCATCGACATAGATGATGAATATTTTGGCCCACATAAGTGTTGGCTAATGCATCGAGATTGGGGCCTTGAGTGTTAGCACAAGTATCTTAAGAACCCAAAGTGATCTCTTCACACATGTTAGGCTTTCTCATTCCCAACGTACATGGCAACAACCGTACCAAGTTTGTTGCGTCTCAATACATAGCTAGAGAATGTGCTCTCTTGAGGGTATATGGTGTAACGTACTGGATTTTTATGAAATCCAAAAAATATAAAATTTTTAAAACTTTTGCTTCATGTGTATGCCGTCGTAACATCTAACTTTAACATATCCTTCTTACCTCTAGTTTTTCTCCTAAAGTATTATGAAAACCTGTGGTCAAACCAAGACCTTGGTGGACTTTTGGTTGTGAGCAACAATTGTTTTAAACAATGTTTATTCAAACTTATGAAGTCATTCAAACTATATGAGCCAAGCCTGGTTGTCCTTTTTGAAAGAACTTGAAGCAAACCTTGTTGAAAACCTACATGGATTTATTGCTTTGTAAAAATGTCTTGGAAATGTTTTGTGTGGCTCAACCGCTCAACCTTGCTGGGAATGACATCAGCGTACGTGCGAGCACGCCACCAGCCCAAATGCACCCACGCAAGAGGGCCCCACCGCACCGATTCTCGGGTCGCCAGAGGCATATTTGTGATAATCTTTCAAAAAAAAAAAAGCTAAAAAGTGAAAAATACGGCCAGCTTCCAGCAGAGGGAATCAGTTTTTTTCCCCTTTTTTTCCCGAGGAAATCAGAGCCCATCTTGTCGGTGGATGTATTTTAGCCCACATAAATCTTAGCCCATCCAGTAATTCAAATCTTGGGCCCGAAGCAAAGGCCCACCCACCGGAGTGGTATGAAACCAATGCAAACCACAACCTGGGAAGACTCTGTTCTTGGTCACGCTCATCCAAGCTCGCAAGCGAAAAAGGACCTTCAGGACAACAACTGTCTGCAAGGAGCTTCTCCGTGACCTCCTGCGAGACAACTGACGAGCAAATGCCAATCAGAGTTGGAGTCCTGGAGATCATGGGGGGATACTGCTGGGTTCATGTCGGCTGTCGGCAATAATTAACACCATTGAGTTTTGTCACAAGGCAAACAGACCTAAAATCCCGCAGGACCCATGCATAATGACCGAGGACTCCGGTGGCTGTACAACAACGTGGTATGTTATGTACGTTCCAAACTCTTGTCTACCAATGCCGTCAATCGATCTTCTGCAGTTTCAGTGACAGGTAGGAGTGGTGCCAGCATGAAAGTGAAACCTATGCGTACTGCAAAATCTTTCACCCCCCACGTTTTCCCCGATCTGAAGATGAAGAAACAAAAGTTTGGTTTGCAGAGACAAAACAGCTTTCTGGGATTCGCCAATTTCCCCGGAGAAGGTTTTTGGTCCCTTCTCCCTTATTTCCCCTGTCTCTTTCAACCGTGATATGATCATATGATTCCTTGCCAACTTGTCACCTTTTCTGCTTTCTCAAACAAAATGATAGACACATGGACAACAATTGCTAACCTTTTTTTCTTTTATTATTTCATTCCCAGTTTCCTTACTTCTGCTGACACGCTATCTGAGCACTTCTCTCTCAAACAATGGTAAATCACAAACCTTTCAGCCTTGCAGCTTACTTGACGGACAGGTGAACAAGCTTCGCCGTTCACCCAGACTTATCTATCTATGATTCACACTAAGAAGGCTGGAAAAAAATCAGATGAAAACTCTAACTAGTAACTACAGGCTGGAGCATAGAAGCTGGGGATGTGAGCGAACACAATGGAGTAAGGACCCACGGTTATGGGCTGTGTTCCGTCCACCTCCACAGGCTCCAGCTTTGGGATGTCCCCATTGTCGTCAGTTGCCAGAACAATGCCATTCAGAAGCATTTGTTGGCTCTGCAAGTTCTTGTGCATGGGAGTGAGATGGTACTCTTGTCTTGTGAGCTTGGCTGCTTCGCCAAGCCCAGGAATGTGATCAGACATCTTCCTTGCACTTTGGGACTGTGCGCCTTGGCTCGTAACAGAGATTTGGTTTGTGTTGTTGCCATCAAGATTGATCAGGAGCAGAGTGATCCCTTTCTGAAAAATTCAAGGAAATAAATTAAGCATGGTTCATAACTTCATATGGTCACCATGAGTTGTTTCCAGAAAGAAATGGACTTTTCAGTTGTATGTGCCCCCTTACCGAATTTTTCGCGCAATGTGCATAAGCACGGATCTTGTTTGTGCCATTGAATGTCGTCGAGAGGACCTTGGTACCCATGAGGCGATGCCACAGTAAAGCACTACAGAAAAAGCAGAAAAGATGCTAGATTATGATGGTGGGAGTGGCACATTGTTTTGCTGCACAATCTCTTCCTCTCTTATCATTCATTGAAGCTTTGGAAAAAAAAAAAACTCATGTATATCTAATATACCTGTAATAGTCAGGGTTTGGTTCAAATGTAGTTGTGTTGAGCAGGCCATAGTTCCCTCCAACTAAGGTCTGCCTACAGTAAGTTTTTGTGTCGTACTTTGATGCCATTCCAAGCTGGTCCAGATACCTGAAGCATCACCAGTTGATAGTCAATAAACACTTCTTCAGATGGTAAATTCAATTGCTGAGCATAGGAAAAAATAAACTCTTGTCTTACCAGAAGCTGAACACAAATGCATCAGTTACAAGGTGGTGGCCACTGTTGTAAGCCCCTCCAGCCTCGCCAACCCAGGCAACAGTGGATGTACCTGCAGACTTCAGTATCCCCTGAAGATTGCTGAATGTGCTCGCCTCGCCATCGAGGTAAGAAGGATCAAGAATTTTCTGAACCAGATGCTCATCAACCCCTGATACATTCAGCATTTTATCCAGTTATTATTCAGATTCCAAGTTAACGACTCGTGTACGATGAATTGTATACCAAAGCGAGCATACCAGGGCCTAAATTGTAGATATGGTGAGTGATTGCATCCATTTGATTCGGCTTTGTTTTGCTGATGAGTTCTGTGAACCAGGCTGCATCAAAGAAGCCTCCTGGTGCAATTACTAGAGGCTTTGATGGGCTGCTTTGGTAGGTGCTGTCAATAATGTGTTTCAGGGTGATCACGTCTGCTGCATATTGGTCCGCATCAATTCGAGCTCCAACTCCACTGCCACTGAGTTCATTTCCTACAGGAGCACTGTATTAAGGTCACAGAGTACTAACTATGCAGAAGTACTGCTAAGATTAGATTGCTTCTTAAGCAAAACCAGTGTGCAATAAAAGTACGCCTGTTGTACATTTTTTTGAGGAAGTTATGCCTTTTGTACATTAGTGTGAAAAGACAAGGAAAGCATCATCTATGATCTGTCCCTTTAGCTCTTTACAACTGATATAACTTAACCAATTACCTAAAGTGATGTTGACATACTTGTCCGATTCCTTCTCTACGTACTTATCAGAATTTTTATTTTCAACATACTTATTATTACTATCTAAATAAAGTGGCATAAAACTGTCATTTGGAGATAACGTGAGGTTCTAACAAAACCAACACAATCCACAAGATTACACAGAACATACCAAGCTCCCATCCATGTATATCATATCCTTTGTTCACGGTGTAGTGAATAAAAGAAGCTGCATTTGTGTAATTCCATGGCCCCCCTAAAGAACCATCAGGCATTGGGACCCGGCCACTCAGAGCATTCAGCCCAAAAATAACTTTTGGCCTGCAAGATCAAACAGATAATTAGGAAATCATGTCCAAAGAGAATGCAGTTTCTAAAGTGGCCAAAGGTAGTAAATGAGTAGACCAAAATACCCAGTTTTTTGGAAGAATGCGTTGAGCTCGTCCCATCTACTCAGCGGCAGGCAACCTTGCGAGAAACCAAACATCGCAGACGTGTTCTTCATGAACGGAGTGCACGGTTGGTGAGAGTCACCTGTGTCGTATATCAACACATCTTGCAAAGAGCCACCCAGGCGAAGCTTCAAAGGGGAGAATGCTGCAAGTTTGATGAGATTATTATGCAACGATGTGGCAAATACCAAAGTAATCTTCCATGGTTTTATCTTAGGAAAATCAAATGACATGGCTTTCAAATTACTAGTGCTGCTGCTAAAATTCGTTTGTTACCGTCACATGAAAAAGACGACGACTTGTATATATATATATCAACCAAAGACATTTAATCTCTTGATTGGATAGTAGGACAAATTTTCTTATGAAAGCGAAAGGGTGGTGGTCAGTGTCATTTGATGGCTTACCTTTGACGGCATTCATCAGGATTTTGTTGGAGAGATTCTGCAGGTAGGAAAATATTAAAGACCAATGTCAATCGCCCATGTCATGGTTTGATTTGCACGAACTTCTACTCTACAGAGCAAGTGGCCAACGAATTGAAAAGCAGTAAACGCACAGTTGAGCACGCACCGCACCAAATTAGTTAAAATTTCTACCAACTGTCACCTGTTCTTCTTGTGATGAAACTCTAACCATCCTCTAGACACTGGGCAATAGAATATGATCAAGTAGCCAGCAGTGTTCATGTATGCTGGCAGGTTTTACATTTGCACATGATTGGTAGGAATAAAAATACAGATGGGCCCACATGACCACTGCTCTGTTCCTCTGTGGAATGAAACTCCCTGGCTATCAAATTCCAAATTTTTATCCAACGGAGCCCCCGAATTAAAGAAGGATCCATGCCGACCAACAGAGAAAAATAAAAAAGAAAAGATATTTCGATCCCCGTCAGAGGTCTACGGGTTGAATCCCGTAGTCCGTACCACAGAATTTAGTAAACAGTTGAATCAAACACTGAAATAATCTGGCAAGAAAGATGCTGCTAGTCAGGTGTGGTGTGTGTTGTGAAGCTGAAATGCTGAACTGACCAGGTTGAGGAGGGAGGCTTGGCCCCAGCTGCAGGTGCCGTAGTCGCACTTCTCCGGCGGCCACCAGTCCAATGTGGTGCAGACGAAGTCGTCGTCGGTGACGGCGATGGGTGACCGCGCGTCCACGACCACCGCCTCGCCGCCGGCGAAGGCGGTGGTGCTCGTACTCACGGTGGCGGTGCCGGCGAGCCAGAAGAGCGCCCAGGCGCAGAAGCCGACCATCTTGAACAGCAGCCCCGCCGCCATTCCGCGGAACCAACGAGGCCAAGAACCAACAAGGAGGACAACCCGGGTGGCAAGGCAAGAGAAGGCTTGCTTGCAGCCGGAGG
Organism: Bothriochloa decipiens; assembly: GCA_023333625.1. Lineage (NCBI taxonomy): Eukaryota > Viridiplantae > Streptophyta > Magnoliopsida > Poales > Poaceae > Bothriochloa > Bothriochloa decipiens. The sequence continues at coordinate 56,884,126 of CM041635.1, read as the reverse complement.
GAAAATGCAGGGGAAAGGGGGCTATCCCCTCTCGAAGGAATTTATAGACAGCCCCTTTGCGGCCGGGAGGGAAGGTTCTTGCCGGCTACACCATGTAAAGCATCTCGACGCAGGGGAGCCTCTGCTGTGGTGTGGTTGGTCAGTGGCTGTGGCCGGCGAGGAGATGGATGCAGATAGAGAGTTGACCGTGGTGGTTCGGTTTCCCCTGGTTTCAGGGTGGGAGGGCTGCGCTGCTGCTGCCGCCGGCCCGCCGCTTGCCGGCTTTAATGGCAGTAGGTTCGACGGGCCGGGGAAGCTTGGAATCTTTTTATACGGCAAAACGAGAGGGAGGGGAGGAAGCAGAAGCTGGCAACGCGAAAGGAGCGCTCTGATTCAGCATGAGCGCGGAGCAGTCGTATCTTGTCTCCTGGACGTCCTCAAGGACACGATTAGTTGGCGCATGCGAGCTGTCAAATCTTCAAGCAATTTCTCATTTTTTTAGTCACAATATCTCTATGCTGCTATAATTTTTTTATATCCTCAATATTATAATAATAGTATTTAAAAAAACAATGGTACATTGTAAAATTTTATATACTCTTTCACCAATGTACAAAGCACAGTACTGTGTAACAAACACAACAGCGAGTGTAGTGCTGTTCATATGGGTAGCAGGAAGCATATACTATTATGCAATTAAGATTATAAACTACTCCTGTTACAGAAATTTGTTAGTAATGCCGGAGAGTGACCAGGGACTAAATTAAAATGAAATGACAGCACTGCCATGGTGCCCTTTGTACTTTGGATGGAAATACATGCTCTCATTGATTTTGCAGAGCTGGAAAGATCATCTTTGACAGCTGCAACTGCAAGGACATGCAGATGTGGAGTACTGAAAAGTCTCTCGAGGAATCCACCAGCTTGTACAGTTGCACCGTCACTCTTTTACATTTTCTTCGAGCAAGTTTCGTAAAGTGTTTTTTTTTTTTTGCTTTGGTTCCGTAAATCAACTTCATTGTGAAGGTAAAGTTGTTTCTTCTTAGGGAAAATTGTATAAATAAAACTAAGAGAAGCTAGTATTTTGAGCTTTATTTTTAAAAAATGATTTTAGGATCAGGAGAAGCACAAGGAAAAGAACAGAACATTGCACGACATTATCTCTTTGAGCTGGTATACTTCTCTGCACTGTCAAAAAACAAGAGAGAAAGAAGGCTACACTCTACAACAATAGCATCCCTTAATTCGTTAATCTTTGCTTGCACAAGGAAAGATAACGAGGACGAGCTAGAAAGAATATGGAAAAGGTTCAGCCAAAAAGTATCAATGAATTGACTAGCTTATAGTAGCTTGCAGACCATGGGATTAGAAAAATAATAAGAATAGAAAGTTCTGAGGAAAACAAAAGCAATCCAATTAACTTATCATGTACTGTAATAAGTTAGACCAAACTTAGGGAGTTGGTATGGCTACTTCTCTATAATGTCAAAAAACAAGAGAGAGAAAGGTAGAATCTACGTCCCTTAATTCGCTGATCCTATCAATATAAACAGCAAAAGAATCATCCAACACACACTTATAGTTGGTGAGAAGTGGATTGCTCTGCATGATGCAAAACGGCTATGCCTCGAGCCCTTCTTTCAGTTTCAAAGCATGCAATCATCGGTCCAAAAGTAGGCCAGAGTGATTATATATCTATACCTACTAATGCGACCATAACCTTTTTTGGTTATTGGACTAATCCACAAGAGGCAGGCAGGGACCAAACCCATGGCCAGGGCTTGGGTCCTGCTCTTGTCTTCTTCTCCATGCTGGCCATGCCTAGCTTTCCAGTGGCAACTACCAAATCCTCTGCACTGCGACCTTATTATTTGAAGTAAATGTGCCGGGACCGGGAACGAAGCAGTTATGCGGCACTATCACAACACCGCTGTTCTGTTTGCTTGAGAGATGAGATCGGGATAAGGGCAGATGCTTTCTTTCCAAGTGAAAAGGATTGGTTTCAGCAGGCGATAGCCGGGCAAGTCTCATCTAGGGCGCTCCATATACTGACACAAGTGAAACTCTTTATACTTGATGATTGAGACTTTGAGAGGTTATTAATCATGCCTGGAGTAGAACTTATGTTCTGCTAGCATGTTTCTCTACTGTTGAAAACTGAATGGAAATGAAAGAAGATCGATTGAGAAAGTAACAGTTAATCATTGGTATTTGCTCAAAAGATAAATTGGATAGGCACCCGTTTTGGAGAAATATACCTTGTTGAATGGCATAACTAACCGTACAATCTATACTTGTTTGAATGATGTCACTTGGTGAAGATATGCCTATGCAGTATTAAATAACACCAAATGCTTGCTCTTTTTTGTGGTGTGTACGCACTGTACTAGTGTAATGGTTCACATTCCTAAGCTTGGTTGAGTTTAAAAAACATACTCAGTGCTGAGAAAGAATACACTCTTCAAATGTTCTTGGTTAATAGTACTTGCCTTTTTTGTGGATAAACTATTAATATTGGTGTCAAAATTCAAACTAAACAAATATTAAATTTGGAGTTGACTGAAACATAACACTGAACAGAAGCAAGCAATCAGTTTTCACATTTCACCATCGTAATATCGTCTATTCACCAAAGTACTGGAATGAGGTGCACAAGCACAACGTGCTGATAACTACATTCACTGCCTTAATTGAAGCTAGGGCAGATGGGTCCCTTAGACAAACCAAGGCGAACCTCCATTCCATGGTGCATGTCCGGTTGACGGAAACTGTCAGAATCTTGAGGCACTGCAAACCAACAGAAAAAGAAATTTAGCACAACTCAAAGATCCCCCAGATAGTAAAAAGGGGGGAAAAGTTCAGTGCTATAGAGAACCAATGACCAGTGGGTGACAAATGAAACACAAGATTTTATCACTTATCAGAGATACTGATCCTACAAAAGTTATAGTAGCTATGAGAGACAAGCTCAGGTCAGACTGTCACAAAGCATATAACACTTTTTCTAGTGTATACATTAAATCATGTAAAACAATAGCAACAATCATGTAAACGGAATGCTCTTGAACTGATGACCTCTCCAACTTAAATTACCAATAACCTCTCCAAGACTAGTTTAACCAACAACTATACATAATTGGTTTGGTAAAATTTCTACCCCTGATTTACAGGAACTCCTAACTTTGAATTAAGCAAGATAAATTAGTTTAACTTCAAAGGGTCCTCCTGAGTAAAACAGAATTACTGCTAACTATATAAGGTTAAGATGATTAAAAATAGCGGCACTTTCTGGCTAAGAATATTAAGGTGGTCATAAACTATTGTGAAAATGCTTATACATGTGATAGAGAAAGAAAATGGCTTATCAATAACAAGAATGTCTTACTGTTAAGATAATCCTCAAATCCAAAATCATCCAGGGAACCTGTCAGTGCCTCATATCCAAGCAGAGATGATGGCAAAGCACCAGGGGGCCTTTGGAACCTGGAATCATACAATATCCATCAGCAAGGCAGCTAAACTGCTAATCACCAAGAAAACAATTTAAGCTAAATGTACTAAGTTGTCAAACAATGAAGATAAACAAAATAGAAGGCACACTCCTATTTCCTTAGTTGTCTCCCTCTTTTGTCTGTTCACAGTTGGTGTGAGAACTTAGGAGGACAAGATGAACATGGACAGTTGGAACAGATGATTGCACACTGAAGCAGAGAATGGTCTAGATATTCTAAGACCCATTTTAAAAACCTCACAGAACAGAACCCAAAAAAAAAACGACTTTGATAACAATAGAAGAACGCAGGTTTTTGATACAGATGCAACTGACTGTAGGTGCAATCAAGCATGCAGGAAACCATAAGTTGTACGATACAAGGAGCAGTAAACAAAATATCGTGGATAAACTGTTACCATCGTGTGAAGTTTAAAGTTTCAAAACTGACAGACATGGTGTCAAAGATATTACAATAACCAAATATCAAAACCATTCCAATAAAGCACTTAAATACACAGGGAATGAAATCTGGGTACAGTCAATGTTGTGGTAGCAACAAAAACACAGCACACTACAACATGGCCATTCAGATTGTAGGTGTGAAAATGGTTAACAACTTCACCACCAGATGCTGAAACCATGTAAACAATCCTATCCAGATTGTAGGTATGAAATGCTGAAACCATGTAAACAATCCTATACAGATTGTAGGTATTAAAATGGTTAACAACTTTACCACCAGATGCCGAAACCATGTAAATAATCCTATAGGTAAACAAGGCAATTCTACAGAGCCGTAACTGATTCCTCATCCTTACAGCATGACTAAAACTGATGTAAACATTTAACAAAATTCCATGCTTCAGAGGCTTATCCATAGTTATAACATATGTATATCATGAGGAAGGTAACAAAATTTAAGCAATTCACCCAAAACTGTAGCCAGATGGGCTTTATTTTTATACTCACATCAACCACTAACTGCTCCTGGCTCGAAATTCGAATGAATAGGTGGAATTAAAATTTGTTTTGCCGGTAAGAACCGCAAAAGGGGAAGTGAAGGACCTGGAGAGGATTTGGGCATCGAGATCCTTGCGGATGTTCAAGGCGGATCCGTAGATGGCCTCTGTCCCGAACTTCTTCTTGTCCGCCCAGAACTTGGCCTCCTGTGCGGGGCGCGCGGCGAGTACCCCCAAACATGGATCCCAGGCTCAGCGTTAGGGTTTCGAGGGCACGGACAAAGGGAAACGGAGGAGAGCGACGGGTCCTTACCGATTGGATGGTGGACTGGAGCGGGTGCGGCGGCGCGAGGTCGGCCTTGACGCCGGCGTTGAGGCCGAAGCGGAGAGTGTCGTGGGTCTCGCTGATCTCCCTCTTCATGCTGCCGCTCGCCATCGTCGATTGCTCTCCGCCTGCTCCTCTCTCGCGCGCTCCTCAAGAACAGGAAGTAAACCTTCGGTTCTTTCTTTGCGGGGAAGAAAGGAAACGGAGGGTCTGGCGCTTTGGGCTTATTTAATCGAGGTCCCAGCCCTCTTTTAGTCGTTTTGTTGGGCCGGCCCAACTGTGATCTGCCTATCCAGCTCGGAATATAACCGTTTTTCTAGTTCCACTCGGAATTGCATCCCAAAACAAAATATGTAAGTTTCAAAAAAAAATATGTACCAGGGAAAGTAAAAAATAAATATTAAAAAAATAGTCAGTTAGGATAAAAAACATGTATCAATAGATTGTGTAACTCTTCAAATTACATCTAGAATTTCATAGCAGATGGCAATAAATTATGAGAGATATTGATGGTTAAGATCTGTATTTTATAACTTTACCCGTCAAAATGGAATCATTCTAGGACAGAGGGAGTAGAAAAGCAATTGTAAGATATAGATCAGACACGATCTGAAAGGGGACATATTAAACAAGAATGTTAATTTTGAACGACTCTCGACTAACACGTTCGATAGTATACTATACCATGCGATATGATTTCCATGAATCACAAAGACAATCTCTATTGGCTACACTGCAACACCGTGTAATGACACTACGATAGACTACTGCTGTTGTTTCGTGAGGATGCAAAGTTGCAATAATAATGCTATATCAATTCGATACATCTCACGTTCCATGTCATGTCAGTAATCAGGATAAGTTCCGCAGCCGCAAAGCTCAAAATCATGAAGCTGAAGATCCATCCCGCCTGTATTCTGAAATCAGTCTTGTTGATGAACCCCTTCTATTTCTTCAGCAGGCAATCCTTGAACCCCTTCTCCAGCTCTTCTTTATTGAGGTTCCTGCCGATGAAGACAATCTTGTTGATGCGAGGCTCATTTGGCTCCCACATTCTCTCAGGAGAACCCTGGAAAATGTCATGCACTCCCTGGGCATGCAAAAACAAACAAGCAATTCAGGTTCATACGGCTTATCAATGCCAGTCTGAGAAATTTTAGTGTCATGATGTTAAATTATCTGTCCAAGTCAAATGGTAACCAACAAGAATAAAAAAACTGCTTTTAGTTTAGTAGTAAATTTGAAGAAATTAAGATAATCTGCCAAGCACACGAAGATATACAAGGGATGATCCTCAGGACAGGTGCGGAGTTGCAAACACTAGCTAGCTACGTTGAATGGAGTCGTGGAAGATAATAGAAATGGCATGCAAGGGTCATGAAAGGAAAAAAAACGTTTTGCTTCCAAAATAAAAATTCAATTCTTCCTACCAACAATAATACATCAAAATTTGATACATTATGTTTAAGGCCTTTTCACGTTACTAAATACAAAAAAATTGATTTTAGCGTGGTAGATGCCACAACTGTAGGCGGCCATAAACAAGATAAAATTGTGGCATTAGTTAACACAAACCTGAAAGACAAATCGCTGTGGCATTCCACTGACAGAAAGTAGTCCTTTCATCCTGTATATATCCTCACTGTGTTCCAGCAGTAGGTTCCCCAACCAAAAGTCAGCCTGCATGAATGCATTTCAAACCGCCATCAATATAAGTAACTCCATATCCAACACTACAAAGGGATTGTGGTATTTAGATGTCTCAATATTCATTTTATCAATTGAGAAAGAAATATAGCAAGAGATGAGGAATAGTTTCAAGACTGGCCTTTTCAAGATCCATCTCCCCTTCGCAAACAATGCTCACAGAAGAAACACCAGGATCATGAGTGTGATCATGTGCATGATGATCTACAAAAAAAGGGGAAGCATAGAGCTTACTTATCTTCATACTTGGGATTTTTTTTAAAAAAAATAGATTATAGGAGAAGACTCCCCTATAACTTTGAAAATAAGGAGGTGCCAAGCTTCGAACCCGGGTCGGACGGGAGAGTCCCGGAGCTCACTGCTCTAGCCGGTCACACCGATACTTGGGATTTTTAAATCAGATAAAAGAGCACTTACATATACAAGATCAAAGACAAGACAAGCTTTTCAAAATTTATATTTTTTGCTTTAAGTCAGTGATGGTTATGCACACCTTATTCCTAACCGGTGGTACAAGTGAGTGCTAAGTAATCATAGAGAATCAAGAGTTCAATAGCACCATGTCAGTGAGGTCATGCCACAATAATGTTCCAACATCAAGGCTTACCATGTCCATGATCATGATCATGATCATGATGGTCATGATCATGGTGATGGTCGTGTTCATGCTCATGCTCATGATGGTGGTGGTCGTGGTCATGGTCTGCGTGATCTTCATGTGACTTCTCAGCAACAGCACTCTCAATCCTGTAACACAGAATGAATTTCTTTTATCCCCACACAGAATTAAACTGTAAGAACTGCCAGAATACAAAATTTCATTATTTTTATAAAAATAAACCTTAATGAGGTGATACTGATTCTATGGCTAAACGCACGTTAGTTTTAAAATAGTTTTGCTCTCCCAATGCTAGCAGCTGAAGACTCCATATTGCTGCAACTAAGTTAAACTTTAAGCACAGTGTATCATCTCATTATGCTTCAACAACTCGCATTATTTCATTATGACATGTTTCTATACTAATTCTCTTTCCCCTCCTCTAAAGTAAATGACTGGGACTAGGCTGGAAGGGCACATAGCCCAAAATGTTCGTTTAGCAAGGATACAAAATGCTAACACATAAAACAGTAACAGATAAGATGAAAGAAAGGAACCTCTCCAGATCAAATCCTCCAATTCCAAGAACATAATCCAAATCAACTTTACCATACTCAGCTCGCTTCAAATTAGCCATGCGATTGATACCCTGTAGTCAGAAAAGGAGGCTATTACAAAGTACAAACAAACATATATGGTAATGAAATAGCAAAATGAATATGCAACACTAACCCTTATACGCTCAACCAAGGAAGAAACCTCAGGTTCATTGACCAGATCAATCTGCAGTGAAGTAACAGGGGTTAGACTCAGATCTATATGTGTTACCAACAAAGACCCAAATTACAGAAAACAGTGTACTTAAGTCACCGAACATTGATTAGAGGAGCATAACCTTGTTAACTATAATTCTGTCAGCATAGGCAATTTGCTGAACTGCTTCATTGACTATACCCTTGGGCTTTACTTCATCCAAATGAAGTCTAGCATGCTTTGCATCAACTAAAGTGACAACACCATCCAGCTTGACATCATTAAAAACTACATCCTCTGCATAGAATGTCTGTATAATGGGTGCTGGATTTGCTAGACCTGAATGAAAGGGAGAGCAATGATTATGCGATCCATGGATAAGCCAAGGTAATCAAACTTTTCATGATTCACATTGCTTTCTGTTCAAAATTTATACAGATAAAAAACTTTAATGTGAGATCTTCTCCTGATTATGGCAGCACTCTGCAGTTTGAACAACAAACTAACAAGTTCTTTACCTGTAGTTTCAATAACAATATGATCAAACTTCCCCTTCTTCTTGTTCACCAATTCACCAATCATACGGACTAAATCACCACGCACTGTGCAGCAAAGGCAGCCGTTATTTAGCATCATTATGTCCTCAGCTCCAGCAGTTTGTGCAGCGACTAATGAACCATCAATGTCTACTTCTCCAAACTGCAATGTGAACAATGACAGTGAAAGGTATACCTAAGTGATCATAGATCATGAACTACGTAAAATTAAGATCTGTGTTTCGCAAACTAAGCTTGCGTTCAGGAATGAAGAAATAACTGCTGGTGAGACACCAACTAATATAATTGAATTACTAAATGATGTAGGTCATTTGGCTGACAAAAATCATTAATAGCATACCTCATTTTCAATAACAGCAATACGCTTTCCATGGTGAGCAGTCAAGATGTGATTCAGTAAAGTTGTCTGCAAAGGGAAAAAAAAACACTAAATATACAATGCCAATACAACTTGTACAAGTCATCCAGTTGAAATAAGCAAGGTAACATTCTGTGCATTGTGCAGAATATAAGGACAGTGTCGAAGGTCCAAGCTATGAAATCAGTCATACTGTAATAATATGCCAATACATGTAGTAAAGCCCCGGAAAGTGGACTAAATTTCTAGCTTGATTCGAACATCTCACTTTGATCAATGACATATGGCTGACATAGAGAACAGTTTAACTAATAGATTAATCTGTTCTGCAATAAAATGACTGTAACTTATGTTAAAATAGATACTATCTGCACCCAAAATCAATCAAATTCAGCAGCGTAAGTGGCATGGAACACATAGTGTTGCGACTTGCAAGTAGCAATCAAAACCTCACTTTCGTTCTTATTGCCACTGGCCCAATCGCACGGGGAGGTGCAGGCATTTCTAGTCCAAACCGAACCATCATCTGGCTATAACTTAACTATAAGTAACAGAAGTACAGAACCTAATGCTAAATTAGCTAATCGTTTTCAGCGAAAGTCTAGCAACACATGGACTTTCACAGCCGCGTACACCAACGAATGGTGGGTAGTACTGAGTTTATTTAGAGTCCAGACCTTTCCGGAACCGAGGAAGCCGGTGATGATGGTGGCGGGGATGCGATTATCGTGCGGGATCATCGTCTCCACCTCAGAGCACTCCTCCGCCTCCGTGGTGGAAGCCGCGGACGCCGCGAACCGCCGGCGCGCTCGCCACGACGGCGGCCCCGGCGCCGCCGCCCGCGGTGCCGAAGCGAGGGAGTAGGAGCGCGCGGCGGCGCGCAGGCGCAGGCGGAGGAGGGACGCGACCTGGCGCGCGGGCGACCCGAGAGACGCCGCCGCGGAGATGGCCGGGGAGGCGGAGCAGAGCGCCGCCATGGTGCGTAGGCGAGCAGTGTGAGGAGGGTGAGAGAGCCGAGAGCCCGAGACACAGAGAGGAGGGCAAGTGGATATCTGCGGCCGTGCACGGACCGAGACGGCGAGACGAGTGGAGGAAGAAGCGTCCGCCCACGCTCAGCTTGGGGGAGCGTGGTGGAATTATCTCGGCCGGGCGCACGCGCGGGTGGGCTGCGTGGGCTGTGTAGTAAAGGCCGGTGCTGTCGCTTTCCTTCGCCTCTGGTTTTCATATGTGGGCCTCAATTGGGTCCTAGTGCCAGTGGGCTCTCTCTTGCACTGGGAAAGTTTCTTTTTCTTTTGTCCACTCGCCGTTCTGGGCTACATAAATGGGCCGCCAGCACTGAAGGAGCTCTCTCTCGCTCTCCTCTGCTGAGGTGAGGTCTGCTCGGAACCAAATTCTGAACGACCTGGTCCTTTCTTCATCCGAGGGACCACTCCTCCGTGAATGACACCTGGACCTGACGAATCTCAAAGCATCCCTCCCCACCTAGTATCGAAATCCCTCGACGACGCCGTCAATCGTCGTCTTCGTCCGTCTGGGGCGACCTCGGACCCTTCGCCTTCCCGCGCGGCGATGTCTCTTGCCGCGTGACCGGCGATCGGCGGCGAGGGCTCCCATCTGCACCAAGGCATGCGCGCGGCAGCGGCTCCCCTCGCGAAGTCCTGCTGCAACGACGCTGTTTGGTGACGTGCTGCCACGGCTCTGCTCCGGTGCGAGGTCCTGCTGCTCTTGTTTGATCCACTCATGGCTGATTCTTTCTACGGTGCTGCACCATCTTGATTGCCGAGCAGTTGGTATGTGATCATCTAGGGATAGATTTTTTTACACATATGATTTTTACCTAGCTCATTATGTTTCGGGATGCTGTGTATAAAATCAGGAACAATCAACTACTGGTTCTGCTTTTTTCTAGTTCCACCTTTGAGATAATGTCACAACCAATTTTCTATGGTGATGTGGGAGAAAGCTCTAGTCCAATGTTAGAGGCTGCTGATGAAATTATCCACCCCATTCATGAGCATTTAGAAGAAAATGACATATCAGACTTCAAGGTCAGTAAGGCAAACTTTTATATGATGAAACTACTAAAGGAATCATGTAAGTACCTGATGTTGCATATGTATCTTCTATGTAGGTTGATGATCAAACTCTGGACAGTGATTTTGTGCCAAAGGTTGGAATGGTCTTTACTTCAGAGGATGATGCATACAACTTTTACAATTCATATGCAGGAAAGGTTGGGTTCAGCATTAAGAGGTGCCACACTAAACATAGGGTAGATGGTACATTGTCTTCCAAGTATTTTGCTTGCAGCAGTGAAGGTCGTAAGAACAGCAATCCGAAATACCAGCCGAAGAAAGAGCGTGCTTCAACAAGGACTTGCTGCAATGCTCGTGTTCAGTTTTCTATATCACAAGACGGAATTTGGAAGATACAAAAGGTCATTCTTGAGCATAATCATGCCTTTGTGAGCCCTAACAAGGCACACATGCTTAGATCACAGCGGCATATGTCAAAAGCAGACGAGAATATCATTAGCAAAATGCGACAAGCTGGAGTTAAGACAACTGAAATATATGATTTTTTTCAGCGGTGGTCAGGTGGAGTTGAGAATGTGCAATTTCTAAAAATGGACTGCAATAACTTCGTTGGTCGTGAGCGTAGAAGGTATTTGGAAGGCCAAGACGCACAAACTTTATTGGAATATTTGGAGAACAAACAAGTTGCAGATCCTTCATTCTATTATGCTGTGCAGTTAGATAAAGAGGACGGTCGAATATGTAACTTCTTTTGGGCGGATGGTTGTGCCATTGCTGATTATGCTTGCTTTGGAGATGTCTTAAGTTTTGACACTACATTTCAAACAAATAAACCTGAAATGCCATTTGCTCCTATTCTTGGAACAAATCATCATAGGCAGACCATTATATTTGGAGCCGCATTATTATTTGATGAAAGCACCGAGTCATTTGTGTGGCTATTTAAAAACTTCTTGAAAGCAATGTCAGGGAAGGAACCTGTAACTATTTTTACAGACCAATGTGCTGCAATGGAAAAGGCGATCAAGCTTGTATTTTCAAGCCATCGTCTTTGTCTATGGCATATATACCAAAATGCTGCAAAACATCTCAGCCAAGTAATCTCAGGCAATCAAGATTTTCTCAAGGATTTCAAGCAGTGTGTATATGAGGAAAGATCAGTAGCTCATTTTGACATGAAGTGGCAAGAGTTATTGGCTACTTATGATCTTGGACATAATTCATGGTTGAAAAATTTATATGCTTTACGTAAAAAATGGGCCACCATCTACCGTCGTGATTCATTTTGTGCAGACATGACATCTACCCAAAGAAGTGAAGGTATGAATAATGTGTTTAAGAAAACTTTTCGGAGGAAACTTTCTATTTCAGAACTTTTGGTAGAATTTTGACAAGTGTGTTGCACGCCTTCGGGGAAATGAGTTATATGAGGATTACAGATCACGGAATTCAGATCCGATTCTTTGTATTAGCAAGTTACCCTTGTTGAAGACAGCAGCCGAATTCTATACAAGAAATATGTATGCCATTTTTGAGGAAGAATTTCAAAAGAATCTTTTCTTTTCATGCACATTGCTAACTCAAGAAGGGACAAGAAGCACATATAAGGTGACATCTATGGAATGGAGTTGGGATGAAGCTACCGTCACTTCTGATTTGAATGATATGGAGGTGTTGTGCTCTTGTAGGAAGTATGAGTCCAGCGGTAAGTGTTCTAACTGTATTCAAACTGTTTTGCAAATAGAGTTTTGCATTCTAACTGTATTTATGTTCCATGCAGGTATATTATGCAGGCATATTCTAAGAGTCCTCAACCATCAAAATATTACATTTTCCCACCAAGATACATATTGAGTAGATGGACAAAATATGCAAAAAAAAGAATTTATTATAATCACAAACAATGTCAGAGTGATGACTTATCAATTCAGAGTGCAGTCCTCTCACGAAAAATGATATCAGTGGCATTGAAGTCTGCTGTTTCAAAAAAGGTTCTTCAATTCTTAGATGATGGCTTCCATAAGCTGACCGAAGAAGTCGAAAGTATGTTGAGCCAAGAAAACTTGAATGAAAAAGAAGATCCGCAATGTTTTCTCAAGTGTACCCAAGAAACTGCAGAACAGCACATATCATTTAGAGTGCCACCGCATAAGAAAGGCCCAACTCAGAAAAGAGCCAAAAGTGTGCTTGAAAAGGACAAGAAAAATGGTCCTTCACAAAGAAAAGGAGGAACGAAAAATGCTTCAGGCAATGAGATGAGGCAATCATCTGCACCAGTAGATCATCCAAGGGAATTGTCCAATAACATTCTACTTGAGACTTCACTGCAGACTGTAAGTAAAATTTAAAATATTTGTCACCATTGATAATTTATTTCAGTTCATAACTCGTTTTCATTCATGTAAATTGGTTTAGGTACTAATGGGTTCAGCTGCTACTATTGTTCCTACTCCAATTCCACTGTCAGCAAGCAATATGATGATGCCATTTGAAGGAAATTCCACAATGTTCCTTCCATCCATCCAAGGAGAATATACAAGACTGTTGCTTCAAGATCAACCTGAAGAACCCATTTCTCGTCGCTTAGATTTTGATAAATGATATGTTACATGGGCTGACTTATTCACTTTTGCAACTCTGTAATTTCTGAGATGAACAATTTGTATCTTTGTTCACTGCAACATGGTCAAACAATTTGTTTACTGCAACTTCTGCACTGTCTGGCACATTTAGTTTACACACTCACACGCCTAAATGCTACTGAACAAACATACAATTGATTGCATACAATTGATTGCTCGCACACACGCACACACCCTTGGCGCAGTAGTGTTCATTGCTGCTTTGCCGGCCAATCAGTCAGGTGCATAGAACAGGAAGTTCGCATCAGTCAGATGCTGTCTTCCGAAGCAAGGCCACGACAGCAGGAATCGCCACAGGAGCAGGGTGGAGAGCTGCGGGACGCCGGCACCGGAACCCAGCAGATGGCAAAGCAGCGCCGTAGCAGCAGGAGGTCGCCATGGGAGCCGCCGCCGACGAGCCTTATTCCGGGACGAAGCAGGGGGCGAAGCAGCGCCATGGGACCTCGCGATGGGAGCCGCCACCGCCGCCGAAAGCCATGGGGGAAGCCGCCGCCGCCGCCAGAAGCCGTGGGGAGGGCGGGCGCTGCTGCCGCCGGAAGCCGTGGGGGGAAAGCCGCCGCCGCCGCCGTCGCCGGTCGCCCTGGCGAGAGCCGTCGCTGGTTCCGTGGTCGATCCAGACGGACGG
>CM041635.1:56801024-56869994 GCA_023333625.1 Bothriochloa decipiens | reverse complement strand
CCCGCGTCGCTGCTCACGCTATGAATGTCGTCGCCCGTAACCAAAACGCGACTCTTTCTTTTTCTTTTTTACGAATAATAACGTATTATTACTGCTAGTAGTCGTTTTCACCGTGTACGTACGCGGACATCAATGTGAGAGAGAGACGCAGAAAGATCAGCTGAAAAACCGGGTGTATGTATATCAAACAAAATCAGCTGTCTCTGTCGCCTTATCTGGGTTTGGATGAAATTCATAACATATACCACTACCAACAGCGGTACGACCAATGCAAATGGTAAATAAATTAGTATATAAAAGTACGTATGAATCAAGCTTACCAGCAGGAAAAGAAATAGCCTCAAGTGTGTATCTGAAACCGGCATCATGAACGGGGAAAGGAAAAAAATCAGCTGCCGTTGCGCTTGCGCCTCGGCCAGCTTCACGACTCTGCTTGCCCTCGAGCTGCTAGCTTGCCTGTTGAGGCCCCCTTTTGAAATATGAGATTTTCTTTCCTTGGTTCAAATGTTTTTGCCTGGTAAAATTGATGTAAGGTTTTGAAGTTCCCTTGTTTCAAATGGGTCGGCATTGTTGTACAGAAAAAACGTCGGCGTTTGCTGCAGCGAAGGAACTGGAGTGCGGGAGCACGTGGCGAGCGGGGGGTGGCGGAGCCGGAGGCCCGGAGCGGACCGTCGTTTTCGACGGTTGTTCGGTTGGGCCACGCACGGTGACCCGGACACGGAAAAACGGGACGCGCTCGACCGGCCGTCGGGCTCCGGCTCCAGCCCGTCGCCTGCCACGCCGACCAGCTTAGACGACGGTGCACCTTGATGCCGTGGAAACTTCACGTCGCGCGCCACGTACCGGGCCGGTACCGGGGGTACGTGTGGCGCGATTGCATGGGCAGAGACGTGCTTATTCATTGGCCGAGCGTGTCACCGACCAGTCATCGTGAAAGGTCGCAGTTTGTTGGAAAATAGACATGTCATAAATGGGAGTACTACGTAGGAGTACGTAGTTTTTTGCCCCCTCCAGTTAACGTTTTTCGGACCTGAATGAATGTACAGATGCATCCAATGTTCGCGTAGTAACCATACACTGTTCGCACGACAACAGATTCATATACTCTGCCTGGAACTATGCAATTTGTCAACCAGGCAAACGGCAGGCACGTACGCACTGTACAAACGTACAGGATCTCGCTCACTGGATTCTCGTAGACATGGCGCCACGCTGGCTGATACGATTCTCGTATCACGACTATATTTGTGCAGGCACACCACATTGATTCAGCTGAAAGGTGAGCTTAATAACAGTAGTTAGGATCAATCAGTATATCTAGACAAATAAACAGAGCTGGACCGATTAGCTAATGGAAGCATGTGTCCCCAATCCTGAGTATATAAACCCATACAAAAACCCACAAATTCAACATACAGACAGAATGCCACATGATTGCAGATCCACACAGACACAGCTAGCTCCATATATATAAAAGCAGCCCGGTTTCATTAGTCGCTCACCAATCAGTTCGTGGATTCCAGCTAGTATATACTCTATTGAAAGAATATGCAGTAGTATAATCAACTGTCATTGCAGGTGCGGCAGGTAATGATAGACGTGCACGAGATGTGTCCCAAATCTAAACGGCATGCTGGTAACAGGCGAGCAGTAGAATACTAGCAGGGCCCATGCGCTGTCCGCGCCGGCCTTGTCCCCACGTCACCGGCGCTGTGGAGATGCCGCGCGCGCCCACGGGCCACGGCTAGCAGCCACGCAGCCCGTGCCCTCGTCCTATCTTGCCACGCCAGAACGCCACCCCGTGCCGCATGACGAGCCGTTGCGCGCCGCGACGCGCCCGCGAATGGGGCGATGGGCCTGCGTCCGCATGGGTGCTGTGTGACTGTGTCTCCGCGCGTGTCGTTGCCCGTCTGGCCTGTGGCCGTGGCGGCGTGGTCCGGCACTGCGGCCGACGCGTGTGATCACGCCGGGACCCGGGCGGCCAGCCTGCCCTGCCCGCGGCGGGGAAAGGCGCGAACAGATGCTGGCATTGACGAGGAGGATCAACAGAGTCAGAGTTGGTAGATAAATGATTTATACACAATTGATCAATACGTACAAGAAGACGAAAGTATTGGCTAAAGGGGAGGAGGGAAACGGCGACAGATGCGGGCACGTTGCCAGGATGTAGTATTCGTTTTTTCCATGGGCTGATAGCTTCTAGCTATAGCCTTCTGAGTCTAGGGTTAGCGACGAGGATTAAACTAACGAAGCATGTGTCCCCCTTGATAGATCATACGGATCGACTAGGTAGGACCATCGTCGGGTGATTCATCGTGTAGGGTAGATAACATTCAACCTAGTTCATCTACTAGAGAGTAGAGAGAGAGGGAGAGAAGTAAATCATACCGATGGGCTAGATGTAGTTGTTCGTCTTGTCGGCAATCCTCTGCACTAGGGCAGCGACGGTTAGGGAAGACGCGAACGCCGGTGGGTCTTTTCATCGCTGGCAGCGCCTCCCTGATCGGTTAGGGTTTCTGTGGAGCTCGGTGGGTGGCGGCAGTGAACCTCGTCCTCCAAGCCCGTGGCCCCCCACTTTTTCTTATAGGCACTGTACGACGGGGGCCCACCAGCCAAGCGTTGGGCTGAGCACCCCCGATCAAGGTGCAGGTCAAGGGTCCAGTTGACCATTGGGCCAACTAGTGGAGAGATCAATTCCAACATTCTCCCCCTTGATCTCTCATCATTCTCATCATTCTTTAATTTCTTGTTTTTAACCTTTAATTCTCATCTTTCTTACTTTTGTCTCATTCCACTATAGATCAGCATATTGAGCGTGTCTCATCGTCACAGCAATTAGTGCCATTAGACTAACAGCCACAACACACTTCTCTGTTTTGGAATAAAACTCTCTTCTGGGCCCTTTATTGTCCGAAAATCATTGGCTATACGATAAACCCATATCGACTGTGTGTCCTCTGAACACACTGGGTGGTAAGCCTTTAGTAAGCGGATCCGTAAGTTCTTTCTTATTACTTATATGTTCAATATCTTTAAAATGATTCCGGACTTTCTCCTTTACAACGAATACATTCATGTCAATGTGTTTGGTAGCACACTTGACCCGTTGTCATAGGAGTAAGATACTTATTTAAATGGTTATTACTGTTGTCAACCATTATCTATTCCGGGTATATGTTCTCTTAACCATTTCGCCTGTCCTCTAAGCCTCATAACATACCATTTTATAACTTTGTTTCATTCATCATATCATAATTGTTTATTTAGAGCTTTTCCACAATAAAGCTCTGACAGCGAGTGTTAGTGATTGTGGATTTCATTACACATCACGCTGAACTTCCATTCATTGTACCCACAACTATTTGAGAGTACTTGATATTCATTATTCAACATGAGGCTATAAATCTTTTCAATACATTCTTTATTCCATTCCAGTGATCTACATCTGGACTGGGCTTCTGCCAAAATATCCCGGATACATGAACTATGTTAGGATAACTTCTTAATTATAAACATTCATTAAGCTTCCAACAGCTGAAGCATATAGGACGTCCATTTGATCGATCTCATATCGGTTCTTCAAAATATTTTAAGTTATCAAATCTATTACCCTTGACTATAAGAACAGGCATAGGTCTTTCTCGCATGCATACTTCATTCCTTCAGAATATTTTCTAAGTATGCCTTTATGATAGTTCTAATACCCCTCTTCTTCTCTTTCAATGAGTTTCAACTCAAATGATTCTTCACTGGGATTCTTCTTATTCAAACTTGAGGACAAAACTTTTTTCTCTCCAATAGTAGATTGACATCACTACTAGCAAGTAAGATGTCATCCACATATAGGATTAGAAAATGAATTTCCCATTCATAAACTTTGTATAAATGCAATTGTCCTCTATATTCTCTTCAAAACCCAAACTTTCTTTGATTCATCAACTTTAAATTCTATTTTCTATAGATTTGTTCTAATTCTCAAAAGGTTTCCTGAGGCAACATTCGTTATGTTCTTTTCCTTCCACGATAAAAACCCTAAGGTTTTGCCATGTAAACTATTCACATAAATCCCCATTACAGAATATCATCTTTACATCTATCCGATGTGACTTTAAATCACAATGTGCCACTAAAATTTATGGTAATCTATTTATTCTCTTTGTGTGATTCTTTCATCACAAGTTGCACTATATATCTTTCATCATTCCCTCCAGAGCCACGTTACGTCTTGTAGACCCATTACAGCCTACTGTTTTGGCTCTATTAGGAATTTCTTCCAAATCCCGAACATCATTGGTATTTATCGGTTTCATTTCATCTACCTTTGTTTCTGCCATTTGGACGAGTGAATGTCTCTCATGGCTTCTACAAAAGAGATGAGATCATCTTTCGTTTGAATTTCTTTATCAATAATGACTTCATAGTCACCAAAACAATTATTTTTCTCATTCTTTGAGACTTACTAGAGCCTCGTGGCACTTCTTTCATATGGGGCTGTTATTGCTCTTCATTGCCAAGAGGCAAATATCGTGAGATCCTTATTTACTTATTCATCTTCATAGAAAGCAAACAACAGGTGTTGTATATGTCATACAATATCAACGGGGATTGAGTAATTTATCACTTTTAAAACATAGTAGTGGGCATTCAATCCCACTTCTATTTAATTCTTTAGTTATCTACATACCATGCTCAACCAGATTACTCCATCCTTTGTAAGGATGGTGCATTTTCAAATTTCTTATTTGGATTTAATCTGTCATAACTTCTTACGACGCTTTGAGCACCGTTTTAGTATCTCTCACTGTGTTATCTTCCTATTGGAACCATAAAAAAGTTTTAGGAATCTAGCTATTTCTTTACTTAGGGGTATTATAATTGTGACTGTCGTACTCCTTCAACAATCACATTCATTTTTTATAGATCACTCTTCTTCATATCATATTCATCTTCATATCACATTTATCTCTTGTTCATAATGTACATCATGCATCACATTGTCAAAAAAATATAGGGGAGTATTTTTCTTGATTTTCTATTTCTTTCTTGATTTTCTGTTTCTTAATTGATCTCACAAATCTCCCCCTCGAAATGTGGCAAGAACTTTTCTGCCATAATTTTGAAACTATTTAAAATTCTTGTAAATGAGGAAACTTTCATTACTTACTTCATCTACATGACTATGTCATGCAAATAAAGTTACTTCATAAATTTTTTGGGAGTACACTTTCCTCATCCCACTTCAAAGTCATTCAGTACTTCTGTAAGTCACACTTGCATGTTATTCTTGTCATTTGGTTCATATGTAACTTTCTTCTCCAGCATGCCGGATAAGTCAAAATCTCCCCCACCATGCGGGAGAATTTCCCATAAAAGGGATATCAAAGCCAGAATTGGTTCTCAGGGCATATTCAATTATTAAATTTAATAAATTCAAATACTCTTTAACCATGCTTAATCCGACGTTGGTCAAATTAAACATGTGTATAACTCATTATATTTTATATCATGACGATTAAAATTAAAAGTTACATGACATATTACAACTCTTATCATGGTTCATAGAAGGAGTACATAAAACATATTTGTTAAACTACACTCTTATTATTCATAAAAGTTATTTCTTAAACTAAACTCTCATTTGTTCTATATTCTTTTCTTAGATCAATGCACCCGATTCATCCTTTTCTTTTAATCCATCCTTTAAAGAGAACACTGCCCCTTATATGATGGTTTTCTTTAATGCAAAACTTACACTTTTATCTTCTGAGTCATAAGTACCCAGCTCATTCTTTTTTCTGCCTTTCAAAGGCAGTCAGTTCTTTATCTGAAACATTCAACAATAATCGTCAATAATGCTTATTAAACTTTAGAATCTTTATGTTCTATTCTATATCACCGTTGGACAGAAATAGAATAAAACAATATTCTTCTATATTAATTTCACATCACCGTTGGGCAGAAATAGAATCAACATATGAAATTCAATTATCTTAGTAAAAATATATTTCCTCAAAATTAAATTCTTCAGTTGGTTCAAATTTAATTAGAGGATAATCATCATTGTTGCAGCGAAAACACGAAATACATTCTTTATTTCTTGAGCATTTCTTTATCTTTAAATTCTCTCTGAAAAATTAGTCATTGTGATGCAAAATTTATCAGAGATTCAAACTTCAAGTTCAAACTTATAATATTTTCGTTTCATATTCTAAATCACCGTTGGGCAGAAATAGAATAAAACATCTTTCTTCTACATCAATTCTGAAACACCATTGGGCAGAAATAGAATCAATGCATATAAATCGTAAAGCATAGCATGATATTGCTATTAAACAACTTTGCTCAGAAAATAACAATACCATCCACTGAATTCTATTAACTTTTCTTTAAATCAAATTTTCTCATTGGTTCAAATTCAGTTAGAAGAATCATCATCATTGTCGTTTCTTTGAGATTCTTCGAGAATCTCAACTTCAAAATTCAAAACTCATAAATGAACTTACAATATTGTTATCATCAACATTGGTCAAAAAATAACAATATCATATTTCTCTAAACATAAAACTGATTATTTCTAAAATATTCTCGTTGGTTCCAATTTTAGTTAGAGAATGAACTTTTCATCATTCACTCAATATCTTCAACTGCTCTCCAAATTAAATTCTCTCATTGGTTCGAATTTAATTATGAGCAATAATTCCTTCAATATTCACACCGAAAACATGAATAAAAACTCAATAATTTAATTTTCTAGAAATCTTAATTCTATGATGCTCTATGAACCAAATTATCATTGAATAAAGTTTGCACGGAAAAAATTCACTTCAAAATTTGATTCAAATTTATGCAAAATTCACTTCAAAACAATTTCTGGAAATATTCATAATATTCACTGTTCATTCGGGCTAGAAAAAACAACCATTCAGCCTGGCTGGACGAAGTGGCCCACGCGCAATGGCCCAGCAGCGGCCCACGCGGGCATGTCCCATTTTTTAATTGATTCAGGAAATTCAAAAATTAATTCATAAATGTTACTGTTCATTCATGGGCCAAGTCCAACCATTCAGCCCATCAGCCAATTCGGCCCATGACAGCCACGGAGGGCAACCCGCCTGGGCCGAATTCGGCCCGGCGCTATTGGTGCATCCTGGCCGTTCATCCAGAATGGACGGCTGTCCGCCGATCTCGGCCGAACAAAACGGCGTAGCGGCCGGCTCCCCCGAACCCTAACTTTCATTTTCACCAGCCCCTTCTCTTTCTCGTCACCACTGAGCGGTGGCGGCGGCCATGGAGCCACCAGCGGAGAGAGCATAAGCCCGGCGGAGCTCAGGCCGGCAGCTCCCCTATCTCCCTCGCCTTTCTCTTCCCTTTCTTTTCTTCTTCCCTGTCCTTCCCAGTGCCAAAGTCAACAGGTAGTCCATGGCGGTGAACCGGAGGAGGAAAGAACACCGGTGCCGTCGTGAGCCCCCTCGCCGGTGCTCGCGCTCCCGATGGTAGAGCGCGGCGCCGTCGAGTGGCCTTGCTCCGGCACCCGGAGGCCGCGATCCATGCGACCCGAGACGCCAGCGACCCGATGGCGAGGTCCATCCCAATTCGAGGCTGAGAAAACCCCACCGGTGGCGAGGTGCATCTTTCCCGCGCTGTGGCGGTGATGGGAGACCCTGTAAGGACCCCTTTCTCTGTCTTTCCAATTCTAGGGTTAGGGTTTCAGGTTCGACAGTGGTCGGGTTCGTGTTTGTTGTTCATTGCCACTGCCTACTTCCCTTTCCCTGATCTGATTTGATGTTAGGGTTAGGGTTCGATTGGGTTCGGGATTTCAATGAGTTCTTCCCGATCTGTTGGGATCGGTCGACTTTCAAGTGGATTAGGGTTAGGGTTCCGGATTCGGTTTTTCCTTTCCCTTTCTTGGATCCGCACTGGATCATAACTTCAAACCCTGAAACAAGATCCACACACTAGGAACAACCTGGAGCTCTGATACCATTGATAGATCATACGGATCGACTAGGTAGGACCATCGTCGGGTGATTCATCGTGTAGGGTAGATAACATTCAGCCTAGTTCATCTACTAGAGAGTAGAGAGAGAGAGGGAGAGAAGTAAACCATACCGATGGGCTAGATGTAGTTGTTCGTCTTGTCGGCAATCCTCTGCACTAGGGCAGCGACGGTTGGGGAAGACGCGAACGCCGGTGGGTCTTCCCGTCGTTGGCAGCGCCTCCCTGATCGTTAGGGTTTCTGTGGAGCTCGGTGGGTGACGGCAGTGAACCTCGCCCTCCAAGCTATGTAACACCTCTGGTGTTATATTAACTAAAACATGCCATGACATCATATGCACTGCAAAGCATTCATGTTTAAGTCAACCCTAATGTGCATTAACTAAAACAAGTTTATATTTCACAGGTTGATTGCGTTTCTGGAATGTTTGGTCACATGAAATAATAAAACCCTATTTTCGAATGTCATCGCAAATGCTTAGTTTATACTCTATGTACTTGAGGTATAAATTGTGTTTACACTAGTGCCAAGCATAGTGTATAAGTCTAAGTCCAACCCTAAAAAAATAATTTCTATATTTGAAATTAAATTTGGATTCCAAAGCTTATTTCTGAGTCTCGCTATTCAAATTTAAATTCAAATTAGAGATGCTATAAAAGGTTTTTTAAAAGTCAACTTGGTCAACCAAGGGTGTCATTGGGCCAATAACCTAAAAATGTCCTTGGATGATGTTTGTGACCACTAATAACCAACCAATTAAGTTAGAAACCAAATTGAGTTTAAATTCTATTTTAAAAACCCTTTATTTCAAAACCTAGTTTTATTCCCTTTTTTGTAATTCAAAATCTATAAGGAATTTGGAGATACTCTAAAAAGATAGTTTGTAGATCTTGACAAGATCTACAAAGTTGGTATATAAAGTTTTTTAAGTTTCCTAAAGAAATTTCAAATTAATTTAAAAATACAGTTTCCATCATTTGTCCCCTTTTGATTTTAAAACTATAATTCAAAAATTATGCATAATTTGAGAAAACTTTGTATATGAAAAATGTTTGGTTTGACAACCTCAACATTTCATAGTTTTTAAGATTTTCAAGTTTTATTTAAAAATCAAAAGTAATTTCAAATGATTATTTCTAGGGTTTCATTCCCTTTTTGAATTTAAATTCAAATTTCAAAATCTAGATAGAATTTGAGGATGCCAGTTAAAGGAAAAGTGTAGCTCTTGAAAAGTTATGCAAATTATATTTTAGAGATTTTTAAATTCTTATATAAATTTTGGAGTAATTTGTATTTTAAAACGGATAGCATTTCTATAATTAACTCGAACAGTATCGAAACCTATCGTCGGCCGCCATCGTCGGCTTCTCATCGCGCGTCGCCGACCACCGCCGCACCTTCTTGGCCGCCAGCGCGCTCCTGGACGCGCGAAGGTTCACCGTTGTCGTGTCGCTCGCTCAAGCATCGCCCCGTGCTATAAATACCGGTCGTCCGACGTCGTTCTTCTTCTTTCTTTCTCCTGCCGCCGTCGCCGACGACCTCACTCCGCTGCCAAAATTTGCCGCCGTCACCCCATCTCTGTCCGATTTCCCTCGCCAACAGCTCCGCCACATTCTCACGGTCATTTTGGGCCAGTTCGTGCTTGCTCTCTTCGCTTGAGCCACCCGTACGCCGTCTTCTTCTCCGCGGTCGGCAAGCCGAGCCGCCGTGCCATCTCCGCCGTTTGCCGCTGCCGGAGGTGAAAATATTTTACCTTTAACCCCTCTATCTGGTCCTTCGTGTTCCACTGCTCCTGATGCGCACCTTGGTTTGAGCAGCGCATCGTCGGAGACCGCCGTGACGCAGTCTTGCCATCGGAGCGCCGCCACCGCCATCACCGCCGTCGACCACAGCTCCATTCAAGCTCTCCGGACCTCCATTAACGTGCGCATCAGCGCCGTGGTGAGCTCCTACATCCATCCCTGCCTTCAATTTCACTCCTCTCGCGCTGTAGTGGCCGACCGCCGTAGCCCGCAGTCGGCACGTGCTTGCCAGCGCCGCCGCGCACGTAGCCGTCAAGGCTGGGAGCTGGGAGCAGCTTTATTTTGCTGTGAAATACGCTCGCCTAAATGCCCTGCATCTGCTCGTGACCTCGCCGTCGCCGGAAAACGCTCCGGTGAGCTCTCCCGCCGGGCCGCCGCTCCGCCGCGCCGCCATGGCCGTCGACGTGGGTGTCGCCGCCGCTCAGCCGCGCCGTTAGCGACCTCAATCGACGCGTTGTGTCAAGATGAGCCTGTAGGGACAAGTCCGGTCGCCGGAGACCTCGCCATCGGCGAGGAATCGCCGGTCAACCGCCGGCGCACCGTCGGTCAGCGCGGGGGTACTGTGCCGATTTTCTTTTTCTATTTTCAGAAAATGATTTAAATGCTATTTTCTTTGAAAAATTATAGTAATTCATATATAGCTCCAAAAATTCTGAAAATTTTTGGGAGTGTTTCTTATGATGGCATCTACCTAGAACAAATATGAAATGCCAAATTTGATTACTTTTTGCATATGTTAAAATTAGCCCTTTTAATTAAAAAATGGACCTTCAATGATTTTTATTAAATAAAGTAATTGGCTTTTAATTCTGAAATTTGTTTTGCCATCTAATTAGGCTAAGAGATTTCTAAAATAAAATTTTAGGCTTAATTTGATAACTTTAATTTTTATGCCTTTATTCAATGCTTTTAAATAATTAATTAATCCCTTTAGTTAAGCTTAATCATTATAGGATTTGATTGACTTTGGGATTGATTGATGATCTTAGTTCATTAACCCTAATGACTTTTGGCACTTTAATTAATTGTTTACGCTTATCTTAATCATGTCATTAGGGCTTAATTAACGTTATTTTATGTGTTTAATTAATTTCTTAAATGGCGTAGCTAACCCTAATAAGTTTTATAAGCGAAGTTTTGTTAGCTTGCAACTTTATCGTGAAGAAAAGTTGTATTCAAGCCTTTAATCTGATTATGCATCCATCGAGCATCATGTTTACTATTCCATCATGTAAAGCATATTAATTATCGAATAGTTTCCGTTAACGGAGAGTTAACGTTATCGCCCAGATCCGAAGAACGAGCAGATTCAAGAATCGGGAGTTAATCCAGAGTTTGAGAACTTCTACCCCGAACATCAAGGCAAGCCCCGGATGCATTCAAACCCTATTCTATTTATAAAAGTTTTACCGCTGCAGCTATGATATGTTGCATTAAGTAATAGGAGTTGAGTGAAAACCCACCGATTACATTACCTGTCTTATTTTCTTATTCCTTGTTACCTGCTTAAAAATATAAGTAGTAATGCTTAGCCCTGCTTATTTATTTAATTGTTCAAAGGCAAAAGAATGAAAAAGATGAGATTGGTTTTCTTGTTGAAATCTTGATGATAGTAATAAATCGAGTCCGGACGGCGAACTTGCACTGGGAATGGAGTCCCTCTGTAGTGTTCTCGTCTGTTGATGCCCTAGGTCCCGTCCGATGGTGATATGTCGATATTGAGAAATTAGAAAATCCACATGCATGAAGTGATATACGGATGATTGGAGCCGTGTATATCATGGAGTGACCTAGCGTGGGGCCAGAGATCCCATCTATGTCATAGTGTGTTTTATTATGGGGTTTAAGTTCCCATGTATCTCGATACGCTGGGCCGCAGAGCTCACGGGTGCCATGTGGTGATATACGGCTGCGGTTGTTATCCCGGTATATCGGTTCACCTGGGGTGCATCGGAGTTAAAGTCTCCGGTATTCCAGTGACCTAGGTCCCAGCTGGGTATGAAAATGGATTCGAATCGCCGTTGCTTCTCGGAGAAGAAGACTCGATCACTGTTCATCATCGTAGTAACAACTTGAACAATGGTTAAGGTTTATTAATGAAGTTGGTTGATAATTGGAGCTAGTCCAAGCAACCTTTTCTTTCTGTTAAGCTTTTCCGTTATCTCCTACAGACCTTATCTTGTCCCTCTAGCCTGCAGTTCTTGAGTCTCCATCCTTCTCTTTCGTCGGGTCAGTCTTGTTGAGTACTTTTGTACTCAGGGTTTGTTAAACCCTTGTTGTAGGTGAGCCTCATGGGCAGGAGTGTTTTGCATCCTGCTGCATGACAGTCGTCGAGGAAAGCGACGACGAGTAAAGTGTTTAGCTCGTGGGCAGAGCTTACTATTTGGTTTTGTAATAAGGTTATCTACTGCTACTCCACTACTATTATGGTTTGTATAATCTAAACTTATTGTTGTAAATATTTAAAACTCAGAGGTTTGTAAACTTATGTTAATGTAAGCCTTCCGCTGTTTTACTCCGTTGTATATTATTTATATCAAACGGTGTAATACTGCAATGTCTCTCTACAACGATTGATCCTGCTCGAAGAATCGTGGATGATTCGGAATTTACCCGACAGACTTTTTAAGTCGTATGGAACACAGTCATGGCTATTTGGAGTCTGTTTAGACAATAATCATACGTATGGGCCACATAATTTAGGAGGTTCTGCCACAATGGCCTCCCACTTCTTCTTATAGGCACTGTGCGACGGGTGCCCACCAGCCAAGCGTTGGGCTGGGCACCCCCGATCAGGGTGCAGGTCAAGGGTCCAGTTGACCGTTGGACCAACTGATGGAGAGATCAATTCCAACACCCTTTGCTGAGTAAAGCAATACAAAACCCGCCACTAACTGTCTAATTCAATGTACAGACAGTGAGACAGAACACCATATGATTGAGGATTCGTTCACAGCCATCCTGCGTAATACAAATACGTACGTACAAGCAAGCAGCCGATTTCATTTAGTCGCCGGCTAGCTCAAGCTCACCGTGCAATCGGTTCGTGGATTCGGGCTACATACAGGGCACCCGAAGTAAAGCCTAAAGAATCCTCTGTTATAGACTCTAAAAAAAAAGAATTACCAATCAGAATAGCATGCAGGTGTAGTCAGTGCTTAACAATATAGTAAACATCAAATGCCCACCTTGTCAAAAAAAAAAAACATCAAATGCCACAATGCAGGATCAGTTGCAGTGCAGGATCAGTTGCAGGCAGATGCAGCAGATACTCTAGCAGCTAACGATAATTGGGCACGAGAGGTCAGAGGTGTCCCAAATCCAAACGGCAAACTGCAGCCCAACAGTAAAATACTCCTACTACTCCTGCCCATGCTGCGCTGTCTTGGACGGCCTGTGCTTTGGCGCGCCCACGGCTGTCCGCCAGCCCGCCACGCAGCCCCCGCGGCGTCGTCCCGTTCCGCCACGCCCGCCGCAGCGCCGCGCGCGGGCCTGCTTCCGTCCGCGGTCCGCGTAGGCCGTCATGGGTGCATGTGCCCTCCGTCGTCGTCGTCATCGTCGTCTCGCTTGCTGTGCCGGCGTGGCCGGCACCCGCTAGAGACGCGTGTGTTGATGCCATGCCCTATACCCGCAGATATATTGGTCATGCTGTGGCGAGGATCAACAGCGCGTGGTAGTACGGTACAGCCGGCAGGGAAGCGATAATGGATTATTACAATGAAAGGATTAGATTAATTAGCCAAGCGGAAAGGAAACAACACATAGACGGAGACGTGCACGTTGCCGGACAAACGACCCAATGGCATGTACCATCGTCACAGCCAGGTGCTAGCGATCATGCGACGCCTGTGTTCTGTTCTGTTGTGTGGTGCCTGTCGCCGAAAGCGAGCGCCACGCTTCCTTCACACGGACTGCATCTGCATCCATCCATCCTACACAACCTGATGCGGATACAGCAACGCCTCACCTTTCTCCAGCCAAAAGCAGTCTAGCTTCGCCGTCATGGCCGCGACAGATGCTGCTACCAATACCATCAGCCCGGCGCTCGGCGGGCCACTAGTGGGAGTGGCCGGCGGGGCCGGTGCCGTGCCACATGCCAGTGGGTCAGCCAACAAGGTGCTGCATCTATCCGCTCAGTTGCTTCACACTCGCACAGTCGGGTCACACCAGCGGAATCGGATGAATCCTGTGGGCGGCGCGGCGGGCTTCGATGCACCCGCGGGACCCCGGGCGTCCTCCCCTGGTCGTTCGTTCGCGCGTCACGTCGGATTCGGATGAGAGCGTGCCAGCCTGGCTGCCGGCCCATGCTAACGTTGTTCTCCGTTGCTTTCGGCACAACCACATCTCGTTCCCATCGCCTTTCTGTTTCTGTGTGCTCCCTCCGGAAAGAAAGAAGGCTTGGCCAGCATTGGAACGAACCGGTGGGCTCTGCACACTGGAATGCGGAGGCTTGGCAGAGTGAAATTCCTAGCTGAAAACACCCACATGCATAAATAATCCCAAACCGATACGGTTTTCAAAATGGACCGTTTCTTCTTCTTCTTCTTCTGAAAACGGATTACTGCGCTACATGACCTTTATGTAAATATTGACAAGATTTTGAACGTCTGCGTTCATTCTGGTACAAAACAAAATTTCATGTCACCACGAGTTTAGAGCGCACATTTCAAACCCGCATATGCATCTTCAAAAACCGAAAACAAAAAGAACACAGAGATCACACGAGAATCTGCGAGAGAAAAAGCTGCGGCTCCGTTTCTCCAAAAATGCAGGCACAGATTCTAGCGAACACACACGGGCTCACAGCTCGGCATGAATAAAATCTCTCACGTCGCAAAAAAAGAATAAAATCTCTCGCGTGGGGGCCCCACTCATATTGAGTTTGAGATTGTGGCTCCATATTGAGTTTAGTGATTGAATATCTATCAATTTCTGAGTTTGATTGTTGCATCAATTCAAATTTCCAGTGTTTTGTGTTTACACTTCATAATCTCTGAATGACAAAAGAGACACTTCATACATACAAAATTGAACATTTTGTATACTGGACATCAACGTGTGCTCTTATTGTTTGTTTGATATATGCATAACTGAGCCGAAGAATTTTCAACAAGCAAAACGCACTCAAGTGGGACATCACAAAATGTTTGCTTCATAAGATTTGTAAACCTGTAAATTACATAAACAAACAAGTCATCTGGAGGATCAACATCTGTGCAAACTGTAGGATACCCAGAACTAGTATTTACACATTTTTTTTGGTGCCGTTTTTCTATGGTAATATGTCGGCTCAGCTCGTGGCTCTCGTAGTTGCGTTGAATTGATCCGTCGGCACGTTTGGGCCACTAGGGGCAGAGGCATCGAGGAGGTCCAAATAGCCAGCCGTGCGTGGACGTTGGATCTGAGCGGAGGGAGATGCTTCTTCGAACTGCTCTCGGCAGCTGCGAAGCCAACTGCCGAGGATCTCTTTCCGGCCATCCGTTTCAATTCACTGACTTTTTTTTTCATGTATTTTTTATATATTTAAATAAATAATATATCTATATGTATAGTAAAATACATATATAAAAAAAATCAAAACGAACTATAATTTAAAACGGAGGAAGCAGTAAGCTTCCATTCCGGTGCGCTGCTGGCGGGTCCCCACAGCCAGCCGCCCCCATGGCGCCCACCGCTTTCGTTGCTCCTTAACCACAGTCAGCTCAACCAAACCCAAACCACACTGGTGGAGTTACCAAACTGCCCCCAATCAACCCTTATAAATAGCCTCTGCCCGGTCGGCCTCCTCAGTTTGCCCAAACGAAACCACCAGCAAGACCAGAACACCACCGCTCACTCCCCGCACCCAATTCGGAGCTCCAACCGTCGTCCAATTCGCTCGCCTGCCTGCCTGCCTGCGGCGATCTCTGATCTCTCATGGCGACTGCAGCGACCACCAGGCGGCCGAGCGGCCCGGTCCTCTCGGCCGCGCACTACCGCTTCGCCTCGTCCACGCGCGTCTCGCTCCCCGGCGCCGGCGCCCGCGCGCGGCCGCAGACCGGCCACTCCGTCACCGTCTCGTCTTCGTCGTCGTCGACGACGTCGCGGGGCCGGCGGAGCTGCATGTGCTCGCCGACCAACCACCCGGGCTCGTTCCGCTGCAGCCTGCACAAGGAGCGCGTCAAGCCGGCGTCGGCGGCGGGCTCCCACGGCGTGCACGGGCACGGCAAGCCGACCTCCCCGCCTTCCCCGGGCGGGGCCCCGACCACGAGCCGGCTGAGCGCGGGCAGGCGGATGGGCAGCGCGCTGGTGCGGATCGGCGCCATGGAGGGCGGCGAGTGCGCGCGCCGCGCACTCGCGGCCACCGTCCGCCCGTCCCCCGCCGCGCAGCAGTCACAGCACCGCCGCCGCGTCGGCGGCGCACGGCCCCGACCCAGCCGCCTCTCCGCCGTCTCCTTCGCTGGCGACCGCCCCGGCGACAACGGCAGCCACCAATAGAGAACCCGTCGACATGTCATCTTAGTATTAGCCTTAGTAACACTATAGCACTAGTAGCAGTAGTAAAAATAGTAGTAGAAAGGAATCCCTCTTGCTGTTGTAACGCTGAGACTGAAAGTGAGTGGGGAGCAAAAACAGAGCAGCTTGGAGCTTGCAGAGCTGGGAGTGGATCAGGACTAGTTTTGGGAGCCTGATCCATGGATCGATCCACTCATCCATGAAAAAAGGCTTTCTTGTGTACATAGAATTCCAGCCGATGAGCTGCGACTATCCGCTTTGGATAAATTTCTTCCTTGGATGGATAAACATGACCGAGGAATGGAGACAACTGGATTTTGCCCCAACTGTGGAGGCCACTCATGATTCTGTCCGGATCAACCCCCTGTCCTCCCTCTCTATCCCTCTCGGGTTGTTGGCTGGTCCGCGTCCGTCTGGATAAGCTTGGGGCTCTCGATCCTCGTTGAGTAGTACTCGAGTACGGGTGGCGCCGCCCGTCGCGTCCGCCGTCGTCATGCCGCTCTGGGCGTCACGCGGCCCCCGTGTGTGTGCCAGCCGCGTCGGCGGGCGGGCAGGCAGGCAGGGTGTGGAGGCTTGGCATGCCACGGGAATACGGTGGGCGGCACGGCACACAACGGCACGAGCACAGCACAGCTAGGCTAGCTGCTCTCGCTATCTTGTTCTTGATGCTTGTTTGTTGGCTATATTAGGCAGAGCAACACACTTGCTGTACTGTATTAGCTAAACAACTCTGTTCCTGTTGCTTCACCAGGAATCAGTTGACTAGCGCGCTCAATAACAATTACTACGGAGATGAGGCTTTGTTTAGCTGCTCGTCACTTGCCAGTTGAACTTTGGAGATGAGATGAGATAGAAATCTCCGCTCCATCATCCATATGAATCACTGCAGATCTTCAACGCAGAAAAACCAGGCAACTCATTGGTGCAGTACAGTACTACCGGGTCAGCTATACAACGCTACCAGTGATATACAATTTCTTAAAAGAGACCCAAAAAAATCCACTAAACCAGGGGCTGGCGCGTTGGTGCAGCTGTAGAGTGTAGCAACAGCTGACTACTGCTGCTACCACTATCAGTGTAGTTATGTGTATCCTGTATCCCCGCTAAGGTGACGGCCGGAGGACCGGACTACCCGAAGAATTCTTCTTCCCAGAACGTCCGCGTCGCTCCATCCAGGCGCGCGAATTGAACGCTTGACCGACCCCGTCGGAACGGCGAACTAGTCTAGCAGCGCGATAACAACATGCCCGGCTGCCCGGACGGAGCGCCTCCATCACTCCTCGCTCCATGCCCCCGTCCCGCTCTCCCAGCTTGGACCTGATCGCTGCAGGGACATGGACTCGGCACCTGCCGCCCGCCGGTTCATGACACGCAGCCGATCAGAACATAAACAGTTATAACCGCCGCTGCAGGAACGTACCGGCAACACGTACGTAAATGCTTGCCGGATCTGGAGGGCAGACGAACAGGTCGGACCAACTCACCCACCCTCTGACTTGGGACCAGAGCACAGAGTCCGGGGCGTCGCATCGCAGCTTCCAAGATGTCGGGACGGGAGGGACGAGCAGAGGAGTCCAGCGCCACCGACCCGGTCCAACCGGGAAAAGATCGCCAAAAGCGCCCCGTCCGTAAACGGCCTGCGCCGGAGGCAACCCGATGGGTGCCGCGCGCGGACACGTGCGACGCCGCCGCCGAGCGCGCGTGGCGCCGGCCACACGTACGAGTGCTTGCTGCCGTGCGCCGCAGCGGCAGCCTAGCTCCGTGTGGGCGCCGTGGTGTTTGCGTGCTCGGCGCCGTGCCGACGTGCCGTGCTATGATCATTCTGTTTGGCGAGATAATTAAGAGCCATGCCCGTGATGATGGCTCCTGTACATATCAGGTCGTTCGTTCGACCGACCATCAATCGCCGTCTAAAAGGGACGCGTCTGGATTAAGGGCCAGGGACAACAGTGCTCCGCCTAGCTTAGGCCAGAGTTCGGTCTGTGACCAAGAAGGCATGATTTGCATGAACAAGCAAGACATTTTAGGTACTAGCCAACGTTTAGGGGAGGAGTATACCGCCTACCGGAGCAAATTTTTACAGTCTGCCCACCGAACATTTCTCCACTTTCACAGTCATCAGCATCCAGAACAGACAAAGTCTATCCAGCGTGGCATTTCATTTTCTCGGATGGGAAATACGTATGGAATAGAACCACCGACCGAAGCGAGGACTAAGGAGTCGTCGTTGGGGGCAACAAAGTCCGTTTCCCTCAGGACTCGCAAGAACACGATCGAGAAGTATTATCAGATTGACCTACGTAGGGGTTACTGCCCCTCTAGGCAGGGCAATGACGTTCTTGGTCTAATCCTCCGGCTTCATCAAAACACACAGAACAGAAATGCTGCTGAGACAAAGGAGTTCGAGATTCGAGAACAATAATTGGTGCATGAACGTACAGCATCCGAAGAATTACTTGATCCATCACTTTTAAAATGTGGGCCTTCTAGAGAAGGAAACATGCATGTACCTCTAGAGATCACACAAGAATTTAAAACAGAACATACGTAAGTACAGTGGTATGGGTTAACCCTCTAGGCAGGGCAGGGTACACGACGTTTACTAACATTTTTGGTCTAACCTTCCGGCTCCAAAAGACCAAAAAAAAAAAAAAAGAAGAAAGAGATTCAAACGGGTTCGAGGACCATGGGGCAAGGACGCACAGTACACTAGTACAGCATGTGAATAATTCAGCAGTAACCGTCCCTTTCTTTAAAGAGAGAACAATCACTGTAGCCTGTAGGGTGTAGGGTGTAGCTAAAACGTCACTAACAATAGAAGTACTATATTCTAAAGCACATGACACAGCTACTTCCATGGCAATTACTAGCTTGAGAGGAACTGTTCGACGACGATACGGACTTAGGATCAGAAAGGTCCATGAATTTCCTAACAAGTGTCTTACAACCTTTTTCCCTGGTGCCGTGGTGTGGGATATCGGATAGCAGATCTGTGAAAGAGATTTGAGGTAAACCAATTTAATGAACTAACTAACTCATTCCTATGATCACAAAAATAAATCCATTTCAATTAAATCTTACATAAAGAAAGGCTTTGGTCGTCAATATATAAATAAAATACCATCTAAGTTGACATTTTGTTGTGATAACGTCCCTTATACATCAATTCATAGAGTTGTTTTAAGTCGATATTTTTGTTTTTTTCTGGATAGGTGATTTTTCTGTAAACACCATTTCAATTATATATAGGAAAGTCAAAAAAGATCTTATAATTTGAAGGGAGTATTTTTAGAATTTAGCATCATTGGATATATTTTTGTAGTATAACGATTTGAGTCTTAAACAGTGATATTATATCTATAATAATAAATTTGTATTAAATTAAATTAAAGTCGGTTAGTCTATGACGTAGAGCTTCGGATCTCAACCCGGCGTCCGCACCCGAGATTTGTTATCGCTATGGGCAAAGTTGTGACTTGTGTGCCAGTGTCACGCACTGGCTCCCATTCACGATCGTAAGCAGATTCGGATCCTGCATCTCCTGCCACGTGTTGCTATTGCCGCTTCAGAACTGACAACAACACCGCGTCTGAGCCTTTGCTTCCGAGAAGGTTCTTCGTTTTCATTTTCTTACGGGCCCGACTCACGATCTGCTTAATTACTTTTGTCCGGAGGAAGAAGATGCCGAACCACCTCCTCTTAAATTCTTAATTAACCGGACATCGTTAATTTCTTCGTGAAGTACTCGACAAGTACGTGCTCCTAGTACTGTTGCTCTTAGTCTTAGGCCTAGTAGTGTAGAAGAAGGAACTTAATCGACATGTACTCCAGTAGTGTACTAGTATTGCACAATGAGGCGGTAGGCATTTTTAAAAATAGTAGTACGGGACAATGTGACGGTAGACATTTTTTCATTTCAAAATAAGTACGGGAATAAATTAAAACATATATATGTACGCACACTTTGTATATGAATATACACACACGATTGATACGAATTACCATTTGAACCTACTTTTTTGTGATAGATTAAAGGGAACATATTAGGTGCAAAATTAGGAGCGTGCGGTTAAGCGTAAAATTATCCAATCCCCCATGCCCTTTGCATCAACATCATTCGGTTTTCACGTGCAAAATTAGAAACCCCTATCATGGACTTCCTATATATAGGTGTTTGAGAA
This sequence comes from Bothriochloa decipiens, assembly GCA_023333625.1. Taxonomy (NCBI): domain Eukaryota; kingdom Viridiplantae; phylum Streptophyta; class Magnoliopsida; order Poales; family Poaceae; genus Bothriochloa; species Bothriochloa decipiens. Next base: position 56,849,520 of record CM041635.1, on the reverse strand, counting down.
AAGCGAGGGATATATGTTCTTTCGCTTAAGGGCAAGATTAACTTTTTTTAAGAATTACACAATACGACGTAAACGCTCATACACGCACGCACACTCACCCTTATGAATACATGTACGCAAACCTACTCCTGCCCTTATGAAAACCTTTGAAAAGCGAGTACCTAGTTGAATGAGGTGGGCTATAAAATACCGTAGACAGATTATAGCGAATGGAGTGTGAGCTATCCATATGAACTTCCATATACTAATGTCATTCTCTAAAATACTGAGCCGATCAATCTTGATAAATACTACTATATCTTATAGCCTGACATTCATGTCATACCGTCAGCGGATACACACCCCTACAACGAAACACTGCTGCTATCAAATTCTGAAAGAAAACCCCAGAAGAAAAAAACAGTCACCCCCTGCTACTGAACAATACTACTGTTATATTGAGGGAAAAAAATAGGAGCACCCATATCAAGTCATCATTGATCTAGTAAAAAAAAAGATACTGCTGTTAAAATCTGAAAAAAAACCCAGAAAAAAACAGGAACACTAGTGTCAAGTCATGGTGGTTTATGGTTAGAAGAAGATATGCAGAGAAAGATTACAAAGAAGAGTAAGATCATCTCGTAAGTGTCTTCTTTCTGGTCTTCACCTTATCATCTCGAAACTTCATGTAACGGGGATGGAACGAATAGTAATAGCGAGTTGATTGAAGAGTAAAGGAGCTCACATGCGCGTAATTCCACACGCACACATAAAGAACGTTGCTTTCGGATAGCTCATGGGCGTCCTGTGAACATGCACGTCCACACCGCACACCCCAATCCACGCACGCACTCTCCCAAAATAAAGGTGGAAAAATATGCTTTTGTAAATTGTAACGTAATAGTAGCACGGAGTACTACTTTGTGTCTTGAAAAAAAAAATGAAAATTCTTTTTTAGAGGAACACAAGTGAAAATTATGGTAGCCTCAATTCCAACCAAAAGAGCCAAGAACATGAACACCATGTGCACTTTTCCATGGATTTCTTCCTTCCTCTCTAAAAAAAACACAAGGAATACAGACAACAGCATACATGGAGAAATGAATCATCTTGCTTCGTCTTCCTCACAATACACACTGTTCCAGATCTGCAGGCTACGAATACAGTACTGCTACTATTTTTGTTCTTTATTGCTAACAATAAAATCTAGCGACTAGCGTCCCGATGCGTACGCGCGAAATAGTGGCGCACCATCAGCACTAGCAGAGAAAGATCCAAGAACTCAGGAGCCGAGCACGACTGCACGAGCCGGCGAGGAGTCCGGGACCGATCGGCGGCGGCGTCAGAGGTTCATGAGGCGCAGCCTGGAGGGGCGCGGCTGGAAGTCCCCGACCCCGCGTCGCCGGCGCCGGCCGAGCTCGCCCGGGCCACCGCCGATCCTCTGGAGCAGCAGCGCGCGCACGGACCGTCCCTTGGCCGCCCTGCCAGTGCCGCCCCTGCTGATGGCGCCGTGCACCGCTGCCTCGCCGCCGCCGCCCGGCGCGGCCGGCCCGTTCCGGTGCCGGCTGCAGCGGAACGACCCCGGGTGGTTCGTCGGCGAGCAGAGGCACGTCATCTTCTTGGGGCCGGCGACGGCGGCGGCGGATCTTGGGACTCTGGCGGTGGCGGTGGAAGAGGTGGAGCAGGGCGCGGAGGCCATGGCTGTTCCTGGTGTGTGTGCTTGACTGCTTGTTCTGGTGGGGTGGCCGTCGCCGGGGCCGGGGGCGACCGAGCTTTTATACGCGACGCGATACGAGACCGGGCGGCCGGTGCGACCGTGCGAGTGCGAGTGCGAGTGCGAGTGCGAGGCTTCTGCGTCTGAGCCGTGGCTGCACGCCTGTTCGGTGTGTGTCGAAACGGCTCGAAGCACCTGTGTTTTACCACGCGTTGGGAGAGGAAGGGCCCTTTGTAAATTTTCTGAGAACAGTAGTATATACGTAGAAATATTTGTTCAACTTAACGGGAAAAATGTAAATCTCGCAGTTGCGAACGAGAACGGGAACTGAAAGGGACATAGGTAGGAATTAGCTCGGTGAAATTTCGGACGTAGTTTCGTGTCACTGTCCGTTCCGTTGCGCGGACACGGAACTTCCCGGAGGCCGGAACAGCAACGCATGGCCGTTTTCATTCTTTCTTTATTACCGGAACTTACTTAAGCGTGTCGTTTAAGCTCACTCGCTTGAACACCTACGTAGTACAGGCTAAGAAACTTTAAACTGAACTCCATCGACCAGTAAAATAGTAGCACCGGATGAGATTAGTAGCAAAGTACAGTGTATGTATGCTACTAATCTAATGAAGGGAGTCAGAGACGGGTCCTCCCGTCAGAAAAATATATGCAAACATGCTGACACGGAGAGGATGTGCGCTGATGCATGATCGCATCAGACGGACGCGGAAATTTTGCTCCGCAGAGCACATGCTCCCACACCCGCAACCGTTGATCAGTACACTTGAGATGTGTGTCATTTTTACTAGCCTTGTACATGCCCCATGGGATACGTATAGCAGTACAACACTATTCATCTTCCTCCACCAGCCGGCTGCCTCCTTTCTTGCTTTTCGTCGCCCCCGCCGCCGGCCGCCGCCCCGCCACGAGCGGTAGCCAACCCTACCGCTCGCAGCGGCCTCTCTCCCAGAGGAAACCTCGCCGGAACCCTAAATTGAAGATCTAGGAGAAGGCGGCGCACCTCGGCTGCGCCGCCGCCGCCGAAACCATCCTGCCGGAGGGGGAGGGGCCGGGGGCATGAGGCTTCCGCGGTGCTGAAGAAGGAGCCGATGCCACCGTGGGTAGGGCGGGGCCGCCGCTAGGAGCGCCGCTGCTCGCCACGGGCCGCGTCGAGAGGAAGCGAAGGGACGGCGTTGTGTACGCGTATGGGCCGATGGGCGTATACACGGGAGGGAGCAGTATTGGGAGAGTAAATGTGGCACAGATCTTAAAGCAGCTCATCCAACGGTTGCCTGCGTGAGAGCATATGCTCTTGGGAGCAGAATTTACTTTCTCCGCATCAGACCACGTAGTGGAGGAACCATATATCTCCATATCGGGACCGAAAAGTTGTTTTTGCTAAAGATTAATGAATATTTCCTTTTCCTTTTTTCGTTCTTGAAATGAGATGCTTCTTTCCGGGAGATGTTCTTTCCTGTCTGTCAGTAGCGCGAAGCAGAGCAGAGCACCGTCTCCTCCTTCCGAAAAACCGACACGATGATGACGACCATCATTCGGAAAACTTGGGAATACGACTTCACATATTTGCCTGCCTTCATCAGTGCACAACCGCATTTGTCTTTGCCTGTGGGTGTGGCGCCGACGTTTCTGTGGGGGCTTGGCGGTTTGCCCTGCCGAGCGTCCAGCTGCATCGGCCGTGACTCAGAACGCCTTCCTTTGGTGTAGGAGCTGCGCCTAACCATTTTGTCATCTTGCGCAAGTGCACCGTGCACGCACGATCCCACACATTACGTGGAATCCCTCGTCTTCTGATCGTCCTACTCGATCTGACAAGATGATTTGAATACAGGCAGTGCCATTAACGTGCCCAGCCCTGCGTCTAGATGAGGAAGGAAGGAAGGAAGGAAGGAAAACACATACATCCCATTTGGGGGAATCACGCACGCAAACAACCCACTGGTTCCTTCACCTTCATTCTTTCAAAGGGCTAATTAAAACTTTCTCTCCATCCAAATATAACGTCAATTTTCTATGGTTAATTTAGACTAAGATTATACGTCAAGATATATAGTATCATTGTGAATTTAACGAAACCGATTTTATTATTAAATACATCTTTATTTTTTAGGAATAAATACACTTTTATTAGAACAAAACGGAAGCTACCAGCATTTAGGGCGGATGAAGTTAAGTGAGAGTTACCCTCACATTGATCGGCACTTACTGCCCTCTAATGTTTTTTTTCCCCTCCTCTGATTATGCTGGCTACCCTTATTTCTATTCTGATGAGTAGTTTAATTTTCTCAATACCAAGTTTTTGGGTGCCTTAATGAGTTACTTAAAAAAAACTATACAACAAATGCTCTAGTTTTATTTACTAATTGTTCACTTGTCAATATAGACTTTTTTAGGCGCCCTGGACGAGTAGGTAGAGCATAGAGCATAATTCCACGCCTTGAAGTTTATTCAAATATTATTATACAAGTTCACTATCATCACGGAATCTTGGCGTCAGTTAGAAGAACACACTTCCATGCATGACTAAGACATGTGGTTCTCTTCATTACTTAGTACATGTACATGTACTATATATTGCCTGGAATAATATAAGGGAGGGAAACTTAATCCACTAGCTGCAAGTCAAAGTTCTCGTGTAGCATGATAAGGATGACTGGACCATCAACCACCAATCCTCATCAATCAGCTTGCTTGGTTTGACCTACCATAAGTCACAAGGATTTTTCAGGCTGCAAGTCAAAATTATATTGATAGCCTCATCTAAAGTGAAGCATCTCTGAGTTTGTCTTCTTTATCCATCAGCGGTTGCCGGTGACTGTTGTAAGATTAATTAGACATCATGTTGTTGTTCTCACGTGCTTCCATGAAATAATACCGTAGCGTCACCTTTTACATTAGTATATGCATGAATTTTCTGGTGATCAAACAACCGTATTGCACTGTCATATCATTTAAGAAAGGAAGCGTTGACACTCAAAAATGTCCAATAGCATATTTGGTAATATGAGCAAGTCAAGAAGGTCCTGGACATGGTTGAGGTCGAGCGGCACAGTCAATGGAGCAAGATCACGCGAAGAAGACGGCGAGCCGCAAGCGAGCCAATCCAGTCGGCTAGGCCGGGTGCCCTCAGATGGCTTAGCCGGGTCTTAGGCCGGCTAAGCCGGCTCCTTTGTCAGGAGGCTGCGCTGGCCAGCTAGGCCGGCTAAGCGGGGTCACAAGACCGGCTAAGCCGGCCCGAGGCCGACGTGGCAAGTGAAGACCGACTAAGCCGGGCCGCCAGGCCGGCTTAGCCAGGTCCGCGCTGGAGGCCAGACCGGGCCCGTGAGAACCGGCTTAGCCGGGTGCCTGGCCGGCTAGGCCGGTTTAGTGTTTGAACCGATTTGATCCTAAATCGAGTTTTGGCAAGTTTTAGGCGTGGAAAACTTGGAGATCACGAGAGGACCATGGCCGATCGATCCCATCCAATCAATCGAACAAAAAACCAATCTATCACCTCTTTTACCCCTCTTTTCTTTCCTCAACCTCTCTACTTGCTGTCCGGTGCTTCTCTCCACGAGATTCATTGGCATCTTAGGCAGCCTTGCTGGTCCTAAGAGATCCCTCACGTGCTCCCTCTTGACGGATCCTTTCGGAGGCAGTTCTGAGGCCTATTCAGCCATACACGAACTCCACATCGGCCTTTTCGATCTCTAGATCGGTTTGGCCGGTTACGCTATGTGTTTGCTGCGTTGCAGGTTGTCCAAGCAACCTCCTTGAGCGTCCAAAGCCCGCTGGTATGTTGGCACGGTCGCGAATCGGCGTCAACAGAAAGCAAGCCGAGTTTGACAATACAGAAGACTAATCTTGGCAAGGAGATGAACACTAGTGTTGCATGCCATTTGTTAGGTCACCATCTTTCACCCTCAACTTGAGCAGCCCAACCAACTTTTTTCCTCCCTCACTAGTCCACTGCTGAAGAGGGTAATACTTGTAGTACCTTTCATCCAGACAACAGCAGCTATATTTTATCGCATATATATGTCAATTCCAAAGGCTTATCCAAATCAATGTTTTTCTCTTGTGTGTTATTTTTTATCTGAAAAAAAAAAATATCCGAAGGCCAAAGATGAAGACGACATTTGCCATAGTAATGGCCACCTAATGGCTACAGAGACTTTGCTGCTTAGCCCAGCCGGCCAAGACACGCTTCCAGGTGAAGCCAAGTTAACCTGACGGTAACGTCTTGAGCCTGGATCAGAAGAAGCCGCCAAACTCCAGTGGACAGCGACGCGAACAATTTCCTTGACAGTTTCTCCAAGCACAGCTGTGTGAAAATTACTTACCGGGGATTGGATATTCTCTGTGCCGAAAGTTCAGTCGGTTTTTCGGATGAAACCAGCTTCTGCATGCAAGAGTGAGATCTGCAAAATTTCTTTGAACGAAGTGATCTGTAAACAGGAGCAAAAGTTACTTAAGGCTCATTAGACGATTGGTAGTAAAAATAGCAGATGCGATTTTAGTGCTCCTTGTAAGATCTTTTTCATGATGATAATCTTTGGTTTTCACTGACAGAAGGGGGGCAGTTGTATGCCCCTTGGTTATCTGTGGCTGGTCTGTACCAACTGTTTGTCTTTTATAAGATGGTACAGATAGCTGACAAGGCTAAACTAATCAGTAGCTTTCTTGCAGGTTAGAAACATCGCACTAGCTAGCATTTTTTTTTTTGTCTTACTAAGAGGATATTTACAAGGGAAGGAAGAACTAGTCAGATTGCTCAAAATGAAAGCCTTTAGGATACATCACCGAAAGATGACCCGTTTGGCCTCGAAGGGCCACTCTCTGCCTTTTCTAGTATTGTAACAGAAGAACTACACACGAATCACTGTCATATAAGAACTCTAGGCAAAGATTTCAGTAGCTTTGTGGTTTCTGTTCGTTACGATTCACACTGCACCAGCTGTATACGACTAGGCTCATTAATAAACAAGCAGTCCATAAACGAGGACTAATCTGAAGAAGGGAGAGATAAGCACCCTGCAGATCTCTTCAGTGGATTAACTGCTACCGGATATAGACAGAGACCTATCGGGCTTCTCCTTGCTCCACTGTCCGGTCGGCCGACCACGCGATCCATGGCCAGGTGGATTAATTTAACAATGCTAATCTAGCTAGATTTGCCATAAAGCTGCCGTGATTTATGCAATTCAAAAGAGATTCAGATACATCATCTATGCAGTCTGTCAGATGAAGTCGAGCGAGTCGGGTTAGGATCAGAACTGCATTACGCCTAACTCTGAACCGGAGATTTAAAGTCGACTGTTTTCAGTGGAGCCCGCGAAGGCGAGAGAGAGGAGAAAACCCAACATTGTGTTGATTTTTTACGTTATATAGTCGGTCAGAACTTAGAACCCACTGAAAAAGAACCGGAGAGAGACGAAGCGTCTCGATCATGTGTTCAATGCGGAGAAGAGGCCCAGCCGGCCATAGCAAGCCGCTGGTGTGACATGGCGGTGAGGAGGCGACACGGCGGCTCTGAAGTCTGGAACCCAGCAGTGCACGGCTCCTGGGCCTACTGGTTCGTCCTTAAGGTCCGTGCATGGACCGTTCTTCTTCCGTGGCGCCAGCGGCCGTCGGTTTCGCGAGATCGTCGGTGGAAATATACCAGCAGGACGTCGATCTTTCATCTCTGCAGGGCATCCATCAGCGTATGAATGAATGAATGCATGTCAGGTGGTCTGGTGAGGCGTGCCCATGACGCGCCTCGTGCCTGCCGTGTGCTGACATGGACGGGGAGAGCGGCGTTCTGGCCTCTGACAGGCCGGCCGGGCGTCTGCCGACGGCGACGGGCGACGCCGACGCCGGGTGCACGCATTCATGGCGGTTTTGGGCTCGTTCGTTGCCGACGACCCGACCATGAAGACAGACAGGAGAGAAAGGGTGCACACTGAGAGGAGATGAGCCCTTGAACTGGAGGAATCCGTCGTCCTGCCACTGCCTGCGCCTCTGGGATCTGACTCGGATCAGATCAGCTCCAGCACTGCCCTGTGCGTCCGGCTGCCAAGCCTAGTCACCGCTGATGTCCACTGCGGCAGTGCAGGCACCCTGGGCGCGGGGCAATTGGCCATGTCTAGGCGCCAGTCAGAACTGGCTGCCTGCCCAAGTGTCATCAAGGAAAGAGTCAACGCAAAGGAGTACTACATACAGTACAGTACATGCGACCGTGCATGCTGTGCTGCGTGGTTACGGGTTGACTCTGGCACAGCAGTCACCAAGGGGGAGAAAGTGGGAGGCTGGCTGCGGGCATCGTCGCGGCAGATGCTCTGGGCACGAGCAAGTGTCCTGGCTCCTTGTCTGCCACTGCCAACCAAGCGGGGCAAGTTAGACGTGCAGGCTGCAGGAAGTGCAGGTGCAGCGCACCTGGTGTGCTGCGGCCTGGCGAGTCGGGTGGGTTGACTCTGCCGCTACCAACGCACACTACTGCAGGATATTTTATGGATTAATTGATATACAGTATACGATGAATCCGTCGTGGGTGGCATCGAGAGACCCGTTCAAGTCAACAGCAGACCCAACACTACGCCCTGGCATTGGCATTGGCAATGCCATCTTGTGCGTGCCATGCCGCTGCCGCTGCCACTGTGACATGTTCAGTTGTTCAAGCAACCTGGTCCAAGGGAAACGAAACATCAGATAAAGACTGATGATTTGATCTGATCATACTGTATACAAAAGGATGGATTCCGTTCAGTTCATTCAAGACCGCCAAAGCCACCACAGCTTCTCATTTGGACACACGAAAAACTCCGCCCATATAACTTGGACTTGGGCCTTCTTCTTCCGTAGCAACTTCCTCTTCTGGACCTCGGTGGCTGCTAATCCAGACACCAGTTTTTTATTTTTTTATTTTTGAGAATCGATCCAGACACCAGTTGAGATACCGCCGCCCGAAGCATGTCGGCCTTGTTTGTGGAGGGCCGGACGAGTGCATGGCAGGAGCCCATGTTGGTCCCGTGCCCACTCACGGGCTTTCAGAGCCCATTTTATCATGAGGTCCATAAGTGCGTGGTGTCTTAAAAATCACTCCAAATCATGGCTGGTTTTGGAGCTGGAGGGCAGCAATTAGTCTAAAAGGGGCGTACTCAGTGCCGTAGCTCCCGCACTGCAGGGTTTGAGGAAGAAAAAATAACCAACAGCCATTCCCAGGCTGAAGCTTAAACCCTGGACCTCTTGGTCACAGACGGTAAAGCTCTACCGTTTACACCAGGGCCGTCCTTCACAGAGGCAGCAATTAGTCTACGACAATAAAAACAATTCATAGATGATACGGGTAACTTCTACGGGTAACTTCTACGAACCAACCACCGAGAGTCAGCAAGACAGTGACAATTTAAAAAGACCGATGATACACAGACGAAGAGAAAACGAGTTGAAGAACATGCAAATACGCTGCAATCTTCCAGTTCCAAATCATAACTGTACACCTCTAATGGAAGTCTCCAGTTCGACGACGACCCACAAATCCAGCTACCGTCAGTACGAGAATGCACATCAACTTCTTCTACGGAAATCAGCAACAGCAATCAAACGAGCAATCCAGGGTACATGAACCTAGAAACCCATGCACAGCAGCACAGACACAGGAGGAAACGGCCATCAGGCGCCCGGGACCGTCGGAGCCGGCTTGTCTTCAACCGGGTACGGCTGGTGCTGCTTGCTGTACACGCGGTGGCGCCGCTCCCTGGCGTAGATCACCCAGAAGATGAGCGACAGCATCACCGCCGACGAGACCATCACCAGGCCCACGTACACCCACTTGCTGTAGCGCTCCAGCCCGGGGCAGTAGCCCTGGTTGATGGTCGTGAAGGTGTCGCGCACGAAGGTGCAGTCCTCCAGCTGGATGAGGAAAGGCCCGTACTGGTACAGCCCCTGGCTCACGTTCACGCCCGCCGCCATCTGCCCGTAGATGCTGGGCGTGACGCGCCCCACCGTGGCGCAAATCTCGGCTCCTGAAACAGTTTTGCTCTGGCATTCGTACTTCTTCCAAACCTGCAATGTTGTATACAGAGGCACGGATCAGTGTATTTCAGTGCTTACCATCCATATATGTGTAGTAAGTGTGTAATCGCATCACGAAATGGAGCACCGACTTACCTGGGTTGCGTTGTCCAAGGTAACCTCTCCTCTGGTGCAGTTGCGGTCCTTCAGATCAGGTGTGAATGGATTGCAGAGCAGAGGCATCAGTGGCCCCGACTGGTTGTAGTAGAAAAGCGTCAACTGTGGAGGGAAGTTTCTATTCGACACATTGGTGATCACATGGTTCACCACGTTCACCAGCTCGAAAGTGACCTGCCTGCTTCGGTAAAGGGATTCATTCGCCGTGGCAGGCTCAACACAGGGTATAACCTCATCCAGGGCAGTGTGTTCTGTCGGATGAGCAACCCACTCTTCCATTGCAACACAAGTATCTGAAACAACACTGTTTTGTACAGAGGACATGAGATACTGATATCAAAAGAGAAAAGAGAGGCTTGTTTAGTTAATCATAAATTCATAATAAAGGTTGCCTTTGAGAGGGTACGTGTTTCACCCAAAGTCGAAATCCTGTGAAAATTATATCTAGTGGTTCCGTGTTTCACCCAAAGTCGAAATCCTGTGAAAATTATATCTAGTGGTTCCAACAGCTCAAGTTTTTTTTTTCAGCTTTACAATGGATAATTACATCTTACATGTTAATTTACAATCGTGTAAAGTTTTGCTAGCAAAAAAGCATTAACCTGGAATAGAAAAAATAAATGTTCCCATGCAATTGATATTTGCAGAAGGACATAGTTTGAAAATGAAAGATAAAAGGTGTTGCTCATAATTTGGCTTACAAGCAAAATGTGATGAACAGACTAAGCAAAAGTGTAGGTACAATAAATAGCTACAATATAGTTTACAAAGCAATCTTGAAGATATGGAAAGACATGGTTGGGAGCATGAAAGATGTAAGGTTAAACAACAGTAAACAACCCAAATAATAGTGATGTTAGGTCAAAGGCAACACAACAAACAATTAGTCCTAGTCGCCTAGACTGATGCAAAGATGTAGCCCTGAGCCCCTGAACCGAGTCCAAGATGTCATTAGATAGGCAATTGCAATGCAAACTGGTACCAGGATGCAGCCTACAAACATGGACTCATGGTTGCTTGATGCAAGTGCTAAATCAATGCCATGCTAGCGCTCCAAACAAGATCAGACTTCAAATTGAAAACGTCCTGAACCTAAAACCAAAAGCGCCATTTTTTTTACATACTCTAGGTTTTATAATATAAGACAGCTATCTACAGGTTGATTGTATAAAACAGGAATAACTTAATGGGACTTGGGATGCAAGTGTGCTACATGGTGCAGTGTTGTGATGTGTTCATTATATTAGAATACTTACTTGTGTAGAAGAAGAAAGACGCCACACAGGATAAACGTCCCAGTAACCAGTATCCATCCAATAACAACCAACCTGTAAAAAAAAAAATAGAAACAATGAATGACATCTCCAGTTTCTTAAAATAAGATCATAAGCAAAGACAAAACTTACACAGAGACAATGAATTCCAGACCAAAGATGGATAACACTGACAAAGTCAAGAGTTACTATGTTAGCATATGTGTTTAGAAACATACAGAAGAATGAACATTTTCTGGCCAGTATGTAAAAAACAAATAAAGTACTTACAGAAGCCAACAAATGCCAGAAGAAGCATCACTGCTGCAATGACAATCAAAGCAAGCCGCCTGAAATAAAATTCGTCAACCACGTGCACAATATCCACTCTCCTATATAGCATCATTTAGATGATATCTCAATGATATGGGGCGAAAAAAACTTACACCCTGTTTAGCAACTTTTTTATCTTTGCGGCATTATCTGTTGTTTTAACAGCAAGATCAGTAGCTGATGAGTTCAGCTTTCCTTGAATATCATTTATCTGACTTTGCACATTAGGAGGCAGTAAAAAGGAGTTTGCTATGTCGATCCTCTTTGCAGCAGACAAACTATCAGATAGGTTCCTAAGGTTGTCAACAGTATAATTTGCCTGGCTAACAACAAAATTCAGAGTACTTGTAGTGCTCTTGTGGAATTTTCCCTGGCCATCGTATAACATAGCACATCCAGCACTAGCATTGAGTGAAACTTGATCAGCATATACAGCTCAAAATATATGCAAGGACTCATGAAAATGCCACATTACAGAAGAATGGAACTTACATTGCAGCACAAGTGAACAATATTAGAAGTATCAATGACAGAGCATATGCTTTTCGAGAATACGTGTAGGTGTGATGCGGGCAACAGCAATGATGGCAGCAAATCCCAAGCATAACCAGGAAAAAGATCACAAACCACGCCAGAGCAATGGCGAACAGCGGAATTGCTGTATATCCGACAGACTACGAACAAAGAAATCAGCGAAATAAATACCATATCATTCCAACAAATGTAAGCAGAAGATAAAGTTGCTGCTTTAGAAATAAATTGCTTACAGCGAAATAGTGCACTTCACTGATATTCCAGCCGCCCGGGTATTTCCTGAAACCATTCAAGGGGTCCTTTCGATATGTCCTATCTGCCGCCAACACAAAGGAGCTATTCGTAGTGACGTTGATATCAGTAGGAGCTTCAGCAATTGACCTCCTTGCCAGCAAGCCAAATCCATCTGCTTTTGACAGTTATAATTCCTTGTCATACAAGAAGGATTGCCAGCAACAAAAACATAAATCTCCCAACTGGGATAACAGGCATTTTCTACTGGTGGTTTAATACATCTAGGTGTTTTTCCTTTTGTCTACCGCTGGTTAAATTATAACATTGTCTGCAGAATAAGTGAAGCAGTAGTCAAGAGAGGATAGAACTTGAATAGAGCCCTCTCATAGCGTTCCCTTTTTAAATTAAATTTCTTACAAGTAAAAGGCTAGGTGTCTTTGGGTGAGTAAGAATTCAGTTATAATAAACTAAAACAAGAAATGGATAAAAAAAATCCTTTAAAAACCATTATAACGCTCAGTACCGAAAACAGCAAAGCAGTACAAAACGAAGGAACTGCAGACGCAGTAAAAGGGTAAATGAAGGCACCACAGGGCAGTGTCACAAGATTGAATTTGCTTTGTTTTTGTTTCAAAAAAAAAACACCGAATTTGGGAACACTATAAGTTGAAACCAAAGTATTCCAAGCAGTAGAAAAAGCGATTGGCTACAGAAAACAAAAACAGAACTGATACAGGGGCACGGGAATGGGAAAAGGCGAAGGGAATTTATAGAGCCAAGATGCTTGTTGTATTAGTTTGTGAGGAAAAAGAGAGAGAGAGAATCGCAATATAACAACTAAGCAGGGAAGGAAAGAAATCGAATTTCCCTTTCTTCTGAAAAGAAAAGAGAAGGGGCACAGATTTGATAGAGAACACTGCACATAACTTAGAACCAAGATATGGCAGGGTCGAAGTCGAACACAGGATTCTTTCGGAGAATAAACCCTGTAAGGAGCAGAAGAAAAGGACACCAAACAGATGAACAATAACCTGAGGACCACAGAACACTACAAAATTCTGGGGACCGTTCCTCATGGTGAAAAAGAATTCGACTTCACTCCATATACTAAGCAAAAAGTTATATCTTTCTTGTTCAAACGAACTGGAAAAACAAAACAAGAGGCATGCAGACGACCCGTAATCACGCTAAAATCTCATTTGAAACAAACGAAAAGCAAGATATTTTCTTTTTGTCTGCAACGTATACCAGCGGAAAGAGCAAAAATAGGTAGATTAAATTAACAGGGAACGCGAGAAGGGGCTGGCTGCACGAACCAGAGTGGAGCGCGGGCGTGTGGAAGTGGCGAACAGCAGGGAAGCCCCCCGTCCTGGGTCCAGGATGCGCGGCGCAGAATGGCAGCGCGACGAGCAGCAGCAGCGCCAGGCGGACGAGGGGAACCGGCGGCAATGCCATGGCTGGGCGGCTCACCGGCGCGGCGGCGGCGCACGCGGCGTGAACCCAAGAAGATCGCACCACCTTTTGTCCCCGTCCCCGTCCCCGCTCCGAGAACAAGATGAGAAGGAAGGAAAAGCTTGAGGCTGGCAGAAGAAGGGGTGGTAGGAGAGCGAAAGAGATTGGGGCCGAGGTCAGGGGGGTCGTTGCGCAGAGACGAAAGACGGATGCTTTTGTGCTTTCGTTCCTCCCTCGACTCGTGTCGCGTCGCGTCCTCTCTCGCTGTGACCCCCGCGGCTGTTCGTCGCCCAGACGCCCCTCTGGCCCAATGCACTGGGGTTAACGGGATTTTCGCATCGCTGTCCCTTGTCCAAAGGAGAGTGGGATTTGGCGTTGGTGGCAGGACGCGGCAGATCTGCCGGGGCACTTGCATTCTGTTGCGTAGTGCCGCTGGGTCTGGTGGTGTGTGTGAGCGCGAGTGTTGTTCCCAAACTGCCCCCAAGAACGCTGTTAACTGGCGGCTGGGAATTACCGCCCTGCCCTTGGACAACGAACAGACACTCGTGGAGTAACTGCTCCGGACATTTTTCACATCCGGAAAGGGCAACAATGGGGAAGGGGTCCCAATGATTCCCAAATTGTGTGGTCTGGAGCTTTGTTTATTGCAAAAGGTACTGCGATTATTTGACGTGAATGTGATGCGCCCCCATTAACCACTGTCTTTACTCCTTAAAGACGCACTAATTTGATAACCAAAAGGCAACAAAGAATAATTAGGACACGGATTCGATCTTGCTACAACTTGCATTCAGTCGATGTCGGCAGCCACCGGCGGGGCCTCGCCGGTCCGGCGTCCGGACACGGCCACACCGAGAAGTCGGGGCGCTTCGATTCGAGCCGCGCCGCGTCTCCATCGGTGGCCTTCCTCGCGGTCGCGGCCACCATCAACGACTAGTTGCCTGCCACGAATCATGCCTCGTGTACCTGCTGAACGAACGCTCGTAATGTAGCGCTGGCTGGCTTTCCACGAGGCTTAATCTCATCCGGTTTCCGTTGCTGTCGCGTAGAGCTTACCATGTGGCGGCTGGTAGTATGGAGCCGCGAATTCCAATTTCTTGCAAGTACTAAAGTACGCAATTGCCACCTTTTGTTGAGCTTGTTTATTGCTTATTAATCACGGTGTGTGCAATAATCATGCAACACCGACGAACTGATTAGTGATTAGTATGTGGCTATGTGATGTGGTAGCTGTCTTCTTTTCTGGGGCTGAGCATTCTTCGTGCACAAGGAAAGAACCTCTATCTTTTTTACTTCTTTTCTATTCTTTTTTTTTTGAACTTATTCTTTTCTTTTTTTGGCCAAAGGAAGCGCAGCTGGGTCGGTCTTTGGGTATATCGTACTCGTAGAGTACATGGATGACGAGACGGCCGGCAGGAAACGGCAACGGGTCGGAACCGTCCGGCTGGGGGCGTGCGTTCTGGTTCCGGCTGCTGCTGGTGCGCGCATGGCAGGCTCGGGAAGAAACGCGCCGTGGTCAGCCGTCAGCGAGCAGGCAAGTTGTACTCGATCACGCACGTCACGACGTCACGTTCTACAGGTGTATGCAAGCCTGGATGATCCACTCGAGGTGGGAAATGAGCAGGTACAGGCTCTACCTGTACGCCTAGCCGTTGGGGCGCTCCAAATGGAAATCAAGCGGTCTGTTGGCCACGTGGCGCTGGTACCTACCAGGTTTCCTTTTTCAGGTATGGTCATTATGCCTCGGACCTTGGGTTGTCGACGCATTCCTCCGTTCCATGGAGTAGATTATACTACAGCTGGCGGCAGGCAGCAAAGCCAAGCTTGAGCTGCACCCGCACAGGAACAACACGCCATGTGGTCTCTGTCTGCTGCACCTGGACCTGGCAGTATACTATATTTGCCTCTCTCACGACGTGGCTCATGCAGCGCCGTCCGTATCCTGGATCTTCTTACTACCTGAGCGTAGCACAGCGTGTCGGACAGAGACGGCGGCGTGTCGTGTACCTAACCTAACCTTACCTTACCCGTGGCGCGTGGTTGCGCGCGGCCGCGGGCGGTGTACCAGCACCGCGTGCGTGTGTGCGCGACTACTGAACCAACCAACGAAATGCGTCGACGTCGTCGTTGGCAGCGACGCGGGAGACAACGGAAGGAAGGAAGGAGGCAGAGCGACTCGCGGCGTCCGCCACAACAAATCTGTCTAATCTGCAGTGGATCGAGGCAGACAGCGAGCGCTGTCTCGACTCTCGACTCGACGCTGCCGACGACGTCGACCACCGAGCCGACGCCGATGCTGACGCCGACGACCGCCCGCGCGGGCCTATGCGACGAGTCCGTAATAGGCCGACAGGCTTTGTCAGAAATGTTCATGGGCCGCACATGCGACGACTACATGGGGAAAAAAAAAAACCCGGCCGGTTTATGGGCTTATGGCCTATGAACACTGTCTACAGGCCACAGTGCACATCAAATTCTCAAAATCAAAAACCAAAAAAAAAAAAAAGAAAGGCCACACTGCACAGCAATAAACCAATCAGTCGATCCTTTAAAAAAACCAGTCAATCAATAGATAAAAATCAGTAATTTTCTAAAAAAAGATAAAAATCAGTAATAAATAAGCCAACAACACGTGCACATTGCCTTAGAAATTAAACAACAACATCATATCCTTTTGTCCCAAGCAAATTAGGGTAGTCTAGAGATGAAACCCAAAAGAGACCAGGAAACAAAGGACACGTAGAGGGTACAAGAAAAAAAGATTACGGTTCAGGCACGTTAATTGCTAGTCTCCAAGCGCTCCTATCCGTAGCTAAATCCTTAGGGATATTCCACTCCTTAAGGTTCCTCTTAACCGACTCGTTCCAAGTCAGTTTAGGCCGACTTCTACCGTTCTTTACATTATCGACCCGCTTTAGAACCCCACTATGCATCGGCGCCTCAGGTGGCCTCCGTTGGACATGGCCAAACCATCTCAACCGGTGTTGAATCAATTTCTCCTCAATTGGTGTCACCCCAACCCTATCCCGAATATTGTCGTTTCAAACTCTATCCTTCCTTGTGTGCCCACAACACCATCGTAACATACGCCTCTCTGTCATACTCAATTGCTGGAGATGTCGCCTTTTTGTAGGCCAACATTCAGCACCATATAGCATCGCGCGGACGAATCGCTGTCCTATAAAACTTACCTTTTAACTTCTGAGGCACCCTTTTGTCACAGAGGATGCCTGAAGCTTGACGCCATTTCAACCAACCGGCTGAGATTCTATGCCTAACATCTTCATCGATGTCGCCATCCTTTTGTAGCATCGATCCTAAATACCAAAAAGTATCCTTCTTGTCCACCACTTGCCCATCGAGACTAACGTCTCCCTCCTCATTCCTAGTCGCGCTGAAGTCGCACCTCATGTATTCGATCTTTGTCCTACTAAGTCTAAACCCTTTCGACTCTAACGTGTGCCTCCATAGTTCTAACTTCCTATTAACCCCTGCCCTTGTCTCGTCAACTAGCACCACATCATCAGCAAAGAGCATACACCAAGGGATATCACCTTGTATGTCCCTTGTGACCTCATCCATCACCAAAGCAAATAAATCAGGGCTCAATGCTGACCCTTGATGCAGCCCTATTTTAATTAGAAAGTCACTGGTGTCGCCATCATATGTTCGGACACACGTCACCACATCCCTGTATATATCCTTGATGAGGGTGATGTACTTAGTTGGGACTTTGTGCTTTTCTAAGGCCCACCACATGATATTTTTCTCGGTACTTTATCATATGCCTTCTCGAGGTTAATAAAGACCATGTGCAAGTCTTTTTTCTGCTCCCTATATCTCTCCATCAACTGTCGTAATAATAAAATCGCCTCCATGGTCGACCTACTAGGCATAAATCCAAATTGATTTTGGGTCACACTTGTCACTCTTCTTAGGCGATGCTCGATAACCCTCTCCCAGAGCTTCATCGTATGGCTCATCAACTTAATCCCATGATAATTAGTACAACTTTGAACATCTCCTTTGTTCTTGAAAATCGGTACTAATATACTTCTCCTCCATTCTTCAGGCATCTTGTTTGACCAAAAAATAAGGTTAAAAAGCTTAGTTAACCATGCTATCGCTTTGGCACCTAGGCATCTCCACACTTCAATGGGGATACTATCAGGGCCCATCGCCTTACCTTCCTTCATCCACTTCAAAGCGTCCTCGATCTCTGCCTCCTGAATTCACATTACTTTAGAAATTCCAAAAAAAATCTGTATAGTAGAGAATTTGGTATTGCTACCCTTACCATAGATTGTAATGGGGATTTTGCCCTTATTTTACCATCATGTTTTTATATTTTTTCCTTTCGCCTTAACTTTACATGGACATTGATTACTTTGTTGACAGACTAAATAAATGGCTAAAAAGTTTAAAAATGAATGGACCCAATTAATTGGAAACTATCGGAGCACCACTCGCCCTTATCTTCACCCTCACCCGGCCCCTCACTAACTTGACCTCCTCATCCTTAGCTCGTTTGGCACGCACACTATTGGGAAACAACTTTGACATACAAACATCCCTTCCAAACTTTGGAGAAATATTTCATTATAAACATTTGAGATGCTAACATGTGCAGCGAAGATAACGTAGATACTTCGCTGCACGTGTTTTCAACTTCGCTTATGTATTTTTGCATATTTCAAGTTGACTGGCGAAGATGACTTCGCTGTACTTTGGACGCTCAGCGAAGACGACGTGGATACTTCGCTGTGGCTATCAAACTTCGCACATATGATTTCATATGTTTCAGGTTATCCGGCGAAGACGACTTCGCTAGACTCCTGATTACCAGCGAAGCCATCGCATGAGGAGTCTATGAGGTTCTTAGCTACTTCGAGAAAACATGATCAAGTCCAAAGTTGCTTAAGAAGACAAAAAGGAAAAGGGCGAAGTGTGTTTCACCACTTCGCCGATGCGCTTTCTAGCTAAATGTATAGGAGGTTCTATGACTAATTTTGTAAGATTCCTTGGATGACGAAGCCAGGGGGTCTATAAATACCCCCTGGAGTGTAAGTTTTTAGACAGAATAAAGTACAATTGCAACCAACATATTGTTTTCACCTCATATACGTGTATGTGATTTCGTTACCCAATATCTGGCGTCGTCTGTTTGTGTGATCGAAGACACCCACGACCACCACACGGACGTAAAATGGCAAGACTCAGCAAAAAGGCAGCTTTGACTGGTGACAATTCAAACCAAAACAAAGATCCACTTTTGGAAGATGAGACAGAAACAGAAAACAGACGTGTTCAAGAAGAAGAAACTCAGAATGAAGAAAGAAGACTCAAAGAGCTCGAAGATCAACTTATCATTAAGAAAAAACAGCTGGAGGAAGCAAGAGTGAAGACAAGAGAAAAGTCTTTAAAGCAAAGAATTGCAGAAGCACAGGTTGAACTAAGAAAACTCAATGATGAAATAGAAAATGAGAGCGAAGTTATAATTCAAGATCCAAACTCAGCAAGCAAAAACACCACCAACAAAGAGAGCCAAAGTCAAATAGCAATAATTGACACAGAGTCACCTTTGTCAATCGACATTCAGCTAGTGAAGTGGCCAGCAGGTTTCAAATTCAACATCATCCTAACCTACAATGGCATGTCCGACCAAGATAATTTCTTATGAGCTTTGAAGCAGCAGTAGCATCAAGCGGGGGAAATACGAACACCCTAGCGAAGTTGCTCATCATGGTAGTAAGAGGACCAGCGCAGCATTGGTACTCTTCACTAAAACCAAGGTCAATCAAATCTTGGGATCAACTTCGCACAACTCTGCCCCTAGATTTCCAAGGCTTACAAAGAGTTAAACTCACCAGCGATGATCTTTTCAATATCAAGCAGCAACCAAAAGAACCGTTGAGCCAATATTACAAAAGATTTGTACAAGCAAAAGCTTAAATACCAAACATACCAGACGAAGTCGTCATTATAGCAGCAATCAAAGGACTGCGAGCAGGTCAACTCTCTTCACACTTCAAAAGAAAAGACCAACCACAGTTGAAAAACTATACGAAGAAATGAGAAAGTACTGCGAGTCTGACGAAGATTACAGGAAAAGAATAGAAGAAGAAAAAGGAGAAAGAAACATGTCAAGACCAAACAACAACTTCCAACATTCAAGAATGGAAAATACAGAGCGAAGACCATTTCAGAGAATAAACCATATCAACAACACAAGCGAAGTCAACAGTCAAGGTTCAAGCTTAAGCAATCAAAGAAATTTCCAAAGCAACAGAAATTACAAGGAAAACTTTCAACAAAGGCTAAAATATAACAACCAAAGCAGAAACTTTGAAAGGAAAATCTTGAGGCCTGAAGAAATATACTATATCATACATGGCAAAGGGGCTGGTCACACATCAAAGATGTGCCCAAGAGTAAAGAAAAGCATAGAAGAAATGCATGAAGAGAATAGAGCAACTTAGCAACTGAAAGTTGTCAATCACCTAGCTCCCCAAAGAACAAGTTACTTGCCAATAACTTACCCTCAGCACATGTTGTCATCACCTCCGCCAATCTACAATTGCCAGCCGCTAGCAGTGTGTCCGCAAAATCAATGGGGTCCAAGTCAGCAACAAAGCTTCCACCCTGAAAGTTCAGTAGCAAATAGCAACCATCAAATTTAATACAACAACAACATGCCCAAAGCGTCAACAAGCAACGGGAATGCGATCATCCCAAGTAAAGGCAGAATTATGACAATCTTCAGAGGAAACAACATGGAGCTTGATACAAGAAATGAAAGAAGAAATTATTTTAGAAGAGTAAACTCTATAGCAGTCGAAGGTCCATTCAAGAAAACAAGATGTTCCTACATGCCAATCACATTCTCAGAATAAGATCTCAAACTCAAAGATTACCCTCATATAGACGCAATGGTCATAGAAGCAAACATTAAAGGTTGGACAGTAACAAAAATTCTAATAGATGGTGGTAGCTCAGCAGATATCATATTCACAAGAACTCTAGATGCAATGCAAATTGACAGAAAAATCTTGGGAAGGGCCGAGCACCCATTAGTTGGCTTCGGCGAAAAGAAAATAAACTCTGTCGGCAGAATTATCTTGCCAGTCTCATTCGAAACAATGAATAATGCCAGAACAGAGCAAATAGCATTCGATGTTGTCGAAATGCACAGCCAGTACAACACAATCTTTGGAAGGGGAAGTTTAAATGCTTTTGAAGCCATAGTAAGCTACCCATACTTATGCATGAAGATGCCAGCAGTCAATGGCATCATAACCGTCTTCGATGATCAAACAGAGGCAAGAAACATAGAAAGAGATGCAAACCCAGCTTTCAAAAATATCCACGTCATACAAGAAGAAGAAGATGATGAGATTGAAACTAAAAACGCGAAGACACAAGAAAAAGCGGAGCCTTGCGAAGACACAAAGAAATTACCAATTGACTCAATTGTAACACCTCTGGTGTTATATTAACTAAAACATGCCATGTCATCATATGCACTGCAAAGCATTCATGTTTAAGTCAACCTTAATGTGCATTAACTAAAACAAGTTTATATTTCATAGGTTGATTGAGTTTCTGTAATGTTTGTCACATGAAATAATAAAACCCTATTTTCGAATGTCATCGCAAATGCTTAGTTTATACTCTATGTACTTGAGGTGTAAACTGTGTTTACACTAGTGCCAAGCATAGTGTATAAGTCTAAGTACAACCTTAAAAATGATTTCCATATTTGAAATTAAATTTAGATTCCCAAGCTTATTTCTAAGCCTGGCAATTCAAGTTTAAATTCAAATAGGAAATGCTTTAAGAGGTTTTTCAAAAGTCAACTTGGTCAACCAAGGGTATCATTGGGTCAATGACCTAAAAATGTCCTTGGATAATGTTTGTGATCACTAATAACCAACCCATTAAGTTAGAAACCAAATTAAGTTTAAATTCTATTTCAAAAACCCTTTATTTCAAATCCTAGTTTTATCCCCTTTTCTCTAATTCAAAATCTATAAGGAATTTTGAGATACTCTAAAAAGACAGTTTATAGATATTGACAAGAGCTACAAAGTTGGTATATAAAGTTTTTCATGTTTCCAAAAGGAATTTCAAATTAATTTGAAAATACAGTTTCTAGCAATTATCCCCTTTTGATTTTAAAACCATAATTCAAAAACTATGCATAATCTGAGAAAACTTTGTATATGAAAAATGTTTGGTTTGACAAGCTCAACATTTCATAGTTTTGAAGATTTTCAAGTTTTGTTGAAAAATCAAAAGTAATTTTAAATGTTTGTTTCTAGGGTTTTATCCCTTTTCAAATCTGAATTCAAATTTCAAAATTTAGGTAGAATTTGAGGATGCCAGTTAAAGGAAAAGTGTAGCTCTTGAAATGTTATGCAAATGATATTTTTGGATATTTTCAAGTTCTTATATAAATTTTGGAGTAATTTGTATTTTAAACCAAATGGCATTTCTGTAATTTTTGCGAACAGTACCTAATCCTATCGGCGCCCGCCATGGCCGGCTTCTCGTCGCGCGCCGCCGTCCACCGCCGCGCCTTCCCGGCCATCAGAGCGTTTTCGGACGCGAGAAGCTTCACCGTCGTCGTGTCACTCACTCAAGCATCATCTTCTTGCTATAAATAGCAGTCGGCTGACGCCGTTTTTCTTTCTTCTTCCTCCCGCCGCCGTCGCCGACGACCTCGCTCCGCCGCCCGAATTCACCGCCGACGCTTCACCTCTGTCCAATTACTCTCGCCCAAAGCTCTGCCACTTCCTCACGGTCCGTTTGAGCCAGTTCATGCTTGCTCTCCTCGCCCGAGCCGCCTGTACGCCATCATCTTCTTCGCGGCCGGTCGCCGAGCCGCCGCGATCGTTTTCGCCGACGACCATCGTCGGAGGTGAAAATATATTACCTTTAACCCTATAATCATGTTCTCCGTGTCATCCTGCATCTAAAGCGCACCTTGGTTTGATCAGCGCATCGCCGCAGACTGCCGTGACGCCGTCGTGCCATCGGAACGCCGCCGCCGCCATCACCGCCGTCGACCGCCGCTCAACCCAACCACTCCGAACCTCCATTAACGTGTGCATCAGCGCCGTGGTGAGCTCCTGCATCTATCTGTGCCATCAATTTCATCAAACCTGCATCGCAGCCGCCGGCCACCGTGGCTCGCCGCCGGCACAGCCATGCCGCTCCGCCGCGCGCGTTGCCGTTCTGTCCAGGGATCGAGAGCGACCCTCATGTAGTTACCAAACCTGTCTGTTTAAGTGTCCTGCGTGAGTTAGTGTGGTCGCCGTCGCCGAAAATCGCTCCGGTGAGCGACACCGCCGCGCCCGAGCTCCGCCGCGCCGCCATTGCCGCCGGCGTGGGTGCCGCCGCCACTCCCCCGCGCCGTTAGCTAGCTTGTTGAACTCCTTGTGTCAAGATGAGTCCAACGGACCAAACCCCATCACCGAAAACCTCACCGATGGCGAGGAATCTCCGGTCAACTCCGGCGGGGTCGACTGTTGACCCGGGAGCACTGTGCCGAAATTCCTTTTTCTATTTTTAGAAAATGATTTAAATGATATTTTCTTTGAAAATTCATAATAATTTATATATAGCTCCAAAAATTCTACAAATTTTTGTGTGTGTTCTCTATGATGTCATCTACCTAGAAAAAATATGAAATACCAAATTTGAGTACTTTTTGCATATCTTAAAATTAGCCCTTTTAATTAAAAAATGGACCTTCAATGATTTTTAATAAATAAAATAATTGGTTTTTAATTCTGAAATTTGTTTTGCCATATAATTAGGCTAAGAGATTTCTAAAATAAAATTTTGGGCTTAATTTGATAACTTTAATTTTTATACCTTTATTTAATGCTTTTAAATAATTAATTAACCCCTTTTACTTAACTTAATAATTATAGGAGTTGTGTGACTTTGGGATTGATTGATGACCTTAGGTCCTTAACCCTAATGACCTTTGGCACTTTAATTAATTGTTTGCGCTTATCTTAATTATGTCATTAGGGCTTAATTAACGTTATTTTATGTGTTTAATTAACCCCTTAAATGGCATAGTTAACCCTAATGAGTTTTATAAACGAAGTTTTGTTGGCTTGCAACTTTATCGTGAAGAAAAGTTGTACTCGATCCCTTAATCTGATCATGCACTCATCGAGCATCATGTTTACTATTCCATTATGTTGAAGCATATTAATTATCGAGTAGTTTCCGTTAACGGAGAGTTAACGTTGTTACCCAGACCCGAAGGACGAGCAGATTCAAGCATCGGAAGCTGATCCAGAGTTTGAGAACTTCTACCCCGAACATCAAGACAAGCCCCGGATGCATTTAAACCCTATTCTATTTATAAAAGTTTTACCGCTTCAGCTATGATATGTTGCATTAAGTAATAGGAGTTGAGTGAAAACCCACAAATTGCATTACCTGTCTTATTTCCTTATTCCTTGTTACCTGCTTTGAAAGATAAGTAGTAATGCTTAGCCCTGCTTATTTATTTAATTGTTCAAAGGCAAAAGAATGAAAAAGATGAGTTTGGTTTCTTGTTGAAATCTTGATGATAGTAATAAATCGAGTCCGGACGGCGAACTTACACTGGGAATGGAGTCTCTCTGTAGTGTTCTCGTCTGTTGATGCCCTAGATCCCGTTCGTTGGTGAACTGGATGATATCGAGAATTTAGAAATCCACATGCATGAAGTGGTATACGGATGGTTGTAGCCGTGTATGCCATGGAGTGACCTAGTGTGGGGCCAGAGATCCCATCTGTGTCATAGTGTGTTTTACTGTGGGGTTTAAGTTCCCACGTATCTCGGTACGCTGGGCCGCAGAGCTCACGTGTATCATGTGGTGATATACGGCTGAGGTTGTTATCCCGGTATATCGGTGCACCTGGGGTGCTTTGGAGTTAAAGTCTCCGGTATGCTCAGTCACCTAGGTCCTAGTTGGGTATGAAAATGGATTCGAATCGTCGTTGCTTCTCGGAGAAGAAGACTCGATCGTTGTTCATCATCGTAGTAACAACTTGAACAAAAATTAAGGATCAATAATGAAGTTGGATGATAATGGGAGTTAGCCCAAGCAACATCTCTCTCTGTAAAGCTTTTCCGTAAAATTTCTTCTCTCCTACAGATCTTACCTTGTCCCTCTAGCCTGCATTTCTTGAGTCTCTACCTTCTATTTCGTCGGGTCAGTCTTGTTGAGTACTCTTGTACTCAGGGTTTGTTTAACCCTTGTTGCAGGTGAGCCTCATGGGCAGGAATGTTTTGCATCCTGCTGCATGACAGTCGTCGAGGAAAGCGACGACGAGTGAGAGGTTTAGCTCGTGGGCAGAGCTTTTGTATAATATTGTAATCTACTGCTACTCCACTACTATTATGGTTTGTATAATTTAAACCTATCATTGTAAATATTTGAAACTCAGAGTTTTGTAAATGTATGTTATTGTAAGTCTTTCGCTGTTTTACTCCATTGTATATTAATTCTGGTAAACTGTTGTAATACTGCAACGTCTCTCTACAATGATTGATCCTGCTCGAAAAATCATGGATGATTCGGGATTTACCCGACAGACTTTTTAAGTCGTATGGAACACAGTCATGGTTATTTGAAGTCTGTTTAGACAATAATCATGCGTGTGGGCCATATGATTTAGGAGGTTCTGCCACATCAATGGTGCCAGAAAGACAAGTTATCATTGGCACAAATCTATCAAAAGAAGAAGAAAAAAAGATAATACAAGTCCTATGAAGTAACAAGGATATCTTCGCCTGGTCTGCACAAGACTTAGGAGGAGTAAGCAGGGAATTCATAGAACACAAGTTAAACATCGACCCAAACTTCAGGCCAAAAAAGCAAAAACTTAGAAAATTGTTGAAAGATAGAACACAAGCCCCAAGCTGAAGTCCAAAGATTGTTAGATGCAAAAGTCATAAGAGAAGTTCAATTCGTAACTTGGCTTGCAAACATAGTCATGATGCACAAGAAAAACAAAAAGCAGAGAATGTGCATAGACTTCATAGATCTCAATAAAACATGCCCGAAAGATAATTTTCTATTACTAAGAATAGATACTTTGGTAGATCAGGCAGCAGGAAGTGAAATACTAAGTTTTCTCGACTGCTATTCAGGCTACCATCAGATTTGGATGAAAAAATAAGATGAAGAGTACACAAGTTTTATTACACCATTCGGAACTTACTGTTTCCAAAGAATGGCCGAGGGGCTCCGCAATGCAGGAACAACTTTCATCAGAATGACATCCACAGTCCTTAAAGATTAAATACCAAGAAATCTGCTTATGTATGTTGATGACTTGGTAGTCAAAAGCAAGAAAAGAGAAGACCATGTCGAAGACTTACAAGAAACCCTCTCAAACCTCAAAAAAGCAAATCTAAAGTTGAACCCAGAAAAATACACATTTGGAGTTCAAACAGGCAAAATTTTGGGGTGCATCATATCCGTAAAAGGAATTGACCCAAATCCAGAGAAGGTGAAGGCAATACTGAACATGCAAGTGCCAAGAAACATCAAGGACATCCAAAAGCTGACAGAAAGATTAGCTTCGCTGAACAGATTTATATCTAAATCAGCTGAGCGAAGCCTCCCAATATTTCAAGCACTAAAAGGGGAAAAGGAAAAATTCAACTGGGGGCAAGCACAACAAGAAGCTTTCGAAGAAATAAAGAAGCATCTATCCAATCCCACAACTTTGACAACACCTGACCCAACAGCAGACTTGCTACTATATGTATCAGCAAACGAAAGTACAGTTAGTGCAGTACTGATACAAGAAGAAGAAAATAAGCACTCAACGAGACAAGTTCCAGTATACTTCGCATTCGAAGCTTTGTCTGGATAAAAAATTTACTATTTAGAAATCGAGAAAATTACATATGCAGTACTTATGGCATCCAGAAAGTTAAAATATACTTCCAAGCACACAAAATAAGAGTGCCAACAAATCAACCCCTCAAAGAAGTGCTACAAGGCTGTAAGTCCTCAGGGAGATTAGAAAAATGGGCTGTAGAATTGTCTCAATACCTCATCAAATTTGAGAAAAGAACAGCAATCAAATCTCAAGTGTTGGCTGACTTCATAGCATATTGGACACCTTCAAAGTACAATCAAGAAAGAATGGAGCAACCAGAATGGATAATCTATTGTGACGGGGCTTGGGGCTTTGCCGGCGCAGGAGCAGCAGCAATCATAACCTCACCTTCTGGAATCAAACTTAAATACGCAGCAAGACTAGACTTTCAATGCACCAACAACATTGCAGAATATGAGGTAGTATTGTTGGGACTTCGCAAAGCAAGAACAATGGGAATTCAAAAGCTAATAATCAAGACAGATTCTCAAGTTATGGCTGGGCACATAGAGAAAAATTACAAAGCAAGGGATCCATAGCTAGCAAAGTATCCCCAACTATTAAGGGATCAAGAAAAACACTTCACTGGATTCATAGTGAAAAGTATCTCAAGAAATAATAACACAGATGCAGACGAAATTGCAAAAGCTGCCACCCAAAAGTTAGAATTACCACCAGAAGTATTCTTCCAAACTATCACCGAAGCCTCAACAAAAACAAAAATTGAACAACCGAAAGAAGTACACATCATGGAAAGCGAAGACTGGAGAGCTCCAATGATGGCATTCCTCAAAAGATTTTACGAGCCAGAAAATGAAGTTGACGAAATAAGAATGAAGCAAAAGACCAGAAGTTACAAAATCATCAACGAAGAACTGTACAAGGAAGGAGTTTGCCAACCACTATTAAAGTGCATCTCAAGAGAAGATGGTAAAAACTTGTTGAAAGAAACACATGAGGAAGTCTACGGATATTACGCTGGGGCTAGATCAATAGTTAGGAAAGCTTTCAGTCAAGGGTTTTTCTGGCCAACTGCCCAAAGTGACAGCAAAGAAATCATTCGAACTTGTCACAATTATCAAATGACAGGAAGTAAAGTCAATGCACCAGGAACAAACCTACAACCAATTGAACCAACTTGGCCACTTGCAAGATAGAGAATCGACATAGTTGGAAAATTACCTCCGGCTCAAGGAAATTACCAATACGTAATAGTTACAGTTGAATATTTCACCAAGTGGATAGAAGCAAAGCCAATCACCAACATGTCTTCTTACACAATGAAAAAATTCCTATGGCAAAACATCATATGCAGATTTGGAGTTCTGAGACACATCTTTGTAGATAATGGAACCCAGTTTGATAGTGAAGACTTCAGAGAATACTGCCATTCAATGGGAATCAAACTTTGCTTCGCATCAGTAAGACACCCACAGTCTAATGGAGCAGTCGAAAGAGCAAACAAGATAATTTGCACTGGAATTTCAAAGTGCTTAACAGACCTAAAAAAAGGAAAATGGGTCGACAAATTACCAAGAGTAATCTGGTCTCACAACACTTCAAAATCAAGGCCAACAATTTTTTTTCATTCAAGTTACTTTACAGAGATGAAGCAATGACTCCCAAAGAAATAAAATACGAAGGTCCAAGAACAAATATTCAAATGATCACAGAAGAAGACCAAGCATTAAGTAAAGATTTGCTCAAAGAATAAAGAAACAAAGAACTTGAAAATATCAAGAAGTACCAACTTAAAACAAAGAAGTGGTACAACAAGAAAGTCAAGCCAAGAGAGTTAGCACCAGGAGATTTTGTCCTCAAAAGAAAAAGAGATGAAGACACAGTGGGAAAATTCCAATAAAAGTGGGAAGGGCCTTTCATCATCACTACGTACCACCTAGCAAATCTGAAAGGTGAAGAACTTATCACACTTAGAATATAGAAGCACTTCGTAAATATTACCCATAGCCAAACTAGAAGAGTAGTTTTACTTTCTGCAAAGTAGAAGTAGAAGTTTCATTCTAAGCAACTTTACAATGTAATCGAGTTGCACTCTTTTTCCACTCAGGGAAAACCCTTCGCAGGGTGAGTGATTTTTTAACGAGGCAGTCTCTTAGTAAATCTCATGGAATATAAATAAGAAAGTAGTTTCCCCAGAGATATGTCTCCACATTGAAGTACAAAATGCCGAAGAGTATATCCAACATATACTCCCATATCGGCACAAATTTTGTAAAACTAAGTTAGCATCAATATTTTATTAAATCTAAAAAATATTAACTTATCCAACTCAAATAAGTCTACGCTAAATTTTTTGACTTTGTTTCACTAAGGTGAAAAATTTTCAGCTTCTAAGGAAGCGTACGCATCCACTTCGCACGAAAAAGAAGGTACGACGTTTCAAAATTTGCTAAGGCAAATTTTTTGACTTTGTATCACTAAGGTGAAATGTTTTCAGCTTCTAAGGAAGCATACGCGTCCACTTCGCACGAAAAAGAAGGACCGACGTTTCAAAATTTGCTAAGGTAAATTTTTCGACTTTGTTTCACTAAGGTGAAATGTTTTCAACTTCTAAGGAAGCGTACGCGTCCACTTCGCATGAAAAAGAAGGGACGGTGTTTTAAAATTTGCTAAGACAAGTTTTTAACTTTGTTTCACTAAGGTGAAATATTTTCAGCTTCTAAGGAAGCGTACGTGTCCACTTTGCACAAAAAAAAGGGACGGCATTTCAAAATTTGCTAAGGCAAATTTTTTGACTTTGTTTCACTAAGGTGAAATGTTTTCAGCTTCTAAGGAAGTGTACACGTCCACTTCACACGAAAAAGAAGGAACGGTGTTTCAAAATTTGCTAAGGCAAATCTTTCGACTTTATTTCACTAAGGTGAAAATATTTCAAGCTTCCAAGCGAAGCGTACACGTCCACTTCGAACAAAAATAGAAGGGACGACATGTCAAAATTTGCTAAGGCAAATCTCTCGACCTCTTTTCTCCAAGAAGAAAATATTTCAAACCTCCAAGCGAAGTACACGCATCTACTTCCAACGAAAAAGAAGGGACGGCATTTCAAAATTTGCTAAGGTAAACTCTCGACTCCATGTTTCAAAGAAAAGTACATACGCAATTTAGTATTTATTTTGTACCCATTCATACAAGCGAAGGAAAATTCACAAACTTCGCAATACAACAAGATGTCCACAATACAACCTATGCAATTACAAATAAAATGTGTTTATAAAATCAGTCATCTTGAGAACTAATTACTTCGGCAGCATCATCAACTATGTCGCTCACAACTTCATTAATAATCTCGTCTGCTTCACGGCATAAATAGTCCTCACAAACGTTCGCCGGCGAAGTACTTGACTCAGATGACTATAAGAAGAAGAAGTTAGAAAACAAGAGTCTAACTACAGAAGAAAAGTAAACTTTACATAACAAACTTTACCTCTGCAAAATCCGTGAAATCAAAAACTCGATAGTTGGGAGGCCTGATACTACAGTATTGTCCATTCACATCTATAAAAGATTTGTAAGACAAAACCCCCAAAGAAGAAGTCCCAAGTTCAAAATAACAAGAGTAAAAAACTTACGGGCAAAAAAATCATCAACATCACAACCATCATACTTCGCACGAAAGTCATAAAAATCGCTAGGCTCAAAAACAAAGTTATCTTTAGACATTAACAAAGGGTGACGTCTTTGACATCCTGTACAGGCTCAGCATGAGGAACCTGCGCAGGATGGACAAATAATCAAACAGCTTCCAAGCATATATTACAAAGTTATAACTTAGAGCCATTGTATCTTAAGACCCTCTCATCTCATAAAAGAAAAACAACTAGAGCCTAAGGATGGCCACCAATAACATTGCTAAATATGGCACTGCCTTGACCCCTAGCATCAGCCTCCCTCTTCGTGGCTTCCTCCGTTTCCCTCCTGGAAGCCTCCGCCTCCTTTGCAATTTTCTGACACAAAAAGAGAGAAAAGTTAGATATAAAACATAATAGAAAGCAAAAAACAATTAAGTGTAAAATTTACCCTCTGTATTTTCTCTCTAGCTTTATCAAAGCAATGATCCTGACCACCTGACCTCCAATACTGCTCGAGATATTTGTTGCACAATACTTGTGTCGCCTTCGTCACGTTGGTTAGTTCACCCACAGAAGAAAACTTGTAGTTGGCATCACAAAGTTGTGCAAACAAAGGATCCTGGCTTTGTCTCATCAAATGAAACAAAGCACGAGCAGAGTAGAAAACCCCAATATCAACAGTGGTCTCCATGATCTGAGACAAATCCTCATATTGGCGGCAAAGCCAACTGAAAAAACTATCACGATCACCAAAATCCCAACACTTGTCTCCAGGCTTGGCTCCAAACTTGTCATAACATTCAAAACAGAGCTCCCAAATGCGATTGTAATTATCAAAGAAGGACTTATCCTAATCCTTAATTTTTCTCTCAATACGCCTCACGTTTTCCTTCAACTTTTCTTTTTCCTCCATAATCTTCTTGATAACATCTTCTCTTTCTTCAACTCGAGCAAAAGCACTGATAAGTTTGCCCTCCAACACATTATGAGCATCCACAACATCATCTCTCTCCTTCTCTTTTTTAGCAAGTTGCTTCTTTAGATTCTCAATTTCAACTTGATAGTCATGTTCGCGAAGGGCAAAGTTTTTCTCCTTTTCCTCTAAGCCAGTCTACAAACCTCTCATCAAAAGAGAACCTTTATACATCATCGAAAGCTCAGTATCAGCAACCTCAAGCAAGATTTTTTTGGATATCTCAAGCTCCATATCAGGAACAGTGAAAGCCTCATCTATACACTTCGACAATTGAACCTCAGAAGTGCGAGGCATCATCCGAAGTTTATCAGCCCCAATACCAATGAACTTGAAACTGTCAAGACCCAACCTTTTCTCTTGACAAAATGCTAACCTACGCTTAAGAGCATCAGAAACTTCTCCTTCACCAACAGCAGGGACAACGGGGAGTAGCAGGATCTTGCTTGTTAAACTTGCTCAAGTCGACATTCTTTTGAGGAGAAGACGGTGCATGAGGAAATATAGTTTCTGCAAGAAAAATCATGTAAGTGCATTCGCCCCCGAAGTGGGTTTTGGATAATTAATGACAATCAAGTTGGGGACTAACAAGTTTGTTCAAGTGAATTCACAGGTGTTAGTCCATTGAAAGATTTGAATAATAAATATTTGGTGATGCAAGCACCCTAAATTTTATATGGATGGATGACGTTTCTACTCAAGAGGACCCTATCATTTTATATTTACTTGAGTCATAGGAAACGTCGTACTATCAAGAGGGATACAAATAAGGTTGGTAATTCGAGGTCTAAAAGTGCTCAAGTCTATATTTAGGGCGTTTGGAGAGTCACCATTTCTCTCACATCACTTAGAAATGACCTTTGCTTTACCCAATCTGGCCTACCGGTAGTACTGGACTTATACGCTTTTTAAACCGGTAGTATCCGTGCTATTTTTCTCTAAAAATCGAGCTTGCAAAGTTGTAGTAGTTTTTCTACTACCGGTAGTACCGGTCTCACCATCGGTAGTACTGGTGGTCACCGGTAGTAGCACTTTTTATTAAAATTATATACCGGAAGTATCGGGTCTATTTTTCAAAAGTCGAGATCTTCGAGTTGGCAGTTTTATGTACTAGCGGTAGTACCGCTCCTGGCAGCGGTAGTACCGGTAGTAAAAATAAAATGTTTTTAGCCAAAGTCAAAAGGGCTAGTTACTGTTCACTTTTGAACTAGCGGTAGTACCGGTCCTAGGACCGGTAGTACCGGTAGTACTCTTTTTGCCCGATCTGACACCTGCAACGGTCCTTTTTGAGAGGAACCGGTAGTACCGGTGGTACTGGCAGTACTACCGGTAGTTGTTCTGAATATGAGACTATAAATACCTCTCCACTCTCTCCTTTCTCTCTCTCTTGCTTATTCTCTTCACTCACCCGACTTGCAACTGAAAAAAGCCCTGTCCCACGCACAAGCTCACCTGCTCTCTCTTCTCCCTTGCTCCCAAACTTCATCCCCTCAAGGATTTGAGCTAGGGACGTGAGATTAGAGTGTGGGAACTTCAATCTACGACTTGAGCACTTGGATTCCTCGTCTTGCCGGCTTGATTTGTGTTTGTTACTCTTGGGTTCTTGGAACCCTAGCTGGCTAGGCGTTCTTCGTGGTTGCCCGTGTTGATTCATTTGTGAGGGCACCCCGAAGTGTTTGTATTACCCTTGATTCTTAGTGAATATCTCAAGTTAGCCTTCGTGGTTGCTTGAGGGAGGAATCCTTCGTGGTGAACTCAACAACGAGGACGTAGGAACTCCTTCGTGGGGATTGCCGAACCTCAGATTAAATCTTGTGTCTTGCTGTGGTGGTAGCATCGACTACCCTTGTTCTTGTGTTCTTCGTGTTCTTCATCCCTACCCCCAAAGTTCTTAGGTTGGAGGACTCGATCTACAAGTTGGTGCGGTGAAAAGCTTCAAGAACTTCAACGCTTTTATTACCAACATCAACAAAGGGGTGGTAACCTTTGGATCTAAATTTACAGCTCATATACTCTGATTTCGCATTCGACTTAGTGGCTTCGTAGGGTACCGGAAGTGCTGGAAATCTAGCATCGGTAGTACTGGTGTTGTACTACCGGTAGTACCGGTGCTACTTCCGGTCCTACTTTCGGTAGGCATTTAACTTCCGCATTTGAGCTGAAAATTTTAAGTTATCAAAATTGCCTATTCACCCCCCTCTAGGCCGATTAGATCCTTTCAAATCAAAAGTTAACAAAACAAGACAATTCAAATCAAAAAGAAAACGCGAAGTCACAATACTCACCAGTAGAAACGCGCTCACCCAAATTGCACTTAACACTCTTTCCACTTTCAACATGAATAGTAGAACTAGACAAGCGCGCCAGACGATCATCATTGATTACATCATCAAAAACTTCCTCATCACTATCCTCAAAGTCAAGAGTATAAACTCTGGAGCCTTCAATTCTCCTTGATATATTTTGAGCACCAACTTCGTCAACCTCACCTGCAACTGGGTTGTCGACCGAAGTTCTTTTCCCAATGTCAATATTTTCTTCATGAAATCCAGCAGCAGGGGCCTCAGCATCAGGCCTTGGCGAAGTAGAACTAGCAGCTCTTTGAGTTTTCCCCACAAAGGTTTCTCCCTCAATAGTTGTCATTTCAGAAACAACAACACCTTCAACACCAACAGAACCTCTCGCAGACAAGCTCACACCCTGTACATTCCACAACACATCACTCAGCGGAGTAAGCAACGATGAAGTCAAACTGTCAGAAGAAAAAACAACAGTAATTTTTCTCACCTCCTCTTCAACACGCTGAGACTCGGTAACATCAACATCACCAACAACTTTTGAAGTACCAGCATCCTCTCCTCCAGAACAACCCAAACAAACAACCAAATTTCCCTCCACATCTAAGCCCCACTCCAGCACAGCGTCAAGCTCTTCAGAATCAAGCAAGACAGAAGGACTGATTCTTCTTTAATTTCTTAGCAACAGTTTTTCTAGGACTAGCCTTGCACTTAGCACCCTTAGCAGTCTCCTTCTTCTGGCCCCGCTTCTTCTCGCGGCGATAAGCAGGAAGAGGTCGTTCGCTATACTCAACTTGCGCAACTTTAAAAACTCTGTTCAAACGTTTGTAACTATCACCAAGAATTCTATCAATGTTATTTTTCTCACTCAACACATATTTTCCAAGAAGATCTTCGGCCCGACTCTCAACAGACTTCACAAAATCATCATCAGTAGTAAAATTCCGCGGGCGATGAAAATCACTATCTGGATACTTATAGTTTATACCTCAAACATTCTTAGGATAAAAACGTTGAAAGGACCATCTTTTTTTCAGTGGCCAATCCTAGCAGCAGCATACTCTTCTACAAGATCTCTAGCACACTGCAATGAAGCTGTGCACTTGTATGCCTTAACTGCAGTTTTCGAGATCATAGAAGAAGGAAAAGATGGAGACAGCTCAAACTTCTCAACCTCCATCCTAGCAGCCATTGGATATCTTTTTACCATCTTCTTAGTAACAGAATCTCTTTCCTCAACCATGGGCACCTTATGGTAGAACCAATACTTCGACCAGTCCCCAACACCCCACTTATTTCTCGTCGTCGGAGAGATTTGGATAGCGTTGCGAGCAATCTTAAAACTTGAACAAGCAAAATATTTGGTAATCGCTCGCCCTTCAAGCATAAACTCCTTGAATTGAGTATGCATCTCAAAAAGTTCACAAAAAGCAGCGATGTCAGCGTTAGCCTCCTGAGATTTGATGGCCCAAACAAACTGAGCCAGTCTAACCACACCGTTTGGAGCCAAATGATGCATCTGAATATTGAAAGCCTTTAGCACATCTTCAACAAAGTCCTGGCAAGGGAAGCGAAGACCAGCAGTGAACAGATCCCGATAAATAATGCATTCATCGGGATGTGGCTTCGGATTAGTCTCCAAAGGATCAGGCACCCTCACTTGATCACGTTCAACAAGCTTCAATCGTACCATTTCATGAAGATCACTTTCTTCAAACAAAGTCTTCCCAAAAGTTAAAGTGAAACCTTCGTCATCTTTAACCAAATCCTCAACCGACGC
Source organism: Bothriochloa decipiens (assembly GCA_023333625.1). NCBI lineage: Eukaryota > Viridiplantae > Streptophyta > Magnoliopsida > Poales > Poaceae > Bothriochloa > Bothriochloa decipiens. The sequence goes on along the minus strand of CM041635.1, from coordinate 56,814,315 downwards.
ATCAACGCCGTCAAGGCCCTCTTCGTCAGAATCCAACCGAGACTTATCCTCCTCAGTTTTGGAACTCTCCTGAGACTGAAGTTGATCTTGCAAATCACGCGAAGACATCTACAAAAATCAAAGATCAAAAATACTATTCAACAAAATCATGAAAATATAAAAGTTAAAGGAACAAACCTTGACGAAGATGTTACACAAACTTCGATCAAAGATCTAAGACCAGGTGAACACAACGGCAAAACGTCAAGAAAAGCTATGTCAAACTTTGGGGTTCAAGAAAAATTTTGGCAGAGTTTCTCTTCTTCTGAAAACGACAGCCTCAGAGAGGAAGGCCTCGCTATTTATAGGCAGAGTCTGGTCAACCGATCAAAATTAGCCGTTGGATTCAAAATTCAAATAGGCCAACTCCAAAGTTTGGGCGGCGTTTGTTAGGCAAAGTTTCATATAAACTTCGTGGGATTCAGACCTTTGGAGTAGGCCTTCACCCGTGAGGGGTTGCTGTTGGGGAACAACTTTGACATACAAACATCCCTTCCAAACTTTGAAGAAATATTTCATTATAAATATTTGAGATGCTAACATGTGCAGCGAAGATAACGTAGATACTTCGTTGTACGTGTTTTTAACTTCGCTTATGTATTTTTGCATGTTTCAAGTTGACTGGCGAAGATGACTTTGCTGTACTTTGGACGCTCAGCGAAGACGACATGGATACTTCGCTGTGGCTATCAAACTTCGCACATATGATTTCATATGTTTCAGGTTATCCGGTGAAGATGACTTCGCTAGACTCCTGATGACCAGCGAAGCCGACGTGGCGGCTTCGCATGAGGAGTCTATGAGGTTCTCAGCTAAGTCGAGAAAACATGATCAAGTCCAAAGTTGCTTAAGAAGACAAAAAGAAAAAGGGCAAAGTGTGTTTCACCACTTCACCGATGCGCTTTTTAGCTAAATGTATAGGAGGTTCCATGGCTAATTTTTTAAGATTCTTTGGATGACAAAGCCAGGGGATCTATAAATACCCTTGGAGTGTAAGTTTTTTGACAGAATGAAGTACAATTACAACCAGCATATTGTTTTCACCTCATATATGTGTATGTGATTTCATTACCCAACACATACGGATGTGCGCTTATGTGATTTCGTTACCCAACACATACGGATGTGCGCTTATATATATATATTTTAAATCTCATAATATGTGCACATAATATTTTTTAAATCTCATAATATGTGCACATAATAGCCACAATTATAAATCTAGTCAATCTCATTTTAATTCTACATGCTCCCACCGTTCCAAATTATAGTTCGTTTGACTTTTTTTTTACTCTAACTTTAACCACTTGGCTTATTCAAAAAATGTGCAAATATGGTTAAATTTAAATAATTGTTGAAAATCTTTTATTAGTAAAGCAATCAAACAAAATAAATGATATTTGACATAAATTTTTGAATAAAATGAGTGGTCAAATTTAAAATAAAAAATTAAACAGACTATAATTTAGAACGGACTAGTACAAAGATTAATGTTTCGTTGTAGTAACATTGGATCCAGCAAAAAATAACTAGCATTATCACTGGCACAAAAGCACCGCCCGCTAATAAATTATAGTTCGGATATTCTTGCTAGTAGTAAAGAGATTAGACTTAGACATGTGTTGACACTTAAATTAGGCACATGCAAATTCTAAGAGGCCTATGCCAGTTTTGATAAAAAAAACTCTATAAAGCAATATGATAATAGTATCATATTGGTTTTTCTATTCCTTGTGAAATAAGAGGTTTATGGCCAATTGAGTCCCTAACTATCTAATCATCAAAAACACATTTATAAGGTCTCTTTATATCCTCTCTTTTTCTATCTCTTCTCGTTCTTCGTCAATGTTCCTGGCGGCCGGCTAGGGCAGCTCATAGCCAATCCCCACTCCCCCCTTGCGGTCCCTCCCGGGAGTATGGTGTTTTGAGTTTTCAGAGACCTCGCCGGGCATGTCTTCGTATCACCCTCCTTGCGATGCCTCTCTGGCGACGTGTCTTGTGATCGTGTTCATCGCTGGAGGCACAGGATCTGAGTGCGGACATCCCTTAGTGCCGACCGATCTCAAGTCAGACAGGCCCTACATCGAGCAAACTAGCTCATTATAAGTGTCAACACCATGGAAGTACGTCACGCGCCACATTCCTCTAGCCTCTACTAGCTAAGCTAGTCCTCTAAGCAATTAGCTGTGCCGGCTCACAACAATATAATAGCAAACCAAAAGGATGATAAGCTGCCTTTGATCACTTGCCCAATCATGAGCTGATAATTGGGCACGTGAAAGTAACACCCCGAATACTCTACTCCACCACCCATGCATCCATCGGCCGGCCGGCCCAGACCCCGGACAGAAAGGACAGGCCCCGGCGAGGAACACTGCAGCTTATCCGGCACCTGCAGTGCAGAGCCGAGCACACTCGCGGTGGCTAGCGCTGCCCCAAAGCACGCTTCCACTGTTGGAGTTGGTACACTGCCTGCTTCCCTGCTCAGTGCTCACACGTAGCGATGTCGTTTGCCCGCGTCTGTGTCTGCATTCTGAACTCTGCAGTGCGCGGCGGTGGCCACCCCGTCGTTTATGGCCAATTTACAACTGCCCACCAATTGCATCGCATAGCATGCCCTTACGTTACATTACATTACAGGTCATCTGTTCAACTTCAACCTGAAATCAGGGCACAAAACCTCTTCCTGATAACATTGTTTTGGAGTGGATCTGTCGAGAGGGTGAAAAAATAAATCGAGTTTACGCAGTTGTTGACTTGTTGTTTCCTAGTTGCAATAGTATCTTCTCCACCTCTGCACTCTCCTCTGCTCAACTAGTTGGTGCTGATCGATCGACACAGTTGATTCGTAGCCGCCGTTGTACATGCGAGTTTCTGAAATTCTGAAAGTCTGCTCTCCATGTTCAAAGCACGTTTCAACTCTACTAGAATGACATCACGTATCACTAGTAGTGCACAAACATAGCTTTCGCTCACATGACATCCATTCCAATGCACGTCCACACACGACACGGCACGCAGTGACAGCGTATAAGAGAGATTTGCTTTGGCTTTGCCAAGAAGTTAGCGCGTCAAAACTGTTACATTTCCCTTCCGGGAGATGAAAAACGGAAGGAAAAAAAAAAAAGAGTCTATCTGCTAGTAGTAGCTCGCTACTCAGGCTCATCAAAGTAATTGAGGTAACTATGGCAGCCTACAGCTGCTGAGGACTAAGCTCTAATATCTAGCCTACTAATTCCTCTTTGCACAAAGGGGATCGGTGAAACAATCTGATCGGAGCAGCCACCAATCCAGGAGAAAGGCTGAAGCTGCACGATGCATGCGTTGCTCAGTGGTGCCTCGGTTCATGGACGCTGGCGCCGTAGTAGTCCTCGTGGAACTCAGGCAGCTTGTGCGCCGTCGCCTTGACGACCTCCTGCGCAGCCACAGAGACAGAGACGGGGACAGGGACAGGGACAGCGACGCTCCTCTTCGTCTCGCTCTCGCCTGCAGCTGCAGGTGACGACCTCTCGCCGCCGGGCGCGTCCTTTTGCGTCAACTCGTTCTGGCTTGGTTTCTGCTGAAACATCGTAAGAACAAAGGCACGTCAGCACCCGCTCGTTCGAAACGATGGAACAATGTATGAAAGGATGCAGCGATTCAGACAGTGGCGAAGAAAAAGCAGGATCACTTACATTGGCAACGTTCACTTGCTGCTGCTGCTGCTGGTTGACTGCGGCGCGGCTCTCGGCGTCCAGTCTGATGGCTTCGACCTCCATGGCCGTCGTCAGCAACAGGAGCAAGAAGACGGTGGCGGCAGCAGCCAATGACAAGGAAGTCCTCATTTGTATGCGTAGAGCGAGGTCGTCGACTGTGAATCTGTGACTGTCAATGGAGAGACACTTTCAGAGCTAGAAGTTGGAACGCAGGAGAGCTGCTAGAAACAGGCAAAGTGGTCTGAACAATCTGGACTACGACATGCCATATTTATACATCTTCTTCTCTTCTCTTCTTGTTCCCAGTGATTGCTGTACTCATTCATGCCTATCAGGATCCAGGAGTGGGCTGTCCACACCCTACGCAAAGCAAGGAGTACAAAACTGGCTGTGCTGTCTGTACCACTGTCTGTCGTCAACTCACATACCCATGCGAGACCTTTCCCGGTAGCATAGTCTATGGCGCCCCTGTCGCCCTTTAGGGACGGCCGCCCGCGCGAAATTTGGGCCGTGTTTAGGCCGCTGGTCCCTGGATTAGGTTGCGCTGATGCTGGCACCGAGACGAATTAAGACAAACCCATCCACCGGCCGTCGTCAGGTTTTCTGTTTGGTCCCTGGCGCCGCGTGCATCATCGCCCCTGGAAAGTTGCCCGCATGTCGCGCGGGCAGAGGCTGCGTATTTGTTCGCGTGTTCCTTGTCTCGGGAAGAGACGAGAGAGAGCTTAGAGCAGGGCGCCTGCTAAGCTGGGTTGTGGCTCTCGTCTGGACGGAGCCTTTCAGAATTCAGATGTTTCTGAATGTGTGCGTGGCAAGCAAATGTCTCGGGAGTCAGACAAAGGAGGCTGTCGTGGTGTTAAAAAATTAAAAGGAGGCTGTCTACATTGACCTGGGTCATGGATGGAACCATGACACCATGTTAGGAGGGCTAGATCTATTGAAGATTAGCTGCAAAGCAGGCATCAAAAGGCGGTCGTCTGGGCGCACGGGCAGATGATCTTTCTCGGTTGACCATGCAGTGCAAGCTCACGACGTCCACAGTCACGCTCACGGGCCGGTACATGGAGGCAATCAGGCGGGCGCACCGGTGGTCTGTCAGATCCTAACCGAACCGAACCCAAGTCGATCTCCAACAGTCTCGTGACAGGCTAGCTTCGTAAACCGATTTGATTTCGACGGCTTGCTATCATGCTATCGGATGGTACGATGTGAAATCAATCAATCGGATCTTGCCCGGGTTCTCCTGTCAGATCTTGTTCTGTTCTGTTCGCTTTGATCCTGTATGGGTACAGATTCACTGTGTCCAAATTCTTGAGCACTGGATGCTGCTGACCTGACTGTTTCCACCTTATTTTCAGTTCGTGAGCCTCTGTCTGTCTGTTTTACTACTGACAACACCTATAAAAACTTGTAATCAAAACTGTAGAAACATGAACAGGATAGTATCTGAAAATTGGATCTACGATAGATCTGAATCGACTGGGAGCACACACATAATAGAACACTAGTTCGATTACATCGATAACTCCCATCATCGTTTTATTTACAGAAAATCAGGGGAAGAAACATCACATACTGAGCCACAAAAGCCCCCTGGATGCACACGGCTAACTCGTCCTTAATAACTACTCCAACATTCATATTATTATTTACAGCGTCTCACAATCAGCTAGTGAGATCTCAGGCTAGTTGGTTTATTCTCGGAAGGACAAGAATAGTCACCCACCCTGGCATGTCGACCGACCGTGGAAGAACCGACCGTGGAAGAACAACAGCTCCGAGATACCGGAAATCACTACTTACAGACGCAACGCCGCAACATCAGGAACAAACGGCAGCAATGGCGCCGCCACACCGTTACTGGTCTTCCAGGAGCCTTCTGAGGTTGTGAAGCCCTTCCGCAGATATGCTTCGTGTGACCCTGCCGTCCCTAATCCTGTTCAGTCTGCTCTGGGGAGGGGCCTCCTGGTGGAACGAGACCATCACCGCCGTCAGGTTGTCCCTGGCGCCCCGCCGTATCGCCTCATTGACAATCTCCCTGCAGCACAGCCTCAGGTCGTTGTGGTCTTGGAGCCTCCGCCGTGCGAAGTCCACGGCGTTCTGGCTCGAGAAATAGTCCCAGATGCCGTCGCTGCCGATTATCAAGAACTCGTCGTCCTTTGTCAGTGTGGCCATCTTGAGCTCTGGTTCAGCGCTCAATGGCCCTCCTGGCTCACCCATCTCTTTCATGCCCTCAAGATGCCAATCACCAAGTGCTCTGGTGACTGCCAGCTGACCATTTAAGTAACCATCATCAACATAGCCACCAAGTGACTCGACACGCTTTCTTTCGTTGATGCAGCAAGGCCTGTGGTCCTTAGACATTTCAATGGCAGTGCCACGCCGCGAGAGCACTGCTCTGCAGTCACCGGCATTGGCCACCAGAAGAGACCTGCACAAAATATGCTAGCAGTTAGCACCAGCAGTGACTAGAAATAACTAATAGTCTTTAAATCTAAAGAACTTTTTGCACTCAATCTAAATGATATCAAGGGTCCTAAACTCAGGATCTGATGACCTATGGTTCAACCATTGAAAAATGCTCTGATGACCTTCAAGCACCTTCTAAGGGAAGACTTAATCCCAAAAAATCCATGCTCAGAAACAAGCAGAAACCTTGGGTGAACTAAATCTCTACTGGACGCTCTAAATTTCTGATCAGATTTTGCAGCGTCCCACATGTGATTAAACAGCACAATAAGTAGATAAACCACAAACAGGAGTTACATTTGGATGTGAAGCAATACCTTCCAAAAATCATTGCTGTAAGTGCTGTCGTTCCAGAAGAAAAACCCTTCAGATGAGAGAATTTCTCTGCAAACTTACTATCAGTTTGGACAAATGACCTCTTGACTACCTTTTCAAGCTCAAGAGGAAAATCAGCATCTTCCACGATGACCCGTGGCAAGTTATCACGGACATAATGGGCAGCATCTTTGCCATTATGGCCATCAAACACCTGTGAATAGGAATCAAAGCCGGTAAGAGAACAGAAACATAGGATATTTCATTTCATAGTCCAACAAGTATGAAACGACGGGGAAGCAACCCTCTAACTGGCACTGCTATAAAAGAGGTCAACACACACAAACTGCAAATCTTCGAAAAGGTACTAATTTTCTATGAGTGCATTAAAATTTACAACTAAGGTATCATCAGAAGAACCAAAAGCCATATGATTTCCTTTGAAGAAGGAATTGGATATTTAAGAGTGAACAGGTAATTACCCCATAGAAGGAAATTATTTCATCATCCACCGAGTTGTAGCCAAAATTCTTTGCCAGATCAGAGATGCACACATGGGCATCTTCCATGTAATCGCGACTTCCAATATCAGACCAGTCCCCTGACCGTATGAATGGGACAAAGTTGTTTAGCTTAGTCTGCTTGAACTCAACAGACACCGTGTTCTCACAAACTCTCTCCATCTGCACTTTATCCAAAGAGAGGATTAGAACCCAGTGAAAAAGTCAAATAACTCAACCAAAACATAAGCATTACACAGGATATGATTCAGAAACCATGAAAATGAACAGGTTTAAGTCCAAGACAATGAATAAAATTCTACTGCACTGCCACCCGGCCAAGATATACTTGCTACCATAACAGAGAAAGCGCACTAGTTAAGTAGTAGTACAGCTGGCTGATAGCGATGTAGAATCAGAAGTCCAATTTGGTAAAGCTAGTGACAAAAAGCAAATCACTATTGGACAGGAACGGCTACAGGTAACCATTTCTAGAGAGGTCAATAGTAAACAAAACACCAGACGTCCTACGTGTCACCTTGTTTTCCAGCCAAAAAACCTACAACATATCATACAACTTGGCAAAGGAGCAAACAGCTTTCGCTCAAAAAAAAGGAGCAAACAGCTGCGGCAATATGATAGGACATCAAAAACTCCGGTTGTTCGTCACAATTGAGCTAATTAGTAGAGCCATGTAAAGCCTACAGGTGTACATTCTTGCGCGCCACTCCATAATCCACTTCCTGTTTGCAACATCGCTAGCAGTTAAAGGAACAAAGATACCCCATTAAGGTCTAAAGGGCACCACGGGTTGGCAGATGACATTATGTATGTCTGAAGAGCTATAGATAGAGTGCTATAAAGAACATGGATCACTAAGAGTTGTCCACAGAGGAGAGTGCCCAATCATCAAGAGCGTGAACAACATGACCTTTGAGTCTTTGACCCTTTATTTCTTAGCCTCCATTGAGGAACAAGTAAAGTACCAACTGAACTTTGCCATCTACTCGTACATGCTTAAGAACTAACTAGACGGCGGGTCATCAGCAAGACAGCAACTTACAATTAAATCTATATTAGACATTATGTCGTCAAAGGATTAGTGTTAGTAGCATCACTAAGGCTTAGTATTAGTAGCATCACGGCTAAGTATTTTTCGAAATTTGGCTTTGATCTGAAGTATAGACGAAGGACACAGGAGTAGCACCTGTGAACTTTGCAGTACAGTACTGAATACTGCTTGGTCGAAAGGAAGAGACTTGGCAGACCAGTACATCACATGCACATATCATAGCTAATAGGTACCACAAATTCGTCACAGAATCAAAAGAACACTGCAAACAGGGCAATGCAGGAACAACCAATTGTACCGCAAGCTTCTGTACAGCCACACACTTAATTTTTTGAGCAATACGCAACCTGAATTTTGTGCAAGAAACTTGTCCCCGTTGAACGATTCAGAGCATCTCCCCTTTTCACACCTACTACTTTACTAGTGTCTGAGGGAGAAAAAGATTTATATTATGGCTAAAATTATGTTAGTTGTTTAATTCTACTGGCTCCAATAAATAATAACTAACCTATCCTAGTCCTACCTGTACTTTACCAGAAAAAGAAGTATTTTCCAGAGAGGAAGCAATTGCATTTCGATAGGAAAAGGGTGACCCGGAAGCAACCAACCACCACGGAGAAAAATCGGTTCCGTCTCCGCAACCGACTGAACCCGCGGTTGAGCGGCCGACGGACGGAACCGCGGGAGGGAGGGAGGTCGGCGGCGAGAGGAAAAAGCACGAAATTTCTCATCCGGCGAGCGAGCGAAATAAAGAATCAAGAACGGCGAATCACGGGGTGTATATACGTACCGCGGCACCGGCGCGCCTGTCGATCTCCTGGTCTCCGAATCCAAGCCTCCCTGCTGCGTCGTCCAGCCCCTCCACGCACATGTCCGGGCGGGGTACGATGGCGCGGCACGATCCCGACTCCCGAGCAAGCACAAGGCACGAGCGATCCCTTCCTTCTCTCTCTCTCTCTCTCTCTCTCTCTCTCTCCCCGACGGCTGGCTGGCTGGCTAAGAAGCGCGAAGGAACGAGCTGCCTGAGAATCGCGAAGAAGAGTCCTTGGCGGGCGGGCAAGGGAACAAGGAGGAAGAAATAGGGGCGGGCGGCGATGGAATCCGAGGCGGAGTCGGGGGCGGAGAAAGCGATCAGGAATCCGAGCGCGTGTAGGAGAGCAGTGCAGCGCAATGGGACGATGACGGGAGGAGAGAGATGTATAGCGGGAGGGGAAGAGAAGAAGATTCTTGAGAATATCGCGGATTTGGAAGGGATTAAACGGGGGCGATTAGCGCGATTGCTGCTGGGTGGTGGAATCGATGAGCAGGAAGAAGAGAGAGGGGGGAAGGAACGGAAGAAGAGGAGGGAGACGGGGGTATTTATGGAAGTGCGCCGAGAGCAGAAAAGCACGTGGTGGACATCGTGCCAGATTTGTTTATGCCCTGTATACGTATATCTATTTCAGCCTGTGGTTGGGTCACGCACGGGGCAGGCTGTTTTTTCGTTTTCCACACGGGATTAGTTTTTTTTTTTTAGGGAACACGGGATTAGTTCTTGGGAGGAAACCAAACATATATACCACCCATCCACAACATGAAGGTCAAATGCCGTGTATTATCCTTTTATTACTCGTTTTGTTTAATGGTACTAGCATGTAGCGTTCAGAGTCTGAACGTGGACGTTATTTGGTAATAATATTCAAATATAAGCCCACGGTAAAACTGATAAAAATCACAGTAGAAGAAACAAATATATAGGAAAGAGAAAGGAAAATGTGGCAAATATATTTGAGGCAATGCACATGCCACTAGCTATAGCTAGGTCTCCATGATAAGGCTACGTCACGGTACACCGCACTAATTACTTGCTTTTGAGATGTGTACTGTACTCGTATGGACTAATCGTGAGGCTGTTGGTGCTAGCTTTGTTGGATGGTAGCCGGTTTAGGGCAGACAGTGCATGTCGTCAGTGCTCACCTCACCGGTGGCCGGGCCACTGTTGTTTCTGTTTGTTCGTTCTTCCCGGCCCGCAACAGGACAGGGTGAGTGATATTTTTCCCTTTCCTGAGCCAACACGGAAATATCTATGTCCCCTTTGCCCTCTTTGTATTTCTGCTCTCTATCGAAAAATCCATTGCTCATATGAATCACACCCTGTCTTAAGTTATAGTTTGATTGACTTTTTTATTTCGAGTTTGACCATTTCGTTTTATTTAAAAATTTATTCAAAATATTATTTATTTTGTTATGACTTACTTTATTAATAAAAGATCTTTGAAAATGACCTAAATTTAACTAGTTTTACTTAAATTTTTTAAATAAAATAAGTGGTCAAACTTAAAGTTAAAAAAAATCAAACGAACTATAATTTAAAACGGAGGGAATACTATATTGCTGCCTACCATAGCATGCATGATCTAAACAGATCCTACGTGATCATATCGATCGGTATGTGATGACCATTACAAGTTCGTAGCATTACTCATAGATTAGTATCCTAGCGCTTCCTCTTTAAAAAAGACCGCTACAGTTGACTTTTTAACATCTGTTTTGATCATTCGTTTTATTCAAAGTTTTTATATAAATTTCACATATTTTGTTACTATTTAATTTATCATCAGAAATATTTTAATAATAATTTATTTATTTTATAATTTATATACGGAAGGAGTATGTCTGCTAGCACCCAAATTTTGGTGGTTCTTCGCTAGCTAGAAATCAGGAAAGGCTGGCACGTAGGCAGGGCAACACACGTACAGGCGCCACTGCGCCAGTGGGATGGAATGGATCCGTGCACGTCACCGACAATCGGTGCCCATAATAATGAAAACGAAAAAGGCTTCTCTACGAATGTACTCCTCCATTCTAAAATATTAAAATATTTGTGATTTCCGTAAAAAACTATCGCCAATAATTATATATTAAAATATTAATACTTATAATATATAATTAGTATTATTAAAAAGATCTTTGAATCTAGTATTTTAACAGATTATTTAAAGACATAAATATTGCATATATTCTGTACAAATAAAGTTAAACTTATGGCTAAAAAACCGAAAATGACGGTCAACTTTTTTTACAACAACATTTATTATATATTAAAACAACCTGTCGGTGTTCTGACCCTCGAGGGGTTAACACCAACGAGTAATATTTGTAATTGCGTGCTCCCTTAATCCGGTGGGTGATGCAAGAAGGACACGGCGATTTATCCTGGTTCGGACAAAGAAGGCCCTACGTCCAGCGGGGGGAGGATAGTTCGTGTTATCTTGCACCAAAGTGCTAGTACAGGGGAAAATACAAGCAGGTGTGAGGAGCGTGAGTTGGAGCTTGGGCGTTTTGGTCGCCTGGCTCTCGACCTTACACTGTCTCACGGTATTGTTCTGTGATCTAAAGACTTAGCGTTTCTACGCTCTGGATCCCGTCGTTCGGTTCCCTTCCCTTTCTAACGTCCTGGCGCCTCCTTTTATAGGTGAAGGAGGGGCTCAGGAGTACATATATTTCGAGTTCGCATGAAGTTGAGGCCGATCACGTCGGTGCTGCTGTAGTGATGTACGTCGGTATGGGAGGCCCTGCGGCCATCGCGTCGGGAGTTGTTGAAGTCCCGCTCGAGGGTTCGTCTGATGTAGTCCAGGGACGGCGGTCGAGGGTCTCGGCTTGAGTCGAGGGGGTCGAGTCTCACCGGATAAGGTCGAATCCCGAGAAATGCGGGAAACGTACTGATTCATACGTCTCGAGGGGGTGCTGGACATGGCACAGTACTTGGCATGGCGCAACAGCGAAGTACGACCCGCAGGATTCCGGGGCATGGGCGGTAAAAGCAAGATTTGACCGCCACTCCCACAACTGTTACCGTAACTACGGCCATACGGTTAGGCGGGAGTAGGTAAAACGCATTAAATGTGCCCGGATCCGTACGAGAGAGCCGGTAGCTGAGGGGTGCACTGTCCTCGAGGGCCGCCCATTCGTGCAAGCGAAGTTCCGTCCTCGAGGGCAGGCTCGTTCGCCGAGCGAAGTTCCGTCCTCGAGGGTAGGCTCGTTCGCCGGGCGAAGTTCCGTCCTCGAGGGGTCGCCCGAATTGTACCCTCGAGTGTACAGTACCAGTCCGTTCGGTAGCCTCTCGAGCAGGCTTTGGTTTTAGGCGGTCGTAGTCCGTTCGTGGGTCAACCCAACACGCTTCAGCCTGCGGGCCTTTGAACGTTGTCGTGGGAGGTTACTGGAGGGTTTATGTTGCTGATTTTGCGGGGTTTAGCCCGGTAAACCAAGGGTTTGGGGTACCCATTTCCTGGGTAACGACAGTAGCCCCCGAGCCCCTGCGCGAGTGATGACACTTGGGCAGGGGGTCAGGAATTGGAAACGGGACGTGATTCGGATTTTTTCGTGGGGGGCGCGCGAGCGACCCCCGCGGGGGTAGCCCCCGAGGCCTCGCAGGAGTCGAAAGACTCCTGTGAGGGCTTTATTTACCTTTGGTAGAAGGGTGCTTGTCCAGTCGGGTACAGGCCTGAACTGGAGTCGCGGCGCTTTACCGAGGGGAGCTCCCAGGGGATTTTTGACCCTCTTTCGTCGAGGGGTGCTGGGCACAGTCGAGGTCCCGAGCCTCGTGCGGTTGGGGCGTTGCTGGCCTCGGCATTCATCTCACGAGTCCTTTCGATCAGACGTGAGGCGAGAAGCGTCGGACTACCCTCGATAGGGCGAGCTGCGAAGTTCTCAGTGAGCTGATAATGGGAAAATCCAAGCGAGAGCCCATTCCTCATTCGATAGAGGTCGGCAGGAGGCCCGGAGGCGGTCTCATTAAAGCAAAACGCAATGGACCTACGGATACCGATTCCATTCGATAAGTCTCGGCGGCTCGATGCCTCCCTTCGGGGGGATTCCATAAAGTCCGTAGCACTTCGCCTTGGATGTGTCCAAAGGGGTCTCGAGAGTTCGTTCTTGAGCGGGGCCTCGTGTTGGCTCCCCCTTGGTCACCCCTGACTCGGGTGCTCGAGGGCGGCTGTCGAACCCTGATCGTGGGGCCAGCCTTCGCTCCCTCGAGGCTTAGGGCCGGAGCCCGATTTTTCTGGTGCTCAAAGGCGGCCGTTGAGCCCTCACTCGAGGACCGGCCTTCGCTCCTTCGAGACTTTGAGGTAGGGTCAGAGCCCGTTCTTTTTTGGTGCTCAAGGGCGGCCGTTGAGCCCTCACTCGAGGACCGGCCTTCGCTCCCTCGAGACTTTGAGGTGGGG